>CM053256.1:28866245-29353745 GCA_028583405.1 Pogonophryne albipinna
TGCGGGACTTTGTTTAATAACCCATTATTTGAGGGACTTGATTTATCCCATAATTTAAGGGATTTGTATATTTTTAGCCCATTGTTTAAGGGATTTGTTTTTATTCTACAAAAATATACGGTTTAAAGATACCAGAAGAATTGGAGCTAACAGCATAATTATGTACGGGCACTGGAGAATGGTAGCAGGCCTGGGCCTCCTTCTTACCATTATGGTAACGATAATTTTCATTGTCTGTGAAACTAATGATGTTCTTTCTCCAACCCCCGCCCCTGAGGAAGAGATAGTAAGGACCAAAAGAGGGACTAGAGTAACAAGCCTTATGTCCCCAAAAATAACATTACATGTGGTTGTTGTTGTGTGCCTTGTATCCGCTCATTGTGTGTTAGACTCATCAGTTCCACCATTGAGGGAAAAGCTGCCCCTCCCCCTTCGTACCAAATGCCCTTGTTGGCTTACGAGTCGGAGGGGGAGGAGCAAGAGGACTCAGCCGACTAGGACGAGTTTTTTTAACATATTTTGGTCTCCCTCCACTGTCATAAGAAGTTGTTATGGTGGACTGTTCCTAAAGGTTTAAAGTGCTCTAAATCCCAGCGACTGATGGATTTATATAAATGTTGGGGAACAGACAGTAGACAAGAATGACGGTGGTTATGTTTCAAATGCTGTGTATAAGTTGATCTCTGAGGGTGAGATCAAAAGAGGGGTTAAAGCAAACAGATATTGTTCTAAACTGTATTAAAGTAAACAGGTATTATCTTGAACTGTATTGAAGTGAACATGTATTATTTGGGACTGTTTTAAAGTAATCCTATATATATAACCCTTTTTTACTTACACTCAATGACCCAGATACCCTGACACACACACTTACACCTCCTGTCTCCAGCACACACACTTACACTCACTGACCCAGATATCAGCACACACACACACTACACTTCCCCCCACCAGCACATGCACATGTGTCTTATTCAAGGTTCTTCCTGGGGCCAGTATAATCTCAAGCACCAATATATCTGTGTACAATGTTTGATATAGTATTCTGGTACAAGTTGATTGTTGGGAAAGAATAAGTTTGTGTGAAATCTTCCCTGGGAAAGTTAAGGAGTGAAGTTAGGTGGAAGATAAAAGTGATTCTGACCTTGACTAGTTCCGAGGCTCTCACGCTTCACTTAGGAGTAAAATGGGACGGAAGAGCGACCCACATCTCCGCCCCAAATATGTCCATATATACTGTTGTTTATTCATGCAAAAGGGCCCCCTGTTTCTGACTGGCTGGTCCCGATACCTGTAATCGCACGGCAGTGGAGCGGGGAGCCCGGAGTGCTCTGTACAGGGCACTCTGTAATTTCGTTATTGTGTTTTTTACCATTAAAATCAGATTATTGTTATAACTTTTATGCCGGTGTTTTGAACTCCTTCTCTTATTAATCTGACCAGGCTCATCTAAGCGACGGCGCGGAGCAGAGGTGGGCTTTAAGCCACCACTATTGTGTTTGCTTCAACAGGTTCCAGGGCCGGTTCGGAGCTAGAGCCTGAAAAGCACTTTTCAAGCACCAAAGAATTGTCGGTCTCGAAGCAAGAACCACATACATCACGCTTACGTCGGAGGCGGGGGCAGGGTGTTAGGATTTCTTAAACCCAGAGAATAGGATAAACTGAAAAGAGTACAAGGCAGCTTATAAAAGTGAACAGCATTTAATCAAACAAATGATGCGATGATATACAATGAAATGTGCCAGTTGGTGGGTCCCCCCCCTCCCAGCTGTTGGTCCCTTGCGCGTTGGGTTAGCGGAGGTTGAAGAAGAGATTCTTGGCTTGTTTTTCCTGTTGTCCTCTGTGGTCTTCCCCTATTGGCCGGCGTCGACGGGGGCGTGTCCAATGCATATCCCGTATTTTCTGCTGTTAAATGACAGCATTCTAATGTCTGTGGTTATTTAAACATGCAGCGTCAATAAATGAGTGTTAAAGACAGTGTGTTTAGTGTGCAACACCACATGTCATTTCACCTTCAATACGTAGTATCAGCCACAAGCTAATGCTAATCTTAAATTGGAGCTAACGACATTTACTCGCAAGAGGAAGTCGTTGTGTGAACTTCCGTTTTTTCAGAATAAAACAATTTTAAATTAAAATAGTGTATTTAATTTACGCCATATCAACATTGACTTTATTTCTTACAAGGGGCAGGGGCGGGATCAACCTGAGCAATAACAGTTTGTGTTTGTGTCAGTTTTGTCCACCGCGTGTGTTGCATGCATGTAGCAGCCGCGTGTGTGTAAACTGCCCCGCCCCCTCGCACACAGACGGGGGAGAGATCTCTCTCGTATGGATTGGAAAGATCGAAAATACATCATAGACGCATTTTGTCTTATTGCATATTATAAACGGTGTTGGCGAAACTAAGACTGTAATATAATGTTTAAGTAGCAATAATACATATGACATGTATTTTTTAAATGTCTCAAGTACCGATAAACAGACCGTCCTGCTAGAGAGGTGGTACTTTCCTGGGGAGAAAAGGTTTGTGGGTGTGTCTGCCACATTAACAATTTCTGACTAACTTATGGCAACACAAAATAATACATGGGAGCGGTGGAGTGATGAGGAGGTCTCGGCGCTTCTGACGATTTACTCGGAAGGCTTCAGTAGAAGCCAGTCCCCAACTCCGGGGACTTCGGGTGGCAGTATACGCAAGCCCCCAGGAAGTGGGACTCCCGGGGACTCAGATGAAAATATTTGTGCTGGCCAAACGGCGGTACTACACTTCCGTTTGGTTGCCAGGCCCGGAAACACTTTTTCCCCATTGACTTACATGGGGGAAAGAGTGGTCTGTAGATCGTTGGATATTTTTTTTTAAACTAAATAAACTACCCAGCATTGTATAGCCCTTATTAAAAACATTCGTTCCTCAAGTTGTAAAAATGTGCTAATAACGTTATTCTGAGAGTTATTTCCCTCTGCATTATGAACGCGCATCTAACCCACTAGTGTTAATTTCGTCAGCTATTTTTTAATTTAGTTTTAGTCTTAGTCTTGTGTTACATTTCCTTTTTAGTTTTAGTCATATTTAGTCACCTTCATCCTGTTTTTATTTAGTCAAGTTTTAGTCGACTAAAAGTCTGAGCATTTTAGTCATATTTTAGTCAAAGAAAACTAATTATATTAGTCTACTTTTTGTCAATGAAAACTGTTGAGTCTTTTTTAATTATCAGATTATATAGAACATTTCAGTCAAACTAGTCAACGAAATTAACACTATAACCCACGGGACCGCGCCGCCCGGCACGTTCATGTTACGTGTCCCGACCAATCAGAGCACACTGTGCTCACAGGAAGGGTGGGGGCTGGAGCTATTGGAGCTACAACGAGCCGTTAACGGCAGAGAGTGAAATTCAGTGAAGACAATACACGTAGTTTACAGAGATGCTGTTTGAGAAACCAATGTGAGTTGCGTTTATCTTTACCCATGGATGCACAATAAGAACGGACCCATATCGTCTTACTGCCATCCCACGGAGCTGTAATAATGGATATATTGCACATGTTTGCCATAATTCATTATCATACTACATGGGCTGTATGATTAAATCTTGTATTAAATAAAGTTAATATTACTTATATATATATATATATATATATATATACACAGTGCAATCATTCTTTCATGCTAAATGAAGCTCTGTTGCTTGGATATCACTAGATCCTGTTACAGCGTAATATAAGTACATAACGATTGATGTGTACATTAGCATAATGATTAGCTGCTAACTGCTAATTGCTCCAGGATGCCTGGTTCTGGGAGACCAGGCAGCGCAAACAGGTCTCTAGTTCCTGGTTAATGCGCTCTGACTGGCCATTCGACTGGGGGTGATATCCTGAGGAAAGGCTCACGGTGGCTCCAAGGAGATGGCTGAACTCCTTCCAGAAACGGGAAATTAACTGTGGGCCCCGGTCTGACACAATGTCCCTGGGAAAACCATGAATGCGAAAGACATGACGTAACATGACCTCTGCCGTTTCCTTGGCAGAGGGAAGCTTGGATAGTGCAATAAAATGTGCCATTTTACTAAATCTGTCCACCACCGTCAAGACGGTGGTGTTACCTTCTGATATCGGTAGTCCGGTGACAAAGTCCATCGAGATGTGGGACCATGGCCGATGAGGAACAGGAAGTGGCTGCAGCAACCCCATCTGTGCTTCAGTGGAGGTCTTGTTCCTGGCACAGACAGTGCAGGCCGCAACATATTCTGTCACCTGCTTCCTCATAGCCGGCCACCAGAAACGTTGCTTGATCATGAAGGTTGTGCGTTTCACTCCCGGATGACAGGTGAGCATAGACGTGTGAGCCCAGTGTATTACCTGTGATCGAACAGAAACAGGGACAAACAACCTATTTCGTGGGCAACCCCTAGGTACCGGGGTCTCACCATTTGCCTGCTTCACCACTGATTCTATTGGCCATGAAACTGCTCCAACCACACGGTTAGGTGGAAGGATGCTCTCGGGCTCTTTGGCAACAGGTTCAGGATCGTACAAACGTGACAATACATCAGGTTTAACATTCTGTGTGCCTGGTCTGTATGACAATACAAAATGAAACCGATTAAAAAACAATGACCATCTAGCCTGGCGTGAGTTCAGTCTTTTGGAGTTCTTAATGTATTCCAGGTTTTTATGGTCAGTCCAAACTAGAAATGGTTGCTCAGCCCCCTCCAACCAATGACGCCATTCCTCCAAAGCTGTTTTAACTGCTAAAAGCTCCTTATTCCCCACATCATAATTCCTTTCTGCAGGTGTCAACTTACGTGAAAGGAACGCACACAGGTGTAGCTTGTTGTCCTGGACAGATCTTTGGGACAGCACCGCCCCAATTCCATCGTTGGAGGCATCCACCTCCACGATGAATTGTCTCTGTGGGTCGGCCACTGTGAGGATTGGGGCAGTCGTGAACAGTTTCTTGAGCTTCTGGAAAGCTTCATCCGCCTGTATATTCCACTTGAACATGACATGGGGAGAGGTTAAATCATGTAAAGGTGCTGCAATGCCACTAAAGTTTCTTATAAACCTCCTGTAGAAGTTTGCAAAGCCTAAAAATTGTTGCATCTTTTTTCCTGTTGGTGGGAGATGGCCAATTGGCCACTGCACTGACCTTCCCTGGATCCATCTGGATTTGGTTGGCCGAGATGATGTACCCCAGGAAGGAGACGGTCTTGACGTGAAACTCACACTTTTCAGCCTTGCAGTAGAGTTGATTCTCCATCAGACTTTGCAGTACCTGGCGGACATGATGGGTGTGGGTCTCCTCATCGGGTGAGAAGATGACCCTGATGCCCACAGTAGTAACAGCTTCCTTGTTGGACTCGGCGCTGTCTTTCTTCTGGAGAGACCTTGGCTCTGCCCAGCTGCATGGGTTCCTCCGGTGCAGCCGAGGGCGCTGGTTCCTTGGGCGAGGCTGAGGAAGGTGGACTGGAGCTCCATGGGTGTCGAAAGGCAGGTGAGCGCCCCATGTGGCTCGGAGGTCGTGCACTGGTTCTGATTCTCTCCTCCTGCCTTTCATGAAGCCTGTTATCAATGCGAATTGACATGGCAATGATGGAATCAAGATCTGTGGGTAGTTCATGGGGTGCCAACTGGTCCTTTATAGAGTCTTGTAGACCATTCATGAAGGCATCAATTAAAGCAGGGGTGTTCCACCCACTGTCTGCTGCTAGGGTACGAAAATCTATTGCATAGTCTGTCACTCTCTGTTGTCCCCGTTTGATCTGCATAATAACTCGTGAGGCTTCTCTGGAAGGTGATGAGTGATCAAACACACGGCTTAGGGTCTGGGTAAACATGTTCAGTGACTGACATATGGGCGAGTTTCTTGACCATTCGGCTGTAGCCCAAGCAGCGGCTCTACCAGACATGTGAGACAACATGAAAGCTACCTTAGCTTGGTCCGAAACAAAGGCAGCAGGGTTATGAGCAAAATGTAGTTCACACTGTACCAGACAGTGTTGGGCAAGTTACTTCCAAAATGTAATATATTACATATTACTGTCTTTTGAAAGTAATAAGTTACATTACAATATTACTGTCTCTGAAATGTAATGAGTTACACTACTTTTGAGTTACTTTTGAGTTACTTTCACCAAAATATCCGCAAAAGAATGGCTAGGTATTTTAAATGCAAAAATGTAGTTTAGTGCAGCTCATTATACATCCAGTGAAGGGCAATGTGGTATAGCAACAACTGTGTAGGCCCTTAAGGCTACGAACAACTTGTATTACACGGCTTAGTTGAATACTCGATTCTGATTGTAAATTCTTAACATGTGACACGTTGTTAATACAGTAGTACAGACCACTGTCAAGGACTATAATGAAGGTTGCTAAGGAGGATCAAGAAAGAGAAAGGAAAAGAGGTTAAAAGACGGAGCGCTGGACGTCAGATAAATCACCAGAAGAAGGCAGAGAGGAAGTAAACAATAACAGGACACGGAATGGGCTCTGTAGTTTGTTTATATGGCCATGTACAGGCCCGGTTCCAGAACAAAATGACTTGGGGTGCATCTGAGATTACAGGGGGCGCAGCAGTAGTAGGTTTACATGAGCAATAGTGGCCGGCAATAGCAATGACAAATAGCATTGATGTTATGGTCCCCAATGAACAGATTATGGCATTTGTTATGTTTTGAAACCAAGCAAGTGAGAACATTTCAAGTTAAAAGTGCAATCCTGAAATATTTCATATAGTCCAAAGTGGACTATGGCAAAGAAAAGCACAAAAGCTTCAAAACTGTAGTGATAAAGCAAATGAGAACATATTGTAAATCAAAGCAAATATTATTTGAACCAGCTCATGGTTTGAAATAGCAAACATTGAAAAGTATTATTAAAACCATGTATTAAATCATCACCTTGGTCCCATCATATACTCTGGGAAGAGAATATTTACTGTGCTTGAAAACTGGTATCACATCATCATGTGAGGTTGAATTTGTGACCTGGAGAACATTTCAGCTGCAACATTAGCTTGTTGATAAGCTTGGGATATGAGATAGTTTTGTAGCCATTCGTGGTGAAGGCATCTGTGCTATTGTATGCATTATTTTTGACCCAATATTTCTACAGGCATGGCAGAATATGGCACTATTTTTACATTAATATTCTAGCCATTGTCTATTTTTATACCACGAGCTGCAAAATGACCGCACTGTACAGGCGGGTACTTGTTTAGATATACATATACCTGCGGGCCGCAGAGGGGCGATGTGGCTTCGGGCGACGAAGACTGCTGCTCCGGGGGCGAGGGCGGCGAGTCAGGCGGGAGTAAGCTAGTGTCCACAACGGAGGGTAACGTGATGTCCCCATCTGACCTGTTGCTACTGTCTGGCGTTTAGTGATGGTTGCTTTAACCATTTTCGTATAAATGATTATCCACAGATGTGTGTCACTGCTGTGGAAGCACTTTGGAAATGATGCACGCGCATCGGAGCAGGTCACGCGCACCTGACACAATTTGTTGTTTGTATTTTTCGCTCCGTTCTCTTTTTTGAATAGAGGGTGCATAACATTCAACTGCCCCGAAGATCCCGACGCGAAGCCTGAAGGGTAAACACACCAGGTTTACTAACCTACCCGCACAATTTGTCTGGTGTCGGAATGTCTCGCTATGTTAGTAAGTTCTTAAAAAGCAAAACACCATTTAATTTCGGGTTAAAATGTGTTGTAACTGCGTTACTGAGCATTGTAACGGGTAATATATTACCTACATTTCATTAGTAATGCGTTACATTACTTCGTTACAGCAAAAAGTAATATATTACTGTAACTCCGTTACTTTTGTAACGTGTTACACCCAACACTGGTACCAGAAAGGGTCGACAGTTCCCAGAGTCCCCAGAAAACCTCTCCGGAGGAGCCAGACGAAGCGTCGATCCAGGTGGGGTGGTGTGATCTGAAACAACAGCAGCAACAGAGGGTGGACCTGGCATTGCTGGAGTAGGTGCAGAGGAACCGGCTTTGAGGTGTGAGAGAACTTGCTGCGTTTGAAGTGCCAGGTGATTTACTTGGTTGGTTACAGCTGATTGGAATTCAACCTGACGATCCGTGAGACCAATCATTCCTTGGTTGATGGAAGACAGCTGTTCAGCATGGAGGGTTAGCTTAGCTTCCTGCGCTAACACATCGGCCTTGAAGGAACCGGAGTCGGCTGAGTCCATTTTCTGGCCAGTTCGTTCTGTTAGGAACCTTACAGACACTTGGACTCAAACGCACGACTCAAAAGAGAGTTTGTTCAAAAAAAGTCTTTACTTTGTAAAAGTATAAAGTTCAAACAAAAAATCACTCCTGAGAGGCAAAACGTAGTAAAACAATTTACAAACTAAATAAACTTGACTATGGTCACAAAGTACATTAATCTCTTGGCGAGACAAGCTGGCTCTCTAAATGGCACAAGACGAACTGGCACAGGACAAAGGGAGACAGGACTATTTATACATGAGGTAAGGGGGAACAGGTGGAAACAATCAGGGGCGGGGCAGACGCTGACGATGGCGGGAAAACACACAAAGGGAGGAAGTAAGGGGACCTGAAATGAGAGACAAGAGGTAAGTACAAAATAAAACAGGAAGTGCAATGACAGGACTAGACAGGTGAACAAAAAGACTTGACTAAACATAAATCTAACCTGGGCTATGAACTAAACGTGAAACAATAACATGCACCTGATTAACATGACATAAACAATTTAGCAGACATGACGGGATGTTACAATCCATCATAATAACAAATCATTACCATGCTGTCATGAACGTGCGGTGCTGTTACGTGTACGCAAATTGACGTGCTTGATATGAACGAGCATTTTGGTTAAAGTTGCGCATGCGCTATGAGCGCACATACGGGTTCTTCTCAGGCATGCCGGGTAATCTGTGACGTTTCGCTCTCTCAAAAGTTGGGCCATTTTATCATCATGCGCTAATGAGCAACTCTACAACTCCACGCTGTATCCAGTTCTTATTATACATCCATGAGTATACGCCGTGAAGCTGTTTGTGGTGTAGTGGGGCCGACACACCCTCAAACCATTTCCTCCTCAGGAAAGTACTAACTCACTAGCAGGGACTATCTGGGGGTGAAAATAAGGTTTGTGCGAACTAGGGACTAGTTCCAGATCCTTTTTGGTGTGAAACCAAATCTCCCCCCTCCCCCTATCGGCCTAGTTCGGGGGGAAAAGTACTCTGGTGTGAAAGCGCCTATAAAACCAAGATTATATATGAACGTTAGCTGCGGTAACATTAACCCCTTGCCGCCAGAGAGTAACGTTACCAAAAGCACCCTTTCCAACGTGATTTCACATGTTTAGTTGTGTCCTAATATTACCACAATGATAAGAACAAGTTAAAAAGAAACATACTTACAGCCGGTCAGGAACACAGTAGGAATGGCCAGTATATAAGCCAGGGCAGCGGGGAAGGTGAAGCTACAAAAAAAGCATAGTAACAGGCAGTTAACATTCAACTTGTATTAGCCACAAACTAATAAGAAAGTCTAACAAGACAAAGATTGAATTTATCACGTATTTAATTTGAAAGCAGTATCAAGTTATCTTATAATGTTAATGATGCATGTTACACTTCAATTAGGTTACTTAAACATTACTACACAACTAAGCTAGGTTAACAGTAGGCTAACAGTTAGCTAGCTGCTGTAGGCCTATGTTAACGGTTGCTAATGTTAATCTATCAAAAGACACAGTCGATAGCGTTAATGTTAGCTATAAAGCTACCTTTTTAAGTATAATATAATACACCCAAGCCTATAAATGAGCTACTTACTTAAAACGGAGAGCCGTGGAGAACGTTCACCTCACGACAGCGGAGCTACGCAGGCAGTCCGGTCCTTCCGAATGGAAAATGGAGGGAAAAGTGGCGGGCTGCTTGTGTATGCACATGCGCAGACAGGACAGTATATGTGGCAATTAAATTGTACATATTTTTTTCTAATTAGGCTACTTTTAAATGAATGAAATGAGCTAATTTTAAACAGTGACAATATATGTTAAAATTAATTAAAAAAGATAAGAAGGATGCAATAACACATTCAAATCTATTAAAAAAGGCTAGATTAAAACCTGTAACATCTAAAAGGGGTCATAATCAGTTTTTTCAGTGTGTTTTGACAAAAAGATGGTTCCAGAATGATTCAGAAGTGGGAAAATGAATAAAGCAACCTCTGGGTTAAAAATAACCCAGGCAGGTGTTCAACTGCAATTGAAGCCCTAATAACCCCTTTGACCCAGCATGAACAACCCGCCAGTGTGTTTACTGTACCCAAATAACCCATAATTATGACCCAGCCAAATCAACCCAGCAATGTGTTTATAGAAATAACCCAGCATTTTTTAGAGTGTTGCAACAAGTAGTCAAGATAGTCAGTTTAGCTTCGGTTGCTATGCTAATATCACCCATTTTATAACAGAGAAACTTTAATAACAGCGTTGTGATGCCAAACAGCGGGTAGCACTGCAGCGGTCGGTAAATGCCGCTGAAACACATTAATAAACAATGAACCACGGCACTCTGGAGAAAAGTACAAGGGTTGAGAAGTAGCTATTTAATTTAATCTGGCTTCGTATGATTAAAAGCAACACGATCATCGACCCGACGCTGTTGGGGAGAAAATCAGCGACATAAACGGTGACGTCATGACGCAGCAGCGGCAGCACCAGTCGGGCTCTGGGCGGTGTGAACAAAACAGGGGCTGAAAAGAAAAAAAACGGTTCCGAACCAGAAAAGCTCTAGCACGGCGCTAGAACGGGAACCGCGTTGGTGTGAAAGGGGCATTTGTTGGTATTGGTACTCGACCTACGCATGCGCGCGATGGACATATCCAGTGCTTAAAGCACCGCCTCTGGCGGTCAGTAGGGATGAAATAGAACCCATATTACATTTTCCAAAAAAGTATTAATGTCTTAACAGCAGTACAATTCAACTGACTGAATTGATTGAGGGGTAACGGGGAGTACAATCTAAGAACCCATCGGCTTTTGACCTGACAACAATTTTACCTATTTCGGGAATTCGATTGTAGCCAGCAGGTGTAATGGCAATTTTAATGTTCCAATGTCCTATATCCTTTTGCCATACTTTCACAGGAGGGCTGGAGTGATCCAGACGCAGACACAAACAGATGATTTGCCAGTCCTTTGCTGCAGTTTAGAAAGATATTTATTTAGCGTTTTACATACCAAGGTTTAATTATACAGTCAATAGTTGTGGTGAGCATCTGCCGGGCTGGTGGAATCGGTATGCTCTCTCCTCCTGTGTCCTCGTCCTTTCCGGTCACATATGACCCCTTTTATACACCCAGTGCAGCTAACCCCCACCACCAAGTCTCCAAAAATAATATTCCAGTATAAATATAAATAAAGTAAACTGACACACCAACAACACCCATAAAATGGCTCCTACAACAGGTGTTCTTTAGATTTTTGAAATCCAGTTAGCAACTTAGGACAGGAGACTGGTCAGATGTATGAGAACACGTCTATGAACAGATCGTATCACATGAAGCCAAGCCCAGCTAATAAAAAAGCTAAATAGTAGTAAAGCGCTTGTCGTTAAATTCTGAAATGATTCATGGACCTCCACAGTGTCCAGAGGACTCCCCAGGACAGAGCTGGCCTTCCTTACCAGTCTGTTCAGTCTCTTCCTGTCAGCAGCTGAGATGCTGCTGCCCCAGCAGGCCACACCATAGAAAATGGCTGATGCCACAACAGAGTCATAAAATGTCTGAAGGAGTGCCCCCTGTGTAATGTTGTGACATACTCTTTGGTCCGGAGTTGTGAATACCCGGAATGTTATGCTGTATGTGTGACACCAGTTATGATGTAGGACAGAGCGTGAATAAAGCAAAGTGAACGATACTCGCGGTCTCCTTTGTTGTCTGTAATAAAGCAAGATACACATACAAAAGGACAACACTATACCCTGCACCCCGAAAGACCTCAGTCTCCTCAGCAGAAAGAGTCTGCCCGATGACAGGCTGGTCGGCGAACTGCAGCGGGTCCATTGATGGTCTCACAAGGGGCCGAAGGTGTCCAAGGACCAGCCTCTCCAGGGTCTTCATCAGCTGTGATGTCAGCGCCACCGGCCGGTAGCCATACTATATACCAGCGGTTCTCAAACTGCAGTACCCTCGCGGACCACTGGTGGTCCGCGAGGGTACTGCAGGTGGTCCGTGGAAAAAAGCTAAATAAAATCCACTTTTTATTATCAAGGATTTTCGGGGACCACCTCATATGTGACTTGATCTATCAAAATCAGTCGCATTGACCCAAAGACACATTTTGAGTTGTATACACTGTTGGAAAGAGGAGATTCATAGCTTTCTAATGATACCCAGGCAGTGGGGTAGTGGTCGTTGGGCTCATCGGACATTTATGAGAGAAAAACTCTAATGTCCGAGTGCAAGTGAATGCACCACAAGACACGAGCCTTGTAACCCCTCCCCCGGCCCTGGCGAGCGTGGAAATATGATTGGCGGCGATTTCATTTGAACGGGACGGAGCAAAACAAGAAGCATCCTGACTTACTGTAGACGGAAGGAACAGGTATTTGCAGTCTACAATGACAGAGAAGAGACTGTCAAGTTTGGCTGTACTCAGCATTGAATCAAAACGCACTATAGCTTTGGATCTTAATCAGTTTGTGAGGCGTTTTGCTGAACAGAATGGTAATCGCCGCATCATAACAGTGATTGACAGCTCAGGTGATTTGGTGGGAGTGTAACTGTCTTCACTTTCTGTTGTTCATTTGTTTCCACGTTGTATTTTTGGTTCCTACCTTTTATGTGCAATTTAGGGTACATTTCACATCAACAAAACTGTAAAAAAAAAAGTGTTCTTTCTCAATAGAACAATCAGTGGTTCAAGTTAGTATATTCCTCAGTGTAACATATCCACTAGTTGCAAAGCTTAAACTTTTTTTATTTTATTTTTATTTGAAGGGAAAGGATGTTTTCACTACTCAGTTTGTCAACTATGTTACGGACAAACTTGATGTCATTACAATCATTTGATTAAGTCCTGCACTTCAAGTAAAATCCAATTTGAAAGGCTCTTGAGTCTATTCTACCATATATCCAAAGCAGTGACGAGCCGTGACTTTTATACCTAGGACCTCTGACCCCCCTTCCCTCGAAAAAAAAGAAGAGATATTACGTCACAGCCATAGACTGTATATATAAACACACACACACAGTCACAGTCACAGGTCACAGCGTATACTTCAGCGGAATATCAAAACAGCGGCCCGGGGTGCAAAACGCATCAATGACAGCGACCCTCTACCACACAGAACAACACCATTTATATAAACACCTATCATGACAGGGCACCCACAGCCAAGTAACAATTACAAATTAATGAAGTCGGCACGGCGGCCCACATTGAAAATGACTTAGGCCTACCTTTGATGATAAATCACTGAAACACAAAGTCCATCCTCCTGTCCTTTTGGATGAAGCACTTGATGGCGGGTCATTCAGCTGATCCTTTGCCACTCCAGTTTATCATTGTAACTCAATCTTGAAAATAACTCGGTTAATCATTTCGCAACGATGTCATCACTATCACTGAAGTGAGCCATCATGAACAAACTTATGCTAATCATAAATCTATCGATCATCAATCTATCGTTTAGATTTATGATTCGAAAATAATAAAAGTAGGGTAGACATGTGGATATTATCCGTCTGAACAAAACATGCATTTATCTAACAGGTTCGTTTTCCACAGACCTTATTTCCAGCTATTTTCCAAAATCCTATGGAGAAATCCCATTGCTTTCTGTCGAGGGAATCCGAGCGAAGCTTACTTCCGGGTTTTAGGACCTTTAGGACGCGTCACTGCACCACTTGCATAGACCTCACAGCGGGCGGAACTTGTCATAAAGTCCGCGAAAATAAAGCCCGCCCATTCAGAGGGAAGATATGATTGGTCAATTGTACTGTCATTTGACATTACTCTCTCGTTGAGTTACTATGGCGGGCCCTCTGTGAATGTAGAGAGGGACCAACAAGCTCTCCCGTCTTCACATAACTCGCAGAGACGGCATTTAACCCTTCACATTCCAACAGAAACTGAACAGGCAGATTCAAAGGATTTATTTCTTTGGAAATATTATTTTAAATACAATTATCAAGTTATTTTGGTAAAACTAATGAAAAATGTAATAACAAAAACATATATAAAAAAAAACATTTAAAAAAAAAATGATTTTTTTTTTTTTAATGGTTTCAAATATTATTTTTTTGAATATCTTAGGCCCTCACAGAGGGCCTAGAGGGCCCTGACGGCTCGCCACAGATCCAAAGATTTTTAAAAGATTCAAAAATAATTGTATTGAAGTTTTGTTTTTTCATGTAATATGTTCAGCACTGTCATTAAGGATCGGGATATTTTCTATTATAAAACTACAGTACCATACAGGTCATTTTGTGTTTGAGTTTTAAGAGATGTCACGTAAAACTCCAACCTGTGTAGATGTACATTATGCTATAAAGGATATCAGAAGCACTATTTTATATATTTTAAATTTGAAAAAATCAGGTGCAACATAGTTGACAATGAAAGTCACACATTTGACGCAAATAACATAGTTGACTGGACACATTATTAACCATCAGCACTATGTTTATTTCAAGGAAGAAGTGCAAAATTCTATTGAAACTTTCAATTAATTCAATTATGAAACACCAAATTCATACAAAATACATTACATTTGAAATGTACTAACAAGCAAAACAAAAAATCACACCGTGCAAATTAAACATTCCCTCTGATCAGTAACCGGTGAAGGGTTGGAACAAGTTCTTCTAATTCAGACATTCAGAATTCATTTCTAATTCAATTCCTACAGAACAGTCTAAATAGTTTACATTTACATTGAGAAATTTGACGGTTTTATCGAAAGTGACTTATATGTCAGACAAAGATCAAACCCACAGTAGAGGAACAAATAAAGAACAGTTTTTAAAGTAATGGTTTTGTAATGGGTTCAAACCAGCACAGGGGTCCAAGTGAAGCCTTACCTAAAAACGAAATATTAAAGAATAGTACAATAACATTAATATTCAACAGAACAGTACTATTCAATTGCAACATTCAGTTGGAACTTTTAGAAACTAGACCAGATGTCTTTGTCAATCTCCACGTGGCGTGAGGTTACTGACTTTGGGGGAGGAATCACTCTCAAAATGTCCTCAAAAAGGGTACAAAAGCACATCCTCTATCAGTGGCCAGAAGAACCGGTTGACTGTGTCCATGACCTCCTGAATGACTCCTGGGTAAATGTCTTCATCATATTTAAGGGCACACCACTGGCCAATTGAATCAGGACCCCACAGCCTTTCATTCTCTTTGCTGTTGCCTTTAGGTGCTTGAGGCAGCGAAGGGGTCGTTTGCTGAACCTCAAAACTAAAAGTATGAGTGTCATCACAGCGACACTCATAACTTTGTCTGGCGGTGCAAGGGCAACTTACATCTCGATACAAGAACTCTCCTGGTGCCCCTGTGACCACCTGGTGGATATGCATAGTTGAGGGCACTGCTGGCAGATGACTTGGCATCTTGTTAATTGCTTCATCCACAAGATTCTCTCCGATGTAGAACACCCTAACTGTTCCGCTGTTGACCAAAGCACTGTAGAGATGTTCTGCTGAATGTCATGACCTTGGCTAACAAGCCTGTCAGCCGTTCGCTTCAGGAGGCCTCCCACTCCATCTGGAGCACCCTTCCCATGGCTTGCTTCAAAAAAGTTCCATGTCCCCCGTTTGAAACCACGGTTCATCAGCTCTGTGCTAAAGAGGAAGAAGTTTCCCTTCTGTCTGTATTGCGTGCATGGACCGTCACTGAAGAAATGCACCACCTCGACAGAAGGATACGAGGCCTTCACTTCATCCAGGATGGGGGACAAATGTGCCCAAATGGCAGGTGGGCCTTTCTCCTTTGATGCCGAAATTGTGCCAAAGCACATGTGCTCTGCTGTCCCACCAACATGAAGAATTCCTGTGTGGAGCGTTGCTTGCTTCTGGTTTGGGGCAAAGTGCATAGCCTGGATTTCTGCTGCAAGCTTACATGAGTAATTCTCCGAAAAATCCACATGAATCAAGCATTCTTGGTTGGTCATGCTTTTTCTTAATTCACGGTAGTGGGTGAACTGGCTTTTAATGTTAAATGTATGCCGTTTGAAATGTCTCAATTGGCCTTGAAACATCTCCAGCAGATCCGCCAACACTATGTCCTTTTTCTTCTTCACAGTAATTTTCATGGGGACCTTGTCCTTTTTACCATCTTTGTTTTTCTTTTCTCTGATGACTGTTTCAGTTGACCACTGAGTGAGTTTGACATTTGTCTGAAGGTTAACTTCTGCTGCTATGGCAAACTCCTGTCCTTTGCAGTGGGGACACTCGTTGTACATGCAGTCCTTTGAATTTGGATTGCAGCTTATTGATGATGTCAGGTCTTCCATGTCCACGCTCCTAATTAACTTGAGAGTGTGAAGCTTTTCAGCCAGAAAGGAAAGATACTCATGAACCTTGCAAAGACAGGTTTGTCTGTCTGCAAGTGTTGGGTTAACTACTCAGAAGAGATGCATACGACAGAACAAGGCATAAGAGAGATTGTAATTAGGATGTTCAGTGAGAAATTTCCTGTGGAGGTTTCTCAGGGTATCATTTAAAAACCTCTTCTGTTTCTTTATCTTCCGCCTGGTGATTGTTTGTGCTTTCCCTGCTGTCAATCGGATGCTTTCATCCCTCGTCAGGTAAACAATGACGCTGTCTTGAATTTGGAAGCATAGGCTTCGGTACTTTATATTGCCTTGAGCAGGATTCTTGTTCCTCTTTCTGGAGATGTGTAGTGCTGTACGAACTTCTTTTTGTAATCCATACTTTTTAAGGATCCTCCCAGTTAGAATTTGTGACATTGCCTGCCTGTGTGTTCTCCTTTTGGTGGTGGCAAAGGCGTCCTTGATGTTGGCCATGAGGGCATGATGAACAAGCAATGATCTCCGCACTTCGCCAGAAACAGGGACATTGTGTAGCAGTCGCCTTGTTTTTGATGCCGGGGACTCTGAGACCGCACAGCGTCTTTTGAGTCTTTTGCCTAGTTTGTCTGTTGTTTTGTTTTTTTCCCGAGCAAATGTTTCAGTTTTTGTATTTCTCTGTGTAATTTTGAGTGTTCTCTCCTGGCCTTTTTTCTTCCAGCTTTTTTCTGTCTGACATAAACAAAATAAATGACGTTACAGATAATGTGCTGTGTATACAGCATATTAATGGAAACCTTCTACTTTGTTACACAATTTTCCTGTTGAAAACATAAACCTGTTTCTACCTTGTTTCCTGAGGTTGATGGACAACTTCAACTTGGCTGTCTGGACTGTCTGGTGGTGTAGCTAAGTTGTCAAGCCTGTGCTGTCTTTCTCTGCTTCTCTGCTGTGCCTTCCTCCAATATCAATCAATCAATGTTTATTTATATAGCCCAATATCACAAATGTTACATTTGTCTCAGTGGACTTCACAGTTTGTACAAAATATCAGTATGACAATACGACACCCTCTGTCCTTAGACTCTCACATCGTACAAAGAAAAACTTCCGGAGAAACCCCACAGTTTAAAGGGAAAAATGGGAGAAACCTCAGGGAGAGCAACAGAGGAGGGATCCCTCTCCCAGGACGGACAGATGTGCAATAGATGCCGTGTGTAAATTGAAAAGATAATACATTTGCAACATAGGTAGTCCAAATGTTTGGAAATGCATGTGTGTATAATAGGCCCTCTTGCTTCTTTTATCTCTGTCACTCATCTCTGCCACTGTTTTCACCTTTCCTTCTGATCTGAACCTGTGCCATGCCTCTCTCTGCTTCTCTAAATATGCTGCCCTTCTTGCAGGATCAGCATCTCGACGAGCCCTGTATCTCCGCTGTTTCTCAGCTGCTGACATCTATTTTAAATAATTGGATAAAAAAGTGTGTTGTGACATATGTAGAATGATAATGATGTGTAATGACGTCTACATGTCATACAAATTGTCAACTAGGTTACCTGTCAACTAAGTTACTCAGTACTGGGTAACTCAGTTGACAGGTAACCTAGTTGACAATTTCCCTATTTTGACCCATCATTTCAATGGTAGGCCTTGCCTGGATGACCACATGTCATTTTCTTGAACAGGTTAACATCACATTTGAACATATTATTGAATTAAAATCATTAAACAACTTTAAACCATAACAATGTACGTAACATTGTTGATGGTCAATTAATATACTCATTGACAATGTGCTATTATACATAGAATATTATAAAAAATTAGAGGACACTCACCACAGTGTGTTCAAAATGTCAGCCAAAGAGGAACATGGCATCATGTGATGCTGGTAACATGGTATTGGGCAAACCATTTTTGAGTTAAAGGGGGGAGTTCTGTTAGTAACATAGTTGACAGAACTTTTGCGGACATTCATATATTAAGATATTTAAATTATTTAAAGGAGGAAATCAATTAAAACATATATGATTAATCTTTAGTATTTAGACTTTTGAAATAAATGAATAATAGTTTTTATTTACTTTAATGGTTTTTATTCATTATTTTGAAACCAAGACACCCTCAACTGAAAAACGGACAGAGCAAAAACTGTCAATTTAAGAACATCATGACACATTTCAAGCTAAATTAAGCATAGGATGCACATAATGTTTGTGTGATATTATAACATGCTTTCCAATAACTAGGCAAAATATGATATTTTTGAAGAAAATAGAAAGAATAATTATAATTATCATCAATTGACATCAATGGACATGGAATGTACCCTAAATTGTAGAATCACTATGATTGTTAATATTACATATTCATTCAGACAAACATCGATGAGACAGTTAATTAAAGTACTTACAGTATTGCAGCAGTCTGCATTTGGTACCCCTGGTCTAAGAGTGAAACAAACTAATTCAGTTATTGTTCAGTTAAAATGCATTAAATTACGTCTGCCACCTTATATAATTATATGTATGGCTTTACTGATGTGCCACAATAATGTCACCTAATGTTATTGAGTTAAAATATCAATATTGTGGCTTTCCAAGTTAACATTGATTGATATGACTGCGATTAAATCAGCATATACTTCTGCCAGGGGATGCCACCCCTCAAAATCTCCTGCCACCCTCTTGCCACCCCATGAATATTTTTCTAGATCCGCCCCTGAGTAGGCTATATTTTTCGTTTTGTTTATTTAATAAGTTAATTTCAGGACAACTTTGGGAATTTTGTTTGTTTGTTTTGAGATTTAAATAGATTTTGAAAGTGGAGATAGAGAGAGAGAAGCAGCGCTATCTGCTTAGTTGCAAATTACTGTAGCTCAAGCCTTTATGCAACTTAGGCCTATACATTGTTTATGTTACTTATATGCCTGTGTTTGTTGAGCGCAGCGCCGTCTGCTTTTTGCAGTACAGTAACTAAAGTACGACTAAGCATACCAGTAGTTTTTTGTAGACCTGTCTGCCCGAGTGCACTGCGCGCGTGCGCACTTGTGGCATTGTTTGGGATGACCTAATTAAAATAGCGTCCGCCGTCCTCTTTGAGAAACATACACAACGCAGACAGACACCGGTCACAAAAGTATCAGATAGGCTTCAATTTGCTTTTGATTGTCTATAATTAACTATAAAAAAATATCGGCTTTTTAACACTATGTTCATATATGTACTTATTTTTACAGTTTGCATATGAGGTGGTCCGCGAAAATCCTTGATTATAAACAGTGGTCCACATAAACAAAAAGTTTGAGAACCCCTGCTATACGAATACTATTCGGACTACAAACGGAGACAAAACCACAGCGCTTCCTATACCAGCATTTTTGCCTGTTTTCAAGAGATTACATGATTTCCAAATTATTCATGACAATTTACGTACTCATCAGTTGCAGTGACAAGCAACAAAAACATATTTTCAACAATTCCATTCAAACATTTTATCTGGTTCTGGTCCATACAATAAAGAGTTGGTCAAGGACATGGTCCCTAATTCGTTTGCCACCCACAAGCAAAACCTGTTTTGATTTGTTGCCAACTTCTCGAAAGAATTAAACTCTTTCCGTGGTTAGGATTTTACTAAAAGCACCAACACTAAAAGGAAGATGTAATTTAACAGTAATTGCAAGGGAATGCACTGCCATTACAAAATAAACCAAACTAAAACTTAATAATGACCACCTAGATACAACTGTATAACTTCTTGATCTTAAACTAGATTTCTCCAATATGAATTAGTACATAAGGACATGAAAGGCATGGTTCCAAACTCCAAAGCAGTTTCAATTTGTAATTGGGAAAACATAGTTCTGGTTGACAGGTTTCAAGGTCGTAAAGAAATCCTTTCAGAATAGGGTACATTCAAAACTCCAATAAAAAAACAACAGTACAGGACTGGAATTAAGTGTGCTATCAACTTATTCAATACCATTTTAATTCCAATCATTATAACTTTAGCTATAATGGTTAATATCGTCCCCTGACATCTTGCTAACAACAGCATTTTACTGAAGGCTGCTGCTTTACTAAATCTCATTAAGCGATCCACATCTCCATTTCATTTGGGTTTCATTTGGGTTTGATATTACCGTTGGGGAAAATATCCATTGTTTTTCTTCTGGTATTGAAAGCCAGATGGTTTGCTCTTCTTCAAACACACGCATTGTCTGCCTCCCGTTCCAAATTCTACAAAGGAAAGAGTCATTTGCGAAGCAGCCTCTGACATTACAGCTTAATTCTTCTGTAAATACAGTTTAGACCAACAATACCTGCGGTCATCCTCCCTTGACAATCCTTCTCTGACTTTCACTGGGATAATTTAAGAAATGGGCCTTCATGCAGCCAAGGCTCATTCGCTCGTATATGTTTATGAGTCCAACTCATTATTTGAGAGGAGAGCCAGGGGCGGCGGGTACTGTAGGCTAGGGAAGGCTAAGCCTTCCCAAATATGTGACCCGCTCTATCGAAATCAGTCGGAAGTCGCAACGGCTCATTTAAAAAATAAACGTGGATTTGTGTAAAAAACAATTTTTTCGGGGTTTGGGTGTTTAGTTTGATTTTAAACAAACAAAGTTTTGGCTTTCAGTATATGAAACTTTTATTTCCAAACTCACACGATAAATACATTCTTTAAGCTTGTAAAGGGAAGATGACAGGCAATCTGCTCTTCCGCAGCACCGCCCCCCCTCCCTCCGGCTGACATTATGAATGTAAGCGTAGAGTAATCATAAATAACACGGCAGGGTCCTTTACAGTTTGTTTTCATCTGATTTCAATTAAACAAAGTCTTGGCTTTCAGAATATTAAACTTTTTTCGGCAAATTCAGATGATAAATACAGCTTTGAAGCTTGTAACGGCATAATTACAAGCGGAGAACGGAGTAATTTAACGTCACAGCAGGCATAACAACAGCCGGTATTTCTCGTGAGGGTTTTCCCCGGGAAACAAACGCAATCCAAACAAACGTAAAATTACAAACACACACACGTATACACACACACACACACACACATTCGCGAGCTTCCCCCAGACCAGTAATCCAAACGAAAATATCTTCCCTCCGTATTATTTTGATCATTTGCTAATAATCAATCAGATCGATTGCTATGCAGCCACCAGTAAACTGTTCTACGAAGCCAGTTCAACAGACCCTGGATATGTTTGAGTTATCTTAACTAATCCTAACAAACGAGATCTCGCTATGCGGTCCTACGACGCTGGTTATTAACTCAGTAAATCAACCCAGGGTTTCTCTGTCCGCCTGAGAGCGAGTTCAAGGGGCGGGGCTAGCTACATTTGACCAATCACAAACATGGACAAGCGTACTGACAGCGCTGCGTCATACTTCATTAATGAAAAATAAACTATAATATTAGATAATATGAAGAAGTTCAACTTTAAACATCCATGACTTAAACACTTTATCCAGGATAAAAGCAACATATAGTTGCACATGCAAGGTGAATACAGAACAGCTGGTTAAAAAATAAATAAACTACCGAGTGTTTGAATGCGTTGGCCTATATTAACAGGTTTATGATATCACTGCCTCATCTAAGACACGAGTGATCTGACTTAATAATTAACATAATTACATTTGAGTTGAGTGTTTCGTCAACTTAATGTGTTGCTTAAAATAATACTTCTGCATACAGTATGTGACACTGTAAGTGTTGCACGGCCAGATACGGCTCGAGAAGCTGACTCAGATAAGGAAATATGATATACTATGATATTATATGATCGATGATCTGATTGATGATGTGATATGAATGATAAGTGCGACACGTCGGCGTCTTCCCTGCATACGGCAGTTGTTCTGTATTTCCTTTATCCTGTAATATGACTTGATAGATTTAAACTCCGCACACTGAGCACTAATTGGTCAGCAGGTGGTACTTTCACTGAGAATTGATCTCGGTTGATCTCTTATCTATTGACGCCGGAGGTGGGCAGCGTCAGGTAAAAAAAGTAATTTAGCCTTCCCAAACCTGAGCCTCACGCGCCTAACTTATCAGTAACTTTAGACATCGTAAAAAAAAATTGTAGATTATAAATTTTACTGATACCAACTATATAATATATACCTTGTTCATTAAAAATAAAAAATAAATATTTTTTTAAATATAATTTTTTATTTATTTTAAATTTGTATTGACAATCAAACATGTGGGAAGAGGGGGGACCCTATGGGCCGGCCGCCAATGATCATAGATACGCAAAGAATGGCCATTCACAGCCAAATGTTGTATGTGAGCAACTCCTTAAATTGTGCTATTTTTCATTTCATTGTACATCAGATAATGGACATAAAAGAAAATATATCCCCGTCCTTCAGTGATTAGATTAGCTTTCTCAGTGGCCTGCTCCCACTGTGACATTAGATGCAAAGGCTCATAAAATGAAGTGTCATTGCAAATTACTGAGCAGCAGAGGCCCCGCGCAGCCGTACCGGCTAGGCTCACCCTTCGTGGTGGCATCATCAGTAATCACTCCTGATATGGCCCAGTGAAGAAATTGGTGCTGATCAGTGGTGAGCCGTGACTTTTATATAAAAAAAAGAGTTATTACGTCACAGCGTATACTTCAGCTGAATATCAAAACAACGGCCCGGGGTGCAAAACGCATCAATGAAAGCAACCCTCTACCACACAAAACAACACCTGTAAATAACCCAATTTGTGTTCTTTGAAATTGAAAAGGATATTGCATTGTGTTTGTTACTTTTGTTGCAGTTGTATGTCTTAAGTGTAATTTTACATGCTTTTATTTTGAAGGCGAGTTTACGCTGTTGACAGGAAGTTGTTGTTCCTATGGAAACATGTGTCCCTGGGCAAGACACTTCACCCCAAAATTGCTCCTGTGGGGATTGCCCACAGTATTGAGTATGTAAGTCGCTTTGGATAAAAGCGTCGAACAAGTGACATGTAATGTAATGAAACAAGAAAAGCTTCACAGCGGGCGGAACTTGTCATAAAGTCCACGATAATAAAACCCACCCATTTAGAGGGAAGACATGATTGGTCAATTGTACTGTCATTTGACAATACTCTCTCGTTCAGTTACTATAGCGGGCCCTCTGTGAATTTACAGCAGGACCACCAATCAGCTCCTGTCTTCACAGTACCTCGCAGAGAATAGGAGCTTCTTTCATTTAACCCTTCACATTCCAACAGAAACTGAATAGGCAGATTCGAAGGATTTCTTTGGAAATGTTATTTTAAATACAATTAAATCAAGTTATTTTGGTAAAACTAATGAAAAATATAACAAAAAAATATATTCAAGGCAAGTCAGCGGCTGCGGTGGGGTTCCCATCACATTGTACCTATGTTAGAAATAAGAAATACATTTTCAAAGCAACATATACATGTGTTAAAAAAATAACAGGACTTCAGATGGGAACAGGAGATAGATGCGATAACAACAATCATAGAAGAAGATTCTAAAGGAAACTAAAAACATTCTCTCACTGAATCTAACCAGACAAATATTTGAGATGCTAATAGTTATGTAAGGGATAATGTGCAGCAAGGCTGTCATTAATGAAAATAGAAGACCTACAAGTTAAGTAGGATACCAATGCGAAGTTAAGGGATCTTGATTTTAATTATTTAAAAATAATAGTATTGCTTCCATTAAGAAAAATGTTTCTTAAATACTGCGTAGTAACCGCACCAACTGCCGGAACTGTGACGACAGCAACGTAACTTAAAATGACGGCAGCACTGATTAAGGTTTTTCTGTAACTGTCCCAGTCTGTTAACATTTTATTTGCAATTAACCAGTCTTTAAAGACTGCCAGATCCCATACTGTGTTCCATTTAGTGTTTACTTCCTGTCTCTCTTCTTCTGCTAGGCGATCCCTCTGAACACGATGATGTAGTCTTAATGTGATCTCAATGTTTCATTTAGCGTCATGTTTTTATTTATAGATTGCATTTTTTTATATATAAATAAATTTTGTTTTTTGTTGCATGTGTATTGTCTCGTCACAAACGGCTGCCCTCAATCGTTTTCTATAATAAACAAAAAAAGGTCCAAATAACCCAATTTGAAAAAGAACTTGAAAATGCGTGTGAATGCTGTAAACTGCGCAAATTTGTTGCAAAATGTTGCTAAAAATGTAGAAAAAGTTGAATATTTTGGACTGGACCGTTGGTGAACGCAGAGCGCTGTTATTACGGTGGGTACCATAGACTGTATATATAGAAGTTGGAACAGGCCGCTCGGATATTCAGAGCAGAGCTCACTGTCGAAGCGGCAGAGCATATTCCGGGCACTCCGTCTGAGGACCAGATGCGCAGTGAATGTGTCAAAGTTACTTTGACACAAAAATGTAAAAATGAATATTCAAAAAGTATTCCATGGTGTTTCTTGATGGATGAAAACAAATGGTTGTTGTCCACAGCTTACTTTAAATTAACCCAACTTCTTTCTGCGGATTGATAGGACTGTAAATAATCCCTTGATCAGAGTGTCCTCCTTAGCAGCGGTCTGCTAGCGAAAAATAGCAGTCCTCGGGAATGTCCAAATTGACCAATCGGATTGTGTATTGAACTAAACCGTGTAGTAATTCCTGATATTCCATTTTAGCTATGTATACAGTCATATCAGGTGTTTATAGTTTTTTATCTGTAGTGACATTTCATAAATCCCCCTAGAAGTTGTCCTTATTTCCCTTAACCCTAGTACATATAGTTCCCTTATGTTGGTGTTGATTTATTAAAATCACCTTACTGTACACTCTGAGATTATTCTGCATTGGCAAGCTCTTCATTAAAGCTGATGCTTACCCTGAGTCAGATGTTCGTACCCAGGACCTTATGATTGAACAGTTTTACCATTTCATCAAATCAAAATATGCAAGATTTCCTGTGCATCATACACATTTTCAAAAAGTTCAACATTTATACTAGGTTTCTTTTGAGACATTGGAATCTAAACTCGAATCTAATGTACAATTCTGTGGGTTTAAACATTGTTTGTAGTGAGTGACCAGAGGCATTGAAGTGAAGATTAAGAGGTTACATTTCCACAGAACAAGAAGCTGTTTCAGTTCTAAAAATACTTTATCAGTTTCCACACAAATGCTGGTATATATTTATGAGTCTGTCATAAATAAGCCTTTAGGAAACTTTTAACTGTATGCGATACAAGGGCAGTATTGCAGTAAAAAGAGAAACATTCAGACAGCTTGAAAATCAGAGTGTGGTATAGAAACAACAGAAGGAGGAAAGTTATGGTGTGTGACAACAAGCTGCTTGTCTCAGTGACATGTACATTTGTTTTTTCCCTGCTGCACGGCGGGGGTCATCTCGCATCATCTCGCATTGCTGCAATGTTTCTCCAAATGGAAGACATGAGAAAAATGACTGACCCCACCCTGACCTTAGCTTGGGTACGAGCCGTACCCAAACTAAGGTCAAGCATCTCCTCTTTGCACCTCCTTCTGCCTACTTTCCTCCACTTTCGGAGGGGCCCTTGAGTCATACACATGTCTCTTTCACTGCGCAGTAAGCCTTCAAGTCCTGGATATAAATTATCTCTGCTCACGCTCCCTTGCTCTACTGACACAGCCTGCATGAGGATAAAAATCCATTCACAGCCATATCTCGTCCATCTCTATATCCAAAACATGTGCTCCGGTTCTTATCCACTTCACAGGCATTTATTCAATTCTGAGAGCACTCCATCTACTAAAGAAAGACTGAAAAAACAGGTCTGATCATTTCGGGATGTTATTTTCAGCAGATTAATCAAACGCCTCTCATTACACAGATGATTGAGATCCAATTATTTACAGTTTTAATTAATTTAAATTTACATTGCATGAGCCTGGAATTAATATTGCTATTTTTGATCCAAGGAAATCTGCAGGCTCTGATTGAATTAATCATGATATTAACCCTTCCCATGCTCTGGCTGTGTAAACCTGAGTGCTGTGACAGTGGAGCATGGTCCTCCGTACCCGGCAGGGGCGCTGTTCAACCAGCTGGCAAAGTCAAGGGTTGCGGTCGAATAGTCAAAAAGTCAGCTCCTAACGTCTATCCATTTCATTTTATTTAATGGTTTATTTGGCGGGGACAATGCACAGTGATGAACACTTAAAACATTAAAAATGTGTCAAGCGTAACAGTGCCAGATTTAGCTTTGAGCTAATTTCCATCTGCAGTCCCTCACATAAAACATTTAAGAAAATTACATTTTACAAACATAGCAAAAACAAAATACATGATATGCAAAAAGTGCAAAAGAGCAAGAGCAGCATACACAAGTATTTATGACATGGCAGTACAATGTAGCAGCTACGACATATAAAGTGCAAAAGAGGATACAAGAGCTACCTAAAGTGCAAGAGGAGATACCCCTGTGTTAAAGTGCATTTAGCGGTGATTGCAAGTCTGTTTGTTGCTCAACCATTCTTTGAGTTGACCTTTAAAACTATTGAGAGTGGGACAATCCCGTATCTCAGTTGGGAGGCTATTCCAGAAAGAGCTGCCCTTAATTGATAGTACATTTTGTCCAAAAGTGGCCCGTCTACGGTGGACCTCACAGTCTCCTCTGGTTTCTGACCTAGTGCAGCGTCCAGTGTGTTTTTTGTGGATGAATTCCCCTAAGGGAGGGGGGGGCCAGTCTATGTAAACATTTATAAATAAAACACATACTTTTAAAAGACTTAAAATTGTCAAAACTTAAGAAATAGTGTTTCTCAAGGATGGTACAGTGGTGGTATGAATGTGGCTTTCTGTCAAACACCTTGATAGCTCTCTTGTACAGCTGTTCTATGGGTTTCAGGTTTGTAGCTCAAGCAAACGACCAGTTTGTCAAACAGTATTCAATGTGGGATAGAATCATACAGTGGAGGTATGACTTTGCAGCATTTACAGTTAAGAAAGGTCTAATTTGTTGAATTTAATGGTATTGGATACTTTCTTAATATGTTTCTTAAAAGTCAAGTTTGAGTCCAGTATGACTCCAAGATACCTGAACTGGGAGACTAGTTATATTTCTGCTCCGTTTAAAATCACATTGGATCCTTCGATTTTGACTGGTCGTTTACTGAACATCATGCATACTGTTTTTTTTTTTTACGTTTAACTGTAAGCAAATGTTGTTCAGCTAGTGTTGAACCTTGTCCAAAGCTTTTGAGAGACAACATGAGATCATTTCAGTGTTCTTCCCGTGTACAAAGTTGACCGCATCATCGGCATACATTTGCACATTCAACTCAGGACATACATTAGGCAAGTCATTTATGTACAGTGAAAACAGTAAGTTACGGTCCAAGAATGGAACCTTGTGGAACCCCAACAGGGTTGACAACGTAGGGGCAGTGGCGAGCCGTGACTTTTATACCTAGGCCCTCTGACCCCCCCACCCCTTCCCTCGAAAAAAAAGAAGAGTTATGACGTCACACCGTATACTTCAGCGGAATATCACAACAGCGGCCCGGGGTGCAAAACGCATCAATGACAGCGACCCTCTACCACACAAAACAACACCATTTATATAAACACCTATCATGACAGGGCACCCACAGCCAAGTAACAATTACAAATGAATTAAGTCGGCACGGCGGCACACATTGAAAATGACTTAGGCCTACCTTTGATGATCAAATCACTTAAACACAAAGTCCATCCTCCTGTCCTTTTGGATGAAGCACTTGATGGCGGGTCATGCAGCTGATCCTTTGCCACTCCAGTTTATCATTGTAACTCAATCTTGAAAATGACTCGGTTAATAATTTCGCAACGATGTCATCACTATCACTGAAGTGAGCCATCATGAACGAATTTATGCTAATCATAAATCTATCGTTTAGATTTATGATTCGAAAATAATAAAAGTAGGGTAGACATGTGGATATTATCCGGCAGAACAAAACGTGCATTTATCTAACAGGTTCGTTTTCCACAGACCTTATTTCAAGCTATCTTCCAAAATCCTATGGCGAAATCCCATTGCTCTTTTGTCGAGGGAATCCGAGCGCAGCTTACTTCCGGGTTTTAGGACGCGTCACTGCACCACTTGCATAGACCTCACAGCGGGCAGAACTTGTCATAAAGTCCGCGAAAATAAAGCCCGCCCATTTAGAGGGAAGATATGATTGGTCAATTGTACTGTCATTTGACATTACTCTCTCGTTGAGTTACTATAGCTGGCCCTCTGTGAATCTACAGAGGGACCAACAAGCCCTCCCGTCTTTACACGCAGAGACGGCGTTTAACCCTTCACATTCCAACAGAAACTGAACAGGCAGATTCTAAGGATTTATTTCTTTGGAAATGTTATTTTAAATACAATTAAATCAAGTTATTTTGGTAAAACTAATGAAAAATGTAACAACAAAAAATATTTTTAAAAAAATGTTATTTTTTTATGTTTTCAAATATTATTTTTTAGAATATCTTAGGCCCTCACAGAGGGCCTAGAGGGCCCTGACGGCTCGCCACTGCATAGGGGGATTTGGCACCGTTGACCAAAACACTCAGGGAGGCTGTGGCTCAGTGGATAGTGTGCTGGACTTGGAATCAGTAGATGACAATGTGTGTTGATTAAGAGGAAAAGATGCCTGGTTTTATTGTTGCTATTACTGTCAGGAAATGTACAACCTAACCCTGGACCGCCCAGTAGTAGTAGTCAGATCGCTACTCCTGCTGATTTTAAAGCTAGGTCTGGGTTGGGTCTCATCCACTTGAATGTGCGCAGTCTGTTAGGTAAACTAGATTTTGTCCGCATTTGGGCGAGCTCGACTGACGTTGACGTCATTGTTTTATCAGAAACATGGCTAAATAAATCTATTTTGGCCTCTGACATTGCCTTAAATGGTTTTAATGTGTATCGTTCCGACCGGCCTAATAAAGGTGGTGGCGTTGCCATTTATGTTAAGAATAAGTTCAGTGTAACCACATTAGTTTCCAAATCTATCAGTAAGCAATTTGTATTTTTAGCCTTAAATATAGAAGTGGCAAAGGGGCAACAGGTCATGGTGGTGGGCTGTTACAGACCCTCCTCAGCTGTCAAGGACTCCTTGTCTTCGCTGGCAAATCTTTTATCGCAACTTGACTACAAGGAAATAGTGCTACTTGGAGATTTTAACTGTGACTGGTTAACTGCAGTGTCAGAGGATTTTAAAAACCTTTGTATCTCTTTAAATGTTACTCAGATTGTTGACAGCCCTACTCGCCCTAACATTAAGTCCCCTAATAAATCCTCCCTAATTGATCTCATTACTAATGTTCCCTATAGATACTCATCTGTGGGAGTATTTGCGAATGATGTGAGTGACCACTGTGCTGTAGCCACAATGAGGGACCCTAAGGTCCAAAAGGTTAAACCTCGTATTATTATTAAGAGACATAAAACATTTTGTGGAGCAGAGTTTTGTTCATGATCTGTTTGGGTTTGATTGGGGAAAAATCGATCTGTGTGCTGATGTAGAAACTGCATGGTCTTATTTTTATCTTGGTTTTATGGAGATCATTGATAGACATGCACCCCTACGTACATTTAGAGTAAAGGGACGAGACAATCCTTGGTTTTCTGCTGAACTGTCTAGTCTCCTGCATGAGAGAAACAAGGCCTGGGCAAAGGCTAGGAAATCAGGCTCAGAGGTAGAATGGCTGCGTTTTAGGCAGCTAAAGAATAGCTTCACTTCACATGTCAAAAGTGCTAAGTCGAAGTACTATTTGTCAGTTACCACAGAAAACCTAAATAATCCTAGGAAATTTTGGAAAGCCATAAAATCGATATCCACCGGTGAGATCCGTAATGAGCTACCTCCGTGCCTTACCACAGCATCTGGCACTATATCGGACAAGACCACCATGTTAAATTGCTTTAATAAGCATTTTGTGTCCTGTGGCTCTCTGTTTGATTCTGTTTCTAACTCTGCTTCTGTGAACACCCCAATCCGCGTCTCTGGAAAACCCTTTCAGTTTTACTCCTTTTACTGTTAATGTTGTTCATGAAGCCTTAACCAAGCTAGATCCTAAGAAACCGGCTGGCCCGGACAACGTAGAACCTTTCTTTTTAAAGATAGCTGCAGATTTTATTGCTCCACCTCTTACTACTCTTTTTAACCTCTCCCTCAGCACAAATGCAATTCCAAAAATATGGAAGTCAGCTTATGTCTTGCCTTTACTAAAAGGAGGGGAGGCAACTATTTTAAATAACTATAGGCCAATCTCTAAATTGTCAGTTCTGGCGAAGATGCTCGAACGCCTAGTGAGTGAACAAGTAAAGGAGTTTTTATGTAAAAATAATATCCTGTCTAAACATCAGTCAGGCTTCAGAAAGCAACATAGCACCATCACTGCGACAATGAAAGTGGTGAATGACATTACGAGTATTTTAGATAATAAGCAGAGTTGTGCAGCTCTATTTATTGACCTTTCCAAAGCGTTTGATACCGTCGATCATCGCATCTTAAAGCAGAGGCTACTCAGTATTGGCATATCCAGCCATGCAGTGGGGTGGTTTGTGAACTACCTCTCAAGGTAAGGCAAGGCAAGGCAAGGCAAGTTTATTTATATAGCACTTTTCAACACAAGGCAATTCAAAGTGCTTTACAAAAAATGAAAGACATTTAAGAAAATGGCATTTAAAATCAGTCATTAAAAAGAAAAGCAAATAAAATAAACATTAAAAGAAAAAAAAATACATGAATAAAAGTTACAGTGCAGTCTAAGATGTGAATAGTTCAATTAAAAGCAGCGACAAAAAGATAAGTCTTCAGCCTGGATTTAAAAGTAGTCAGAGTTGCAGCGGACCTGCAGGTTTCTGGGAGTTTGTTCCAGATATTTGGAGCATAATAACTAAACGCTGCCTCTCCATGTCTAGTTCTGACTCTGGGGACAGAAAGCTGACCAGTCCCTGAAGACCTGAGAGATCTGGATGGTTCATAATTTAGCAGGAGGTCAGAAATGTATTTTGGGCCTAAACCATTCAGTGCTTTATAAACCAGCAGCAGTATTTTGAAATCTATTCTTTGACACACAGGAAGCCAGTGTAAAGACTTCAGAACAGGAGTGATGTGATCCACTTTCTTAGTGTTAGTGAGGACTCGAGCAGCGGCGTTCTGAATCAGCTGCAGCTTTCTAATAGATTTTTTAGTGAGACCTGTGAAGACACCATTACAGTAGTCGAGTCTACTGAAGATAAAAGCATGGACAAGTTTTTCCAAATCCTGCTGTGACATTAGTCTTTTAACCCTAGATATATTCTTTAGGTGAAAGTAGGCTGATTTAGTAACTGTTTTAATATGACTGTTGAAACTCAGGTCAGAGTCCATGACTACACCTAGATTTCTGGCTTTATCTGTTGTTTTGAACATTGCAGACTGAAGCTCAGCGCTAACTTTTAAACGTTCTGCCTTGGCTCCAAAAACCATTACCTCAGTTTTATCTTTGTTTAATTGGAGAAAGTTCTGACACATCCAGTCATTGATTTGTTCAATGCACTTACTCAGTGTTTGAATTGGAGCATAGTCTCCTGGTGAAATTGTTACATAAATTTGTGTGTCATCCGCATAGCTATGGTAACTTATTTTGTTGTTCTTCATTATCTGAGCCAGTGGTAGCATGTAGACGTTAAAGAGAAGAGGCCCCAAGATGGAGCCTTGAGGTACCCCACATGTCATATTTGTCAACTCAGATGTGTATTTACCTATAGAAACAAAGTTGTTTCTGTCCTTTAAGTAGGATTCAAACCAATTTAGAACTGTTTCCGAAAGTCCCACCCAGTTTTCCAGTCGGTCTAGTAATATGTTGTGGTCAACAGTGTCAAACGCAGCACTGAGATCTAATAATACTAACACTGAAGTTCTGCCACTGTCTGTGTTTAAGTGGATGTCATTAAAGACCTTTACAAGAGCAGTCTCAGTGCTGTGGTTTGGACGAAAGCCTGACTGGAACACATCCAAACAGTTATTTAAATGCAAGAAATTACTCAACTGTTGAAAAACAACTTTTTCAATGATTTTACCTAGAAATGGGAGGTTTGATATGGGCCTGTAATTGTTCATTACTGAAGCATCTAGATTATTCTTTTTTAAGAGCGGTTTAATGACTGCAGTTTTCAGGGCCTGTGGAAAAATACCTGTGTGAAGAGATTTGTTTACTATATGAAGTAGATCTGAGGCCATGCAAGGCAAAACATCTTTGAAAAATCCTGTTGGAATAATATCAAGGCAGCAGGAGGAGGATTTCAGAAGTTGTATAATGTCCTCTAGGTTTTTATCATTAATCTGATGGAATTGTGTCATGGTGTTTGAATTGATGTTAAGTGGACACAGAGACAACACATTTGCTCTTCCTGATGCAGAGGCAATGACTGCTTGTCTGATTTTCTGAATTTTGTCAGTGAAGAAGGAGGCAAAATCATTGCACGCCCTGGTGGATAGGAATTCAGAGGCTACTGACACTGGGGGGTTAGTTAGTCTGTCGACGGTAGCAAATAAGGCACGTGCGTTGTTTTTGTTTTTAGTAATGATGTCAGAGAAGAACGATTGTCGTGCATTTTTCAATTCCAAATTATAAAGGCCAAGTCTCTCTTTATAGATTTCAAAGTGAACCTGGAGATTTGTTTTTCGCCACCTGCGTTCAGCTTTTCGACATTCTCTTTTTTCTGTTCTCACGGTCATGGCCTTTCTCCATGGAGATATTTTCTTAACAGACACTTCCTTTACCTTAGTTGGAGCAATGGCATCTATAACATTTTTAATTTTTGAATTAAAATGATTTACTAGCTCATTTACTGAGATGTTAGCAGGGGCAAGTGTGGAAGAAAAATTCTGAGTAAACATTTCCCTAGCGTTTTCAGTTAAATATCGCTTTGTGGTTACCTCTTTCTGAACATTTTTGTGAACAGAAATAGAGCTCTCAAAGAAAACACAGGAATGGTCAGAGAGTGCAACATCAGTCACCACAACCGTAGAGATATTCAGACCCTTTGAGATAATTAAGTCCAGAGTGTGCCCCTTATTGTGCGTGGGCTCCGTCACATGCTGAGTCAGTCCATAGCTATCAAGAACACAAAACAGTTCTTTTGCCCCTCTGTCCTGGGGGTTGTCAACATGGATGTTAAAATCACCAACAATGACTAGACGGTCAAAGTCAATACACACTATAGACAGCAGTTCGGTAAAATCATCAAAAAAGCTTGCACAGTATTTGGGTGGTCTATAGATATTTAGGAACAGAGCTCGAGAGGAGCATTTCAGCTGAAGGGCCACATATTCAAAAGAAGCAAAGTTCCCATAAGATGTCTTCCTGCATTGAAGGGAATCATTGAACAGAATAGCAACTCCACCCCCTTTCCTATGCATTCTTTCCTGACTCATAAAACTAAAGTTGGGAGGGGTTGATTCGATAAGAACAGCTGCACTGTTATTTTGTTCAATCCAAGTTTCTGTTAAAAACATAAAATCGAGATTGTGCTCAGTGATAAAATCATTGATTAAAAATGTTTTTCCTGCCAAAGACCTGACATTTAATAAAGCTAGTTTAAGTTTGTTAAACACACCACCAGTCAGGTTTTTTGTAACAAGCTGTGGCTGACATGGAATCACTGCTAAATTAGATAAACTCACACAAACGTTTGAGCGCTTCCTGTATCTAAGATGATTCACCGCTCTTAATCTATTACCTATCAACACAGATATCGGCAAAGCTACAGGCAGTGAGGGCCCCGGCATGTCCTTGAAAGAGTTGAGAGTGCCATACGCCCTTGAGCCTGGACCCAGCAGATATCAGTTTGCAGCGTTTTGTAAACACACATCCCTATCAGGCTTTGAAGGGGAGGGAGGACCCACCACCCTGCTCCTCTCAAAGGAGGCCACGGTGAGGGCTACACTGTAAGCCGGGGGAGATGGTGCGCATCTCTGCTTCGGTGATTTTGGTGGGCGTCGTTGAGGGGCGGGGGTAAAGGACATGCTGCCAATCCTGCGTGTCGCCTTCATGTGGTCGAACTCCAGGGGGGTGGGCGAGGGTGAAAGGGTGAGCGGAGAGTAGAGAGAGCTGGGGGATGAATGAAGAGTATCCTCAAAGGCGTTGACAGGGAGGGTGACGGGCAGTGGAGACTCCTCCATTTGTGTCATAGGTCTCCCATAATCAGAACATTCCTCAGGCGGGTGCAGTGATACTTCTTCAGTGTTTTCTGCGCGATGTGTTGTGTCTTTCTCCTGTTTTGATTCCTCTTGCCGCTTGTCCTTGGCAGAGGGAACAGAGTGATGACGCAGGCAGTTGAATATGTTAGAGATAAACAATTTCACTCCTGACTTGTTCAGGCAAACTCCATTTGCCTTGAAAAGATGTCTGCGATCCCAGAAAAAGTTAAAATTGTCAATAAAATGGACAGAATGGTCAGTACAGACAGTTGAAAGCCAGGTGTTCAGTGCAAACAATCTGCTGAATCTCTCCACTCCTCTTCTGACTGGCGGTAGAGGGCCACTGATGAACACCTCTGCATTTAGAGAGCTGACAGTTTCCAACAAACATTTAAAGTCTTCTTTCAGCACTTCTGACTCTTGTTTCACAACATCATTTGTTCCAATGTGCAGTACCACATTCTTCACAGTCGGATGTTCAGCCCCAATATGCAGGATCTTCTTAGCCAAGTCAGATACCACATCCTTGGGAAAACAGAGTACTTTGGTGTTGTTCTTATTACACAGACCTTTTACATCTCTTACAGCAGAGTCACCCACAATCAGAGTTTCAGGCCCAGTCGTTAGCTTTCCCTCTTGCCTTTTACTTTTGGAGTAGCTATTGGTCCTTACCCTGCTGTGTGAAGAGGACAGGTTATCCGGATCATCAGCAAGAGATCTCCGGCTCTCGGTCAGCGGAGCGTATCTGTTCTGGATTGGCACACTTGGTGGTTTAGGAGGATTGTTTGTAATTCTCCCTTTAGCAGCTGTCCACTGCTGTTTCCTAGTAGGAACAGGGGTTGAAGAGGCGCTCTTCCTGGGTGATAACAATGCAGGCCAGCCGGTCGCATCACAGATTTCCGAGCGCTGGGCTCTGCCTGTTATCCGTCCTCCCAAATCCCATGGAAATGATTTACTCTTAGGCTTTGCACCCAGAGAGTTCCAGGGAGGACTACCACTTGTAGATTTATTACCCGGTACACAGCCCTCCTGTTCCTTGGAATCCTTGTAGCTGCTAACTAGCTGTGAGTTAGCATACCCTTTTCCATTATTTTGCAACACTGGTAAAGTGGTGTCATTTCCACGACATAGTCCATTCACTTCCACGTTAACTTCCAACCGTTGCATTTTCATTTCCAACAGGTAATGCTATTTTCAAAAGCTAAAAAGACACCAGAGCCTGTTTTAGATATTGTTACTATGCAAGGACAAGTACTTGAAGTGGTTACCTGTTATACATACCTAGGTATCTGGCTTGATGATTGTCTTACTTTTAAACTTCATGTCAATAACCTGCTTAAAATGCTGAGGGTTAGGCTCGGTTTCTTTTTCAGAAACAAATCCTGTTTCTCGCTTGAGGCCAGGAAAAGGCTAATCACTGTGACCTATTTACCTGTGCTGGACTATGGTGATTTGTTGTATATGAATGCACCTGCCTATTGCCTGAACAAGTTAGATGCCGCCTATCACAGCGCACTGAGATTTGTCACAAATTGTAAAGCACTTACACATCACTGTACCCTGTATGCCAAGGCAGGTTTGCCATCACTTACTGTAAAGAGGCTCAGTCATTGGTACACATTTATTTATAAAGCTTTGTTGGGTAAACTCCCGTATTATATCTGCTCTCTGATAACACAGAGAGTTGCAAGCAGCTATTGTCTGAGATTGCATGATGTAGTATTGTTAGATGTGCCAAGAGCAAGGACTGTCTTAGGTAAGACAGCTTTTATGTGCGCAGCTCCACTTGCTTGGAACAATCTTCAGCAAGAATTGAAACTGAGCAATCTCATTCCTCTGCATGTTTTTAAAGCTAGGCTAAATAAACTTGTAAATGTCTATAACTATGTAAATGTATCCTGTAAATATAATGTATGATGTCCTTTATTGTTTTATGTTTCATGTGGAACCTATATGCTGCAGGTCTCCCTTGAAAAAGAGATCTATGATCTCAATGGGACCAATCTCGTTAAATAAAGGTTTGAAATGAAATGAAATGGATAGCAAGTTCGAGTCCCACTGCAGTCCCTGGGCAAGACACTTCACCACAAATTGCTCCTGTGGGGATTGTCCACAGTACTGAATGTATGTAAGTCGCTTTGGATAAAAGCGTCTAACAAATGACATGTAATGTTTTCTGTTCGATAAGTAAGACTTAAACCAATGTATAGAAACTGCAGAAAAATGTAAATGAGTCAGCTTTGTAAGGAGCACTTGGTGATTAACCTGTTAAGCCCGAGAGGACCCTAATCCGGGTCTGGCGGGTAGTTTTAGTTAGATGGTTGTGTGTGGATCTCTGCTACTCGGCTACCATGCCTTCGGCGCGGACCCGCAGTCCTCCGACGGTGTGGGTAGAGGTCCTGCTGCTTATCCAGATATTCAAGCATCTTGCGGTCACGCGACAGCGCAGGCAGGGGCCTTCTCCCCTCTGCCCACCCGGCTGTCTACGTAAGCAGATGGGCCGCTAGGCTTTCCTCCAGTGGGGGCACACCGGGACACTCCGTATCCGAGTGGCCCTCCACTCTGAGGATTCCAGCCCAAGTAGCCACCGGAGCCTACGTTCTCAGTGGCTTCCGCCACGTGGCCTCCACACACCGCCAGATGTCTGGCAGGGGGGGTGAAACGAAGGCCGGTTGTGCTGGACGGGCCGGGCCGTAGAAGCCCTGACGCAGGCGGCTCACCGGCGGCAACGGTGAGGGGAGCGGCAAGCCTGCACGCTCCGCCTGTTGGGTTCAGAATTGCAGAAAAGACAGACAACTTCTAAGTTTAACTATTTATTGTAAAGAGAGCAAAAGATATATATTACTTGGCCAAGGACTCATCACGTCTTTGGGAACCAAAGGCAGCAAAGCTGTAATCTGTAACCACCAAATCCGTCAAGAGCCTCGAACCTCGTGCGACAATACCTTTTATTACACAGGGCATTGCCCGTACATTTTTGATTGGTCAAGACTAGCTGAAGAGATACCATGGTTTAGACTTGGTTCATGGTTGGTGTGCAGACTCAGATAGAGTCTCTTGGCAACACGATCCTCCAATCAGCATTCGGCCGGCCTGTGGAAGTCCCTCCCTATTCTGGCACCATCATACGTAATTTGTTATGATGAAGCTTCTACAGAAAAGTGGAATCTTGGTTATACTGATTCCCAGCTATGCGTGGGCGCGGAGCTAACCCAGGCGGCCAAGGCCTTAGCCTCAATAACTCAATTGTTTCTACAGTGCCTGCATCTGGCTTCTGCTACTTTCTATTGCAAGCTAAAACTTTCTTCTGACTATTCCCCTCGTTGGTATCTAACCATTCAGAACCTGGGATTAGTGATTGTGTCTATTTATTCTATAGTCATAGCAATCTCATGAGCACAATAAGCATATAATGTAATAATAAGAATCAGTCTAAAAATAGACTCCACACGCCGCCATAGCCATCACCGCCGAGAAGTCTTGTCGTGCAGACCTGTGCTGATGGCCTTCGTGGCGGTCGACGAGGTGTCGTCATCGTTGTCCCTCTCCCCGACGCTCGGACCCGCCCGGTCCGCTGGGATGGCGAAAACGAAGGGCACTCCCTGCTCAAGGTCCTCCATCTCCACCACGTCGAGTTCTCCACCGGCGAGACGTAGCACCCCTCAAACAGGGTTATGGCTAGAAAGGATCCGTCTTGTGTAAATATGACGTCACGTTCTCGTTGTAACTCTCGTTGTAATCGGAGCGGCTCGGAAACACATCTACAGCAGTAACATGCACATTAATGCAGCAGCAATATTAATAGAGAAACATCAGACTGACATAATAGTAAAACACTGAAAGGGAACATTTTATTGCACCAGGAGCTATCTTGGGACTTTTACTGCGACAACGTTGACTTGCCTGTGAATACAAAATAAACCATAGTGTTGGTGATCTACAGTGTTGTCATTCTTCTTTGAACAACAAGACCGCTAACACCCTATTTCAACAATCACACTCCCTGTAATTGACATAATTAATAGATAGTTTAGCTTCTCACCATCATTTCTGTGGCCCACTGATGTTAACGATCGTAACTGAAAGGCTGCCTGCCAAACGTAAACATTCAGCCACGTGACTTGCAAACTCTCGCGAGAGTTTTACACAAGACGGATCCTCCTTTTATGCAGTGAGATGGGCGTGCATTCAGGTAGGCTACGTCTAGAAAGTCTTAGTGGATGAATGCTTGGCTGAAGTCGAATAGTCCATTTAGCTTAGGAACCTTCCTAACGGAGTGAAATGACCCGGAAGTCCCTCAGTGGCAGCCATGATAAGTGCCGTTCGAATTCTCTAGAATGATAGGAAAGGAGGTTTCAAACTTCCTTTATAACCTCCTTTAGCTTAGGAACCACTGGACCTCCCTAACCGAAAGGAGAGGAGAAAATGCTGCCCCACAATGCCTTGCAGCCGCAGCATTTGCGTCACACAACAGTCGGCCGTTCACGGAAACAAACGATTATGACGGAGAAATTATATCATGAAAGTTACGGTGCTTATTAAGCATTTTAAAACGCATGTGGTAAGTTGCCAAAGTGCTTTGTTTTGAACGTTCATCAGTATTATAATCAAAAAGAGAAATATGAACGTATGAATTTTTTATTTCAATTCCAACTTTGGTCATGAAGAATATGTTTCTCTGTTGTCCACGTTCATAAAGCAAAGCAACAGCATCAGAGCACGGTGCAGAGTCTCTAGATGAGTCCGTCGTTCTTATTATACATCCATGTTGTAGTCCGCTGTATAGAAAACTGTAGTTTCCATAGTTTCCCCACAGCAGCAGACGCACAAAATGACGTCCGCTGGCGCATCATAAACACGTCGGATAGTGAAAGTGCATTCGGATTCTCTAAAGTACCGCAGTCTCTTCTCCTAAGTCCTTTTGAATTGTCCTTCCACTATCCCTTAACCCCGTGACGTTTCACTCAGAGGTCAAGGAATAGGAGATAGGGTTAGAACTTAGGAGCTGATTTTTAAACTATCCGACTGCAACCCAGATCTCTGTAGATAAATAAAGAACTACGACAGATGTGTAATATTTAATGCAGCCAAACCATTTATTACAATGCATTCATGTGATGACTTTCAAAGAGTAAAGCAAGCACTGCTGAATAAAGTATGATTTTATCTTTTACGAAACGTTTTTTTCATATGGAATGCAGTTGGAGGTCAACCAATCACAGAGCTTGAGGCAAAGCGGAACAATAGCTGAGGATTTCTGCCATCCTAAATTCTGAACAAATATTTGTTTCTCCGAATCGAAGGGGGAAAATACAAAAGCATTGCACACAATTTAAACCAATCAATGTTGTGTAATCAACAAGGATAATCTGGTGTTTTTGAGTTGATGAGTAGTGCAGATATCACTGTAAAATCAATCGACAGTAAAGAGAATACCTACTTCCGGGTGTACAATTCTCCATTATCCAATGGGAATGGACGCTCACATTGCTCTCTGTAATACAATAAAGGGGACATGATCAAATAGAAATATAATTATCTTTTAAAAAAACGTTAACTAAAGGGAACAATCTATTTGACACAGCTGAAGCTCTGGCCTTCCTTAAAAACTAACTAACTAATTTAATAAAAATCACAGTTGTATTACACACAATGCACTGTTTTTTGAGAACAAAAATTCGTAATAATGCACCATAATACATTCTGACGAAAAATAAAAATTATTATGAATACAAATAAAATAAGTCTCCCGTGAGTTTCTACAAGCTATAAAGTAGATTTTAAAAACGTTTAATAGAATAAAAAGCTCACTGCAGGACGTTGTAGAAATGCATGTGTGCACCACGACAAAGCAGCCTCATTCACTTTAGATTGGGGTTGTTTGCGTGGTGCAGACACTTAAATGTAGCAAAGTTCGTGACTCCATCACGCAATGCGGTGTTAAGGAGTCATGGTGGAGTCACGCATTCTGGTGAGACCAGGTTGCCCTGGACATCAGCTGTCCGGTAGAGAATAGGACATGAACGCTGCCATGCCAAACAATTGGCGTCACCACGCCAGGCTGCATCCACCACAGGAGAAGAGGAAATGGGAGGGACCCGGTTTGGCACCTCAGGTTAAATAGCCGGTGCGCTGGCACGGTGCCAAGCAGCGCCACAGAGGGAGAAAACCTCCGGTCACAATTGCATCATCTCAGGAAAACATTGTTTTTACACTTTTACAAAATTAAACGTAAAGAAACAGGACTTGTAAAGACAAACTGCAAAAAACACAGGCTGGTAGACCTCCAGTGTCATGTAAAGTCATTTTGATATCAGATTCTGGTTGGAACTCAGAAAGAGACATTTGATTCTGAAGAAAACTGTGATGCTCCTCTCGCTCCCAGGAAAGAAACTTAAAATAACGAAACTAATGGAGTCTCTGGTATAAGGTTCAAATGGGTACTTTAATTAAGTAACGTGGTAATAGAACAAGCAGAAGGTAATGAAGAGACAAAAGCCGGAGTTGTCTCTGGTGGGGCTGCAGCGAAGAAAAGAGGACAAGCTGTGCTCAGCCGTCTCCTTTTATCCTCTTCCGTGCTGTGAAGAAGGGGGCCGGCCGCCTTAGTCTTCAATGTCCGACATCGCGTTAAACAGAGGATTTCGACATTTTACATTCATTGCTTACTTCCACACGCCTTTTCTCCTCCTTATCTCTTTCATGACTTTTTATTTAATGCATTATAACGGCTGTAATAGTTTACTTTAGTAATACTGGAAGTACTGTACGGCAGTTATCATTTACGGTTGCCCCGGACGTTGTCATAGCTACCCACGTCTGTAAACAAAACTTATTAAAATAAACTGTACCTTCATTTAATATTCAGCAATAATAATATCTCGACGTCTATAGATGTAGTGTTAAAATCAGTAGGTTTTGGTGTGCAACACTCCGTGTCATTTTCACTTTACATTCACATTTCTAGAAAACGTAATATTAGTGTTACGGCTGCTGCCGTGTGTGTCTAATCTGTGTGTGTATGCAAATGAGCTGTACGGTTGCCTCGATCATGTCATTGGCTGTCCCGTGTTAGTGTATTCTAGAACCCTGAAGGCAGGAGAGACTGAAAAGAGTAAAGGGAAGCTTATAAAAGTTAACAGCATTTAATTACACAAAAGATGCGGTGGTGTACAAAATGAAATGTGCGAGTGGAGGCGCTCTCCTCATCCGAGCGGTCAGTCCAGGTCAGCAGGTAGAAGAGGTCAATTCTTGGCTTGCTCTTCCTGTTGTCATCTGAGGTCTTCTCCTATTGGCCGGCGTCGTCGGGGGGCGGGTCCAATGCAATTCCTGCCTTTTTCTGTTGTTAAATTACATCATTCTGGTGTCTGTGGTTATTTAAACATTCCCTAATAAACGTTATTCAGCGGCAATAAATGAGTGCTAAACCCAGTGTGCTCAGTGTACAACATCACATGTAATTTCACCTTTGATTCACGGTTTGAAAATGCAGCATTTCGCTACATGCTAATGCTAACCAGAAGTGAATAATTTTCAGAATAAAAGTATTAAGTTAATAGTTAGTGTGAACTTCCGGTTTTTCAGAATAAAACTGATTTAAATTAAATAGTGTATTTAATTCAAATTACGCCATATCAACATTGATTTTAATTTCTAACAATCCCTCCTTACATACCCTTTAAGGTATGTAAATAATATCGAAATCAATGAGTTCTTCATCCGAACATTGCATGGTACATAACTCATAAAAGTAAAAAAAATACAAATAAGAATACATATTCATCATAAATATGAAGTTTTTCTTTTGTGCATAACTTCTAGCTTAAACCTTTAATGTCACTTCGTAAAATAGCAGCAATTAGCTTGGTATGGAAAACGTCTAACTCCCTCCTTTCACATCATAAATCATCTTCTTACTGTATCTGGTGTAAAGGAACTTGTTCTTTTACAAAGTATAAGAAGGATTAAACTATCTGAAAATAGCTAAATATTACTCTTTATTTACTTTTACTGTGTCTCTGGTGTAATTTATGAATCTCTGCTGATTTGAATTTCTAACACCTGCCCTCGCATCATCCGAAGAGGTGATTGGATCAACGTCATCCAAACCCTGCCTGCTTCCAGCACATCTTCCGGGGGGAGGAGTACAAAGGCCGGGGACGGAGATCATTCGGGAGGCTCTGTGTTGTGAGACAGACGCCTCTAGCCTCTTGTTGTGCTTACTCGTTATGCGCGATAATTCAGTGAATGTTCTGTTATACTGCTTAGCAGCGTGTTAAAGTAGTGTTCTGTGTTTAGCGTAGTGTGTGTAAAGAAGACCAGGTTAGCTTAGCGGTTAGCGCCTGTTGATTAGCATCAGCTGTGTTTTGTTACAGCCTTTTCAGTTTCATGTACCACGTTTTAGTGAGGTTTTTGTTTCTCTTTTGTACTAATTATTACTGTGTATAATCTGTCAAACTCTCTTTTGGAGTCTCTTTATTTTGGTTGTTGTCAACCAGTAATTTGGCCCTTTGTTTGTGCCAGGCTATATGCCTTATTATTTTGTTCCACAACTATAGTTATAATAAAACTACTTATAACTTTTACCAATCCCATTCTGGTTGTGTTGCTTTGTGAGTTGTGTTGTAGGGAACGTAATAATTAGCCACATGCTAAATGCTAACCGGAGATGAATGATTTTCAGAATAAAAGCTTGGCATTAAGATTGTGCGAGAACTTCCGTTTTTTTTCAGAATAAAACAGCTTTTAAGCTGACGGTATGTTTAAACTAAATTATGCCATAAAACATTGATTTTAATTTCTAACAATCCCTCCTTACACAGCTTTTAAGGTGTGTAAATAATACTGAAATCAATGAGTTCTTCATCTGAACTTTGCATAGTACATTACTCATACCAAAAACATACAATCAAAATGGAATGGTTCAATAACCTTCATCAAAAATAAAAAAAATACTTTGTGCATAACTTCTAGTTTTAACATTCAATATCACTTTTCAAAATAGCAGCAATTAGCTTGGTATTAGAACATTTCTTTCTCCCTCCTTTCACAGAAACCGTTCTCATACCACATTCAGTGTTAAGGCACTTGTTTTACAAAGTATAAAAGAAACAAACTATTTTAGAATAGCACAAAATAATAAAGAATACACCATATTGGAATAGTATATAAGGCTCTTCATTCTAATGATTTCATCATTAGAAGTATCACATAATTTGGACATTCTTTGAACAATCTCATAATTGAACATCCATACAGTATCATTTTATACAATCTCATCTTTTACATCCATCTCTGTATATGGGGGTGGGTCGTCTTGTTCTGCTAGCATTTGTAACTGTTTCCTCATGAGAAATGTACCCTCCCTCCTTTCATACCTTTTAAAGTATGAAAGTAATATGTTCCCTAGAAAAGGCCGTCGTGATCAATCGGTACGTTAGGATGCGGGTACATGGAATGCAACATCTAGCACTCCCCTGGGCACCCCTATGCTATCCTTGTACACTGTGGAGCCTAAACTGCCCCTGGGACTGGTCTCTTAGCCCTACTGGTTTTGGGGTGTTTCGCCATGTTGATTAACTGCATAAAAAACATCACTGGCTGTGCTAGTGCACAGGTCCCAGTCCAATCCTGTGGCAAGACTGAGTACAAGGTTTTAGTTCCATGATACCACCAAACACCTACTCTGGGATACGGCATTTTAGACAGTCATTTCTGGGAGAAGATTTTAGTCAGTTACAACAGTTTTAGAATTTCATCACTTAAAAGTTCCTGCTTCAGTACCTTTGGGTGGTCTGTTCTAATGCAGTGATAAAGTCCCTGAAATGGTGTGAAAACCAGTGCAATATCACTAACTCATTATACTAATTTATCTTCAATTCTGTGGTCTACTTGAAGAACTATGCTAACCCCTTTAACAGTGTGTGGAACCTTGGGTGTCCGAGCATGTGATAATTACTCCCTCCTTTATCAAGGATTTTAAAAACAGAAGTTATTTCATCAATGGTTTGTAATTTAATTTAGGAATTTTCACTTATGGCGGATATGTTTCTTCTTTAAATAACATCTCTAAATTTCAGGTCATCACTGATTAAATGGATGACCATTAGGAGGTGGTGTTGTCTTTTAAAACTCATACTCTGGTGCCGTGCGCTCCCTGTGAAGCTGCAAGTAAGATTTAAAACATCTGCAGGGTGGGTCGAGCGACCTCTTCTCCCTGAACGATATTGGTTGTCAAAAATATGCACCATTACAATGAGTGATCCAAGGCCCCGCATGTATTACTCCCAATTATATTGCTTTTTCAAAATTAAATTTGCAATCGCTCTTTGCCCAGTGTCTTTTAAAACTCTACATCTTGGACGACAAACAAATGTTATTTCCACCTTAACAGTTCTCCTGTGGTAATAGCCATGCTACAATGAAATCAATACTTTAGATTTGGAATACCATATTTGGCTTGGTACTAGCTCTACCTTTAACATTTTCCATTCAAATAAAAATGTGTCTACTATTATAGAGTGGTTACTAAAACTATCCCTTTATACTGTAGATCTATACTGTAACAAATTAAATCTTTACCAAATTCGTGCATGAATAAGAATCTTAAAGAATAATTTGTTTACATGATGAAAAGATTGAAAAATATGTTCTACTCTGTACTCCTAAATCCAAAACATCCACTGCTTAAAGTGTGGTGAATATTTCCATCATGTCTACTCCTTTATCCCACAGTACCCTCAGTTTTTTTTTAGGATTATTTTCTCATTTTACTTTAATAGTTTCCTCTTTATTACTTTATAAATTTACCAATTGATTAATTCATGGCTAATAAATATTTTTCTTTACGTATTTTAAGTCAATTGGAGTTCTTTAAATGTGGTCCTTTCTATTCGTTTGTGAATAAGTGTGTTTATGTGTAAACTCACTCACTCCCGTTTTCCTTTTCTCCCCCTCTGGTTGTCAAGCCACGACCCCCTCACATTCTGCTAGACCAGGGGTCGGCAACAGGCGGACCGCGGTCGGGATTCGGACCCAGACACCGACCTATACGGACCCGGACCTATAATCAATTCATTAAAAGGGGATTTCAATTTTGACGGGGCGATTCTATTTTAACCGCTGCCGACAGGGAGCGAAAGAGACGAGTGAGCGATACAGGGAGAGAAACACAGAAGAAGAGACGAGAGAGCGATACAGGGAGAGAAACACAGAAGAAGAGACGAGAGAGCGATACAGGGAGAGAAACACAGAAGAAGAGACGAGTGAGCGATACAGGATACAGGAGAGGTTTCTCAATACTCAAATTTCCCCTCCTCGGTCCTCCGGTAGTGACCCGGAAAAGAATTTCAGCGCGCCATTTTGAAGGACATCTCATTTCTCTAAATGCACATCGAGGATCGAGCGTCGAGGAGGCTCTCTGGAGGAGCTCTAACCGAGGAGACACTGATGGTTCCTCCACGGCTCCTCCGCGGATGCATTTCCGGGAACGGTGGAGGCGTGACGCATGGCCGGACTTATCTCAGCCAATGACAGCTCTGCATGCATCCCCTGGATATTGTTTTAGAAACTGCTTTCATCGCGTTGCGATGTTTCCAGAGAGAACTATAGGTTACTTACGTAACCCCAGTTCTCAGAGTAACATGAAGTGAGATGTCTCACTATGGGATGCGCCTCAACGCGTATGCAAACAGAAGCATCAATCTCATTACGCCAATTCTTATTGGCTGGTGATCTTGACGTCTACGTCAGGGAATCCACCCACCCTTTAAGTAGCTTGCGCTATTTTGTATTCACACTATGTCGCAGCGTCATTCAAAATAAGCACCTATTCTCGCTTCGCCTTAGCAAGAAGGACCGTCTGGTGAGACATCTCACTTCATAACTGGGGTTACGTAAGTAACCTATAGTTCTCATTCATAACACTCCGTTCGATGTCTCACTATGGGATATTAAAACTCCCGTATTGCTAGACATGCTTATCTCGAAAATCACCAAAACAACCAGAACTTAACAGGTAGAACCCTGTCTCAACACGGGGCCCAGCACTGCGCGGGCCACACTTGGAGCAGAGACATCTAGCCTGTAAAAGCGGACAAAAGTTAGCGGTGAGGACCAGCTCGCTGCGGCACAAATGTCTTGGATGGAAACACCCTTGAACAAAGCCCAGGATGTAGCCAGTCCACGAGTAGAATGAGCACGCAGGCCCGTTGGTGCCTGCAAACCCTGACTCGTATAAGCCAGAGCAATCGCTTCCACAATCCAGTGGGAGAGCCGTTGCCTGGTAACGGGCTTGCCCTTATGAGGGTTAGCCCAGGATACAAAGAGTTTGTCATTGCAACGAAACTCTTTTGACCTGTCCATATAGGTGCGTAAAGCACGGACTGGGCACAGCAAATTTGACCGCTGTTCCTCAGAGGAACACAGTGGCGGAGGAAATGCCTCAATGTCAATGGGGGTACATGAGCCAACCACCTTAGGTACAAAGGCAGTGTTGGGCTTCAGCAACACTCTCGTTTGCCCCGGGGCAAACTGAGTGCATGAAGGATGTACACAGAGCGCATGAATGTCACTGACTCGCTTGGCAGATGCCAGAGCCAGTAACAACACTGTCTTCAGTGACAGGTGTTTCATGTCAGCTTCTTCCAGGGGTTCAAATGGAGGTCGAGTGAGCCCATCTAAAACCACTGCCAAGTCCCATAAGGGCACCAGTGACCTGGAAACAGGGTGCGAGCCCCTTTCATAAAACGGCAGACCAAGGGATGTTGGCTAGCCGTCTTTCCCTCAAAGCCCACATGGCATGCAGCAATAGCAGCCAGGTACACTTTGATCGTAGAGAAAGCTCTGTGTTTATCAATCAGGTCCTGTAGAAATGATAGAATCACCCCGACAGGACATTGAAAAGAGATGTGTCCCTTTTGAATGCACCACTCCTCAAACACCCTCCACTTACAGTCATAGAGGGACCTGTTGGAGGAAGCTCTTGCACTCTGAATAGTGTTTATCACCTTCTGAGGGAGTCCCACTGTATTCAGGTTATACCACTCACGGGCCAGGCCCATAGTGCCATGCGCTCTGGGTGTGGGTGAAAAATAGTCCCCCCCCCGCCTGAGACAGTATGTCCCTGCGTAGCGGGAGCTGCCACGGCTGCCCGCACAGCAGCTGATATATCTCCGCCAGCCAGTACATTGCAGGCCAGTGTGGAGCTATTAGGATCAGTGTGTGGCGTTGTTCTCTCACTCTGGCCAGAGTCGGGGGTATCAGAGCCAGGGGTGGGAACGCGTACAGAAGGACTGGAGGCCAAACGTGCGCGAGCGCGTCCACGCCTAACGGTGCGTTTAAATCGCGCATTGAAAAGAACAGCTGACATTGAGCGTTTTCTTTTGATGCGTACAGATCCACCGCGGCCCGGCCGTAACGCACCCACAGCTGACTCACAATTATTGAATGTAGAGTCCAGTCTGCATATAGTGGTGCACCTCTGGACAGCAGATCTGCCCCGAGGTTCATCACTGCTGGATTCTGGGATAGGATAGGATATGGATAGGAATTTTTTTCCACAATTTCCCTAGGAGGAGTTCGCAAGAATGTGCTTAAAATGCATGAAAAATGCACATTGTTGAATATGGCCAACTTCCTGGGGGTAGGGGCAAAGTAAAAGCAATTTGAAATGTGTGCAATTATAATAGCAATGTGTATACAGCAAAAACTATATGCGAGTAGTTTGTAGTAATTTGCGACATGTAAATCGTCAAAAATTGAACATTCTCCGTTCGCTTACGAGCTCATCGTTTGAGCGATCGATTATTCCTTCGCAATTTAGCATCACATCGGATATGGGCTGAACTTGTCCTGGATTGGAATTTTTCCGATCATTCCCCTAGGAGGAGTTAGCAAGAATGGGCTGAAAATGCATGAAAAACTCACATTTTTCAAAATGGCTGACTGAAAAAAGTCCCAAATGCATAATTCCAGGTTTGTTGTTATTTATTTTTGAACAGTAGTGCAATTCAGTTTAAAAATAAGGAACTCTGACATTTTGATTTTAATTAACTGTATTAAACAGTTAAAAACAAACCACAAACACCACACAAACTCAGATGGCCATATTATCTATAATGGCTGATGTAAAACAAAAAGGTTTCTTCAAGCTGTAAAACTAAAAAGAATGTCTTAAAATATTACATCATAAATAATAAGAAAGTGTTTCAAGAGCGCATAGTCGTTGAAAAACATATGCCAAAAGCTTCCGTTATTTATTTTGGTCTCACGGCTTTCATGTCTATTGGTTTATTAAAAACAGCGGGGATAAGCTGTGGAACTGCTGTTGTCTTTTGCCGGGCAAATCTGGGTGATGCCTTCTGATATTTAGCATGTTTGGCGTGTGTTCTAATTAGCATACTGCACCGCTATCGAACAACGCCGACACACCGTCCTCGTCCGATCCACCACTCGCACACTTCATCGTTATTGTAGTCCACAGGGAACCCGAAATGTTCCCACACAGCTGATTTAAAAGAAGCAGGTGGGTTCTAGCTCCTGTGTGTTATCTGAAATCGCCATACTAACTTTTCTTCTTCTTGTATTTTGTTCATTTTGTTGTTGTGTTTCTTCTTGTTCTTCATTTGTTGTTTAAGGGCGGCTGGCAAACAGCTTTGAGGCGCAATACCGCCCCCTGGATTATATATAGTGAAGTGGATACTGCCCTGAATGACAGACTTTTTTCCCACTCGTAAAAAAAAGGCGTATTCGTCGTGTGACTGCATGTGCCGAACCGTGATGTCCGAACCGTGACGGTACGGGACGAATACGGATACCGTTACACCCCTAGTATACAGCGTTTCGTGAATATCGGAAAAACCATATGCGAGCAGTTTGGAGCAATTTGCGACATGTAAATCGTCAAAAATGGTGTATTCGCTGTTAGCTTACGACCTCCACCAGTGATTTTTCAAAAATGTGCGCCGCAATTAAGTATCATATTGGATAGGGGCTGAACTTGTCCTGGACTGGAATTTTTCCGATCATTCCCCTAGGAGGAGTTCGCAAGAATGTGCTTAAAAAGCATGAAAAACGCAATTTTTTCAAAATGGCCGACTTCCTGGGGGGTGGGGCTAATGGTATCTATTTACAAATATGTCCACAATTCCATGAGGAATGCCTGTGCAAAAATTCGTGAAGTTCTGAGTAACTATATGTGACTACCACACAATAGGGGGCGCTAGTGAGCAGTTTTTTTGAAAAATTACGTTTTTTTTTTACATTCTCGAAAAGGTCGTGGTTTCTGACGTGTGTCCCAAGTTTTGCGTCCGAAGCTCATTTTATGCTATCGCAATTTAAGAAAAATGTATAGGCCACGCCCATATTCTGAATTTGTTGCGACACTTTAAATCTGCGTTCGTAGTCACCCCCGAGAGTATGTGTAAAAAAAATAAAAATAATTAGTCCATCCGCTCTTGAGTTATAAATTGGTGGTGTTTTTGGCGCCCCCTATAGTCCAAAATAAAAATGCTTTGGTGTGCCTATTCCCCAAGACAGACTGAACCTATCTACCAAAATCTGTGATGTTTGGATACATTGTTAATGAGCATTTATTTCTAAGCCCCGCCTTTTTGCGAGTACGTTTTGATTGACGGCGGCAATATTTATCGTCCTAACATGCTCATTTTCTACGGTAATGTGTCTGAGCAGGTCCACCGGGATATGTGTGCAAAATTTCAGGTCATTTCGAGTTACGGTGCGACTTTGTAAATGTATTCCGAAATGGACTTTTGATAGGTGGCGCTAGTGAGCAGGTTGGAATATTTAACCCATTGACTCCAGAATATTGTTGTTTTCACCAGTCCTGGCGTCCGTGCAAAAGTATACAACTTTTGAAGCGTCCTAAAGGCCTCAAAAACAGGAAACGCCAGCAGAAAAATAATAATTCCACCAATAACAATAGGTTTCCTCGCACTTCGTGCTAGGACGCCGTTGGCGTAAAAAATGTTTTGCGTTACCGTGTCATTAACGCGTTAACTTGACCGCCCTAATATATATATATATATATAACCTTCTCACTTACACTCAATGACCCAGATACCCTGCTACACACACATACACCTCCTTCCACCAGCACACACACATATTCTTTGCTCACCTACACTCACTGACCCAGATACCAGCACACACACATATTCTTTTCAAGTTTCTTTCTGGGGCCAATATAATCTCAAGCACCAATATATCTGTGTACAATGTTTGATTGTCTGGGAAGGAATAGTTTGTGTGAAATATTCCTTGGGAAAGTAAAGGAGTGAAGTCAGGTGGAAGATAAAGATTGACTCCGTCCTTGTTTACTTCCGAAGCTGTCACGCTCTGTTCAGAAGTAATGCACCAATATATCTGTGTACAATGTTTGATTGTCTGGGAAAGAATAGAGTTTGTGTGAAATATTCCTTGAGAAAATAAAGGAGTGAACTCAGGTGCAAGATAAAAAGTGACTCTGCCCTTGTTTACTTCCGAAGCTGTCACGCTCTGTTCAGAAGAAAAATACTTTTTCCCAGAACTCTGATTCGCTGTATTGGGCCCGACCCGAAGTGAATCCAACCATTAAGAACACCTAGGGGAGTGAGCAACCGACACAAATCCTCCCCACGGACTCTCTGATTCGCTTAGGAGTAAAATGGGACGGAAGAGCCGACACAACTCCGCCCCAAATATGTCTATATATACTGTTGTTTATTCATGCAAAATGCCCCCTGTTTCTGACTGGCTGGTTCCGATATCTGTATCGCACAGCAGTAGAGCGGGGAGCACCGAGTGCTCTGTTACAGGGCACTCTGTATTTCGTATTGTGTTTTTTACCATTAAAATCTGATTATTTTTATAACTTTTATTAAATCTGACCAGGCTCATCTAACGGACGGCGCGGAGCGGAGGTGGGCTTTAAGCCACCACTACTGTGTTTGCTCCTACATTACCAAGGTTCCTTACAGTCTCTCACTGGAGGCCAAATTAATGCCATCCATAATTAGTATATCTTTAGATAGTTTGTTTCGTAGATTCTTTGGGCCGAGTACAATAACTTCAGTTTTAGCCGTGTTTAACATCTACGATAATTACTTTATCTGTTTAAGTACCAAAGTTGATAAAAACTCAAGAGAATTCTGATAACAATTCTGAATAAGGACCTGCTGGACGGTACACTGTAACAAATAAGATTGGCTGCAAAGTTTTCCAGGTCGGATGCGTAAGACTAAAAACAAGGCTTTCAAAGGAGGTATTTTAATTTTGGTTTAGTATTGATAAGTAAACTTGAGTCAAAGATTGCTGCAAGTCCACCTCCTCGGCCTGTGTCTCGAGCAATATGAGTATTGCAACCCAGTCTCATGGCATTTCGTGTTCACCAACACGATTTCCCCCTTTTTTTCGTGTTGCACGATTTTAAAAGCAATGTATTTCTACTGGTAATGTGTTTCGTGCCTGCAGCACGTCTTTTTCTCTGGTCGGGTTGTGGAAGACCAGAAGCTGTGTGGTTCATAAAAACATGTTCTTACTCAATATCAAGCCACAATTATTGCTTTTATTTTAAATCGTATAATTTCGGACTTTTGTTGCCGTCTGTGAGGAAAATAAATGGGGCTCAGAGCCTCAGAATACTGAAATCTGTATTTTTTAAATATTTTTTTCCTTCTAATTTGTTCTTTTCAAAATAACACACTGTTATTTACTCACCAATAACACACAATTATCCTTGCTTTTATTTATTGGTTTCATTCCATAATCTCGGGCTTTTTTGGCATCCTTCAGGAACTGAATTTCAAAATAAAAATAACCGGAAACAGACGTAGGCATTTCGAGTGATTACCCAAGATCCTCAGCTATGGTTTAAGCTCGCTGATTGGATGTTTTAGCCGCAATGCATGCTGGGATTTCGTGTTTATATTATATGAAATCCGGAAAACATTTTAAAAGAATAAAAACTTAATTCCGAGTGTTCTTGCTTTTCTCTTTGAAAGTCATCACATAACGGCATTGTAATACACGGTTCAGCTGCATTACATATTACAGATCTGCCGTAGTTATTTATTTAGAGAGCCCTGATGAGAAGACCTTTGGACAAACTGGAAGAAATGCCGCCGAAACTGAATACTTGACGTGGATCATAAATATATCAACAATTAAACAACATCTTCAATTTCTCTTCACACAATACGTCTCCTTGCAATATCAACACTAATTCGGCTGACTTTTACATTTGATCGAATTCATAGATAGGTTATATTTACACCATAACGGTGCACAGATGATATAAAAGGACTTTTTTAAAGATATTACTGATTTTCTTTGAATATAAGAATGTAAATACTGAGTCTGAAATAATATAGCAATATGCTGTAAAATTATGTGAAAGCATGAATAAAACTACACATCTTCAGATGTTCCATCCATCTTCTTCCGCTTATCCGTGGTCGGGTCGCGGGGGTAGCAGTTCCAGCAGAGAGCCCCAAACTTCCTTTTCCCTGGCGACATCAACCAGCTCTGACTGGGGGATCCCAAGGCGCTCCCAGGCCAGCGAAGAGATATAATCCCTCCACCTGGTCCTAGGTCTCTTCCCAGCTGGACGTGCCTGGAACACCTCCCTAGGGAGGCGCCCAGGTGGCATCCTAACTAGGTGCCCGAACCACCTCAACTGGCTCCTTTCGACGCGAAGGAGGAGCGGCTCAACTCCGAGTCCCTCCCTGATGACCGAACTTCTCACCTTATCCCTAAGGGAGACACCAGCCACCCTGCGGAGAAAACCCATCTCGGCCGCTTGTATCCGCGATCTCGTTCTTTCGGTCATGACCCATCCTTCATGACCATAGGTGAGGGTAGGAACGAAAATGGCCCGGTAGACAGAGAGCTTTGCCTTCTGGCTCAGCTCCCTTTTCGTCACAACGGTGCGGTAAAGCGACTGCAGTACCGCTCCCGCTGCTCCGATTCTCCGGCCCATCTCACGCTCCATTGTTCCCTCACTCGAGAACAAGACCCCGAGATACTTGAACTCCTTCACTTGGGGTAAGGACTCATTCCCTACTTGGAGTGGACAGTCCATCGGTTTCCTGCTGAGAACCATGGCCTCAGATTTGGAAGTGCTGATCCTCATCCCAGCCGCTTCACACTCGGTTGGGAACCGATCCAGTGAGTGCTGAAGGTCGCAGACCGATGAAGCCATCAGAACCACATCATCTGCAAAAAGCAGTGGTGCAATCCTTAGTCCACCGAACTGCAGACCCCCTCCCCCATGACTACGCCTCGAAATCCGATCCATGTATATTACAAACAGGATTGGTGACAAAGCGCAGCCCTGGCGGAGGCCAACCCTCACCGGAAATGGGTCCGACTTACTGCCGAGGACCCGGACACAGCTCTCGCTTTGGAAGTACAGAGATTGGATGGCCCTGAGTAGAGACCCCCTCACCCCATACTCCCGCAGCACCTCCCACAGTAACTCCCTGGGAACCCGGTCATACGCCTTCTCCAAGTCCACAAAACACATGTAGACCGGATAAGCGTACTCCCAGGCCCCCTCCAGGATCCTTGCGAGAGTAAAAAGCTGATCCGTCGTTCCACGACCAGGACGGAATCCGCATTGTTCCTCCTCAATCTGAGGTTCGACAATCGGCCTGACCCTCCTTTCGAGTACCTTAGAGTAGTACTTTCCCGGGGAGGCTGAGTAGTGTGATGCCTCTGTAATTGGCACACACCCTCTGATCCCCCTTTTTAAAAATGGGAACCACCACCCCGGTCTGCCACTCCTTCGGTACTGTTTCCGACTTCCACGCAATGTTGATGAGACGTGTCAACCATGACAGTCCCTCAACACCCAGAGCCTTCAGCATTTCTGGGCGGATCTCATCCACCCCCGGGGCTTTGCCACTGTGGAGTTGTTTTACAACCTCAGTGACCTCCCCCCGGGAGATTGGCGCCGATCCCCCGTCATACTCCAGCTCTGCCTCTAACATAGAGGGCGGAGTTGTCGGGTTCAGGAGTTCCTCAAAGTGTTCCTTCCAACGCCCCAACACTCCATCAGTTGAGGTCAACAACGTCCCATCCTTACTGTACACAGCTTGGATGGTTCCCTGCTTCCCCCTCCTGAGGTGTCAGAGAGTTTTCCAGAACAACTTTGGTGCCGCCCGAAAGTCCTTCTCCATGTCCTCTCCGAACTTCTCCCACACCCGCTGCTTTGCCTCGGCCACGGATGAGGCTGCTGCCCTTCGGGCCTGTCGGTACCTTGCAACTGCCTCGGGAGTCCCCCGGGATAACAAATCCCTGAAGGCCTCCTTCTTCAGTCGGACGGCTTCCCTGACCACCGGTGTCCACCAGGAGGTTCGAGGGTTTACCGCCCCTTGAGGCACCTAGGACCTTGAGACCACAGCTCCCCGCCGCGGCTTCGGCAATAGAGGCTTTGAACACCGACCACTCTGGTTCAATGTCCCCAACCTCCACAGGAATGCCTGAAAAGCTCCGCCGGAGGTGTGAGTTGAAGGCCTCCTGAACTTGGGCCTCCTCCTGACGTTCCCAGTTCACCTGAACTACACGTTTGGGCTTACCAGGTCTATCCAGAGGCTTCCCCCGCCACTCGACCCAACTCACCACCAGATGGTGATCAGTTGACAACTCCGCCCCTCTCTTTACCCGAGTGTCCAAAACATACGGCCTCAGGTCCGATGATACGATAACGAAATCGATCATGGACCTTCTGCCTAGGGTGCTCTGGTACCACGTACACTTATGAGCATCCTTATGTTCGAACATGGTGTTTGTTATGGCCAATCCATGACTAGCACAGAAGTCCAGTAACAAACCACCACTCCGGTTCAGATCAGGGGGGCCGTTCCTCCCAATCACGCCCCTCCAAGTGTCTCCATCATTGCCCACATGTGCGTTGAAGTCTCCCAAGCAAGACTAAAGAGTCCCCTTCAGGAGCCCCATACAGGACTCTTTCAGGGTCTCCAAGAAGGCCGTATACTCTGAACTGCTGTTGGGTGCATAAGCACACACAACAGTCAGAGTTTTCCCCCCCATAACCCGCAGGCGTAGGGAGGCGACCCTCTCTTCCACTGGGGTAAACTCCAACAACGAAGCACCCAACCGGGGACTTGTGAGTATCCCCACACCCGCCCGGCGCCTCACACCTTGAGCAACTCCGGAGAAGATAGAATCCAACCCCTATCCAGAAGTAAGGTTCCAGAGCCGACGCTGTGCGTAGAGGTGAGCCCAACCAGATCCAACTGGTAACGCTCCACCTCCCGCACAAGCTCGGCTCCTTCCCCCCCAGAGAGGTGACGTTCCACGTCCCCAAAGCCAGCTTCTGTCGCCCGGGTCTGGTCCGTCGAGACCCTCCGCTTTCACTGCCACCCTTCTGGCAGCGCACCCGACCCCATCGCTGTTTCCCGTAGGTGGTGGGCCCGCGGGACGGAGAAGCGGAGGTGTTGCCCACGTTGCCTTTTCGGGCTGGGCCCGGCCGGGCTCCGTGGCAAGCCCGACCACCAGACGCTCGCCGACGAGTCCTCATTCTGGACCTGGCTCCAGAAAGGGACCCCGGGCTTCCTCCGGGCCGGGTATCCTCACTTCTTGTTGTTGTTTTTTTCATGAGGTCTTTTGAACCAATCTTAGTCTGGCCCCTTGCCTGAGACCAATTTGCCATGGGAGACCCTACCAGGAACACAAGGTTCCAGACAACACAGCCCCCAGGTTCATCAGGGCACACAAACCTCTCTACCACGGTAAGGTGCTGGTTCTTCAGAGAGGATCTTCAGATGTTGTACATACATAAGTGTCCTACACTAATAATACAAAGTTATTATGGCTGTGTGTACCTTGTGTGCACCGCCTAGTGGTTAAAGCACGTTATTGAATTATTGTTTTTATGTGTTATATTTGATTAAAAAAATATTAAGAGTACATACTTTCATAGGGGGAAAGTAGAAGGTCTGTGATAGAAATATAGAATATAAAAAATCAAGAAGATACTATAAGTGATCTCTACAATAAAACAGTTTAGTGCAGGATGTACAAAGATATTAATAGGAGGAGGTGCAAAACAGAAAAACTTATTAACCTTTATTTAAACATTAAATAATACTTTAGATTAAGGTCTTCTTTTAAATAAGAAAAAAACTTTGGGGGTGCCTGACAAAGTACTTAACGTCTAATACAGGGGTCTCCAACCTTTCTCCACCTGAGAGCTACTTTGAAAAAATGAAGTGGCCAAGAGCTACTCGCATCGCATCGCTTACATTTATTCACATAGCACTCATCAGTTGAATTAAGCTACTTTTGTACACGTGTGAAATTGCAATACCTAAAGCTTATCTAAAATCTTAACTTCACATCAAGGTCCAAGAAAACGACAATTTCTCACAAATTAATATGGACAACATAGTAAGTACATCACTGAAGATTCACATAAATGTCCAAGAGAAAAATACAATGTTTTCACTTCTTATTATGGCCCACATAGTAAAAACATCACCTTAAAGGGGAAAGGAAACACCATTACAGCTTTAATATTCCGGTAGTTTATTCATTTTACAATGGATATTGATCGTAATATTTATTGTATATGATATTACTCGCCAAAAGAAAATTTATTATCCGCCGGCCGGGTGGGGAATTCCGGGACCAGGCCGCTGCCATTAGGGGAGTCCCAAATGGTGACGTCACTGTGTGGGTCCTCGCTCCGGGTATCCATACCGGAAGTCAACACAACGTAGCAGATATGGCAGCGATGGAGGAATTTTGTAATGAGATCGGCGTTTTGAACGATGAATTTGACTATTCGTCGGGAGATGACATTGATGTGGAAGCATCTACAGTTACCAGGCATCCCATGGCCTATGCTTATGAACCGATTCGGTCAAATACTAGAGTGGCATACGATCCGGAATCCGCCGAAAGTACCGACGGTTCTGAACTCGCCGAGTGGGATACCACCAGTTCCAGTACCGACTCGGTCTCAGAGGAAGAAGATGTTGCTCAAAACCCGGGACGAATGGACAACACAGATTGGTGTACATGTAACAATTGTGTGGTTATGCCATCGGAAAATGAATGTAGATGTTGCAGGGGAATTGGTATCGACCACATGCTCAATTCAGACGGGAATAATCTCCAGTGTATCATGGAACACCGACTGTTCCCTATGGTTTCCATCGAGAATGATATGTTGGCGATCGCAATGGTATCGCTACGAGACGTGCGTGCAGCAACCCTCAACGACCAATAAATAGCGAGTAAGTGTAGGCCCTATTTAAAAATATATAATTGTTTTAAATTAAATGATTTGTATTTATAGGTGTATCCTATTTATTTCAGCCTCTACAGACTACAGCTTATCGGCAATTCACCATCTGGACTAGAGGTTTCCTTGGAAAAGGGAACAGAGTGCCGATACCTGCCTGTGTTGTGAATCGGATACGAAGTCACTACCCATCAGTAACCTACAAAGGATTTGAATATTCTGGAGGGATATGATGTGACCAATGATTCCATGCATGGAAGGCAAATCTTTGACAGTGAAATCGTGACATTTAGGCTAGCGAAGAAAATTCTACTTTGATAATGGAACCATTCATACAATGTTTGTGATATATCAGAACAGTATTTACAACTTATATTATCAAGCATATACATGTATCTCACTAGATTCTACAAATGTTTTTCAGTGCTCGATGTTCATAAAGTAATAAAGACCATTTTCCTGAACCAAGCTATGTTTTTATCCTTCAAATAATAATATACAAATACTACCAGCATATATTACTTCAGCCATAGACGTCCTTTATTTATTTGCCACAGAGCCCCACAGGCTGACTTCATATATACGACAGACACATAGAGACCGACATTACTTGTTCACAAATCGACTTAGGTGGTGTGCCACAGCATCCTCCTTCGATGGTTTTACCAGGCCTTTATGCGCACCAAGTGTCCTTTTCTCCTTCTCTGCATCTGTATGACGGTGTTCTGCAAGTTCGGACCTCATGGACGATGCTGATAAACACCTATCGACTACCCCGACCATGATTTCTCTTCGGAAGTTGTAGCTTTTTGGTGTCTTCATCGCCTTCACCACATATCCTCCAGCAGGCTTCGAGTACTGCAGTTTGAACTGCAGTGCCCCCTTCTTGGTCTGTGCCTGCTCACGATCGATGTTGTGGTTGTGATCCAATGCAGCGAGGCGAAGGCGTGCCTGAAAGCTCTCCTCCGTGAACTTCTTGCGCTTTGGAACGTACTTTGTATACAAAGAATGGATGCTCTCCAGCTCGCCAGTATGGATCCCTTCTGTAACCTGCAATTGAACAGAGTGGGTCATGAATGTCAGCATTATTTAGCATTTTTGTTATTACTTAATTTGTCAGATTGCGAACTATTGGAGTCGAGAGATGCCAGACATGCAATTCTCAAACATCACTATTGAATAATCACCCATGGTTGGTGGATAATTCAAATACTGATATTAATTATGCATGTGTTTGTATTTATTTTTTTACATATTTTCAATTTCATATTTTACTGTTTGTTCAGGGCTACATCCGTTGAATATATTCTCTTTAGATAAATATACTGCTTTGTGGTGAATTTATAAGGCCAGAATATATAAATGAAGAAGGGCAATTAAGACAATACCTTATCTAGTTTTTTCAACAGTCTCTTGTCCATGACCACTTTCTGTAGAGTGCCAAAGGCCTTGGATGAACGCTCCAACCAAGGTCGGGAACTCCCATCCTCTTCAGAATAAGGCTCGTGTTCACACTTCAGCATCTTCTCTGCCGACAGCCACTCGTGAACATTGATGATATGATGGAGGATGGACGTCCATTTCTCCTTCAGCAGTAACGCGTCACCATCACATGTACACACACAGTACCAAAGATGGTTGGATACCATGCGCACCCACTCCTTCAGCTCGGTACTCCTGCTCTGCAGCATCCGCTTCTTCACACCTTTCACAATGTGCCACAAGTCAAACTCATGCTTGATGGTCTTGTGGTCCTCACGTAGCATCTTCTGCACTGCAGGGTGGCAGTCTGTGGCTAGTATGGAAATTGTCACATTGTGATCCTGAAAAGATATTTACCATACATTTAATTTAATAAAGCCAACATCTTCAATTTCTATCACACGGGTTTGATAGCCAGCCACCCCCCGTGTCCAAGTCAAACTTAGAGGGCCAGGCAATTTTCTCATGTAAAGTCACAATTTGGTCAATTGTAGGATTAATTTTTGCAACATGGAATTTAAGACTTAACAATTTAGGTGGATTTCTATATTTTCATGTGACAATGTTTGTCCGAAATCATGGCCTCTCTAGCATATCATGTAACAAATTTACATACATTATATATCTTTGGCTATCAGCAGAGATCCCATACATACAATGGCACAGGCAGACAGCTAGACATCACAACCTTTCTATTCCAAATTGACAATCGTTATTTAAAATTAGACAAAAGATTATACAATATATTGTAGCAATACTACATGTACTATTGACCTGTGAAATAAACAAACTAACAATAGAATACCTGTAGTTTGGAAATACATCTTTCAAGTCCAACAGGCTCCAACCAGTAGCTATTTTTCACCTCTGTCACCTTCACTGTCTGCTGGGCAATGATGAGCTTTGAGTTGATATCAAGCATGGTGTACGTTCCAAACGTAGCACAATGACCAGGGCTGTCACATCGCCCATCGCCTGACACAGTGACAACCTGATCGCCAGTTGCTGCCATCACTGCCTCATTGTGCAAGTTCCAGACACTGGTAACTTCCGGCAGCACATACACTCTCTGGATGTTATAGCAGTGTCTTGTCGAGAGTGATTCCAGGCCCAGACACTGGCATATCTCAGAAAAAGGGCCATAAGCATTTCCAGTCAGGAAAATCGCGGCTGGCACTAACAGGTTGCAGGACATTGTGCCATTTAAGAGGGGTTGAGAAGTCCACACAAACTCATGGCCATCTATGCAGTCAGTTTTCACTGTCAGTCCAAAGCCTTTGGCTGAACAGTACGGCCTGCTGATCACACATTTTCCGCATCCGGCAAAGTTGCATACACAAAACAGCTTCATCAGTTGTGCATGGGATACCAGATATTTTTTGTCTGACACTGGATCTTCTCCGCCATCCACTGAATGTTCTCCATCATCCTCGCTGTCTTCGCCGTCATTCTGTATAATGTCATCTTCATTAGGGCTGTAGTCCGACGAAGAAGGCTCTGTCCCTGGAATGCTCTCCCCAGAGCTGGAAGCATCTTCTTCAGGCATTGACACATCAGGTGTTGGACTCGGTGGTGCTTTGGCCATTGCATCTGCAGGTGCCAGTGTGGCGGATCCACCTGCAATGTCCCTGCTGACGCAATATGGATGATCATGACTGAGCAACTGACTGTTGTTAATGTCATCGGTCCCAGTCTGCACACTCACCAAAGTCACAGTTTTACACGGGCATGGTTCCAGTGGTTCCGTCTGTGTGGCCACAGTCACTGACTGCCCACGTTTAGTTGTGTGTGCCTCCAGTACCTGGGAATCATCACTTGCATCATCAGCACCTATGCAGGATGTATCTTCTGTCTGACAGGACAACAATCCTGCAGCAGTATGGATAGCTCGTTTGACCTGAAACAAAACAATATAAATATGTTACAGGTTAAGGTGAACTAGAAATATTCAAAATCATGACTATGATAAGTTGGCCGGAAAAACCCCATCGCCACTATTTACCAATGTGATTATTCCATAATGGTAAAATAAAGAAACTGTTCATAGAAACCTAAGAATTAAAAGAACGTGATCGAGCCACCACAGCCCATCAGAGAGCAAACAATCAGCCTGAGCTCCATGGAGATGCCCTATAATTATGTAGACCTATGTGTATCTCGGCCGTTGGAAAAAAAATAGGAAAATATTTGTTTTTGAAGACTATTTAAGCAAACTCTCAAACTGTTATTACTCAGAGCAAAATATATTATTTATAAAGGATTGTGTTATTATTAAGCACATGTTCAGAAAATACTCAAGCAGGGCTAAGGATGGGCAGTCATGTTGATGAAGTATACTCCTACCAGGCTACCACATGTTTCATTTATTTATTTCAAACCTTTATTTAGACAGATAGGTCCCTTGAGATCATGGATCTCTTTTACAAGGGAGACCTGCATCAATTTAGTTCCACATGAAACATAAAAACAACAATAGAGGACATCATATTTACATATTCACCAACACTTACAAACACCCATAGTGTCAGAAAGAATCTCGTGCAGACGTGCCTTAAAAACATTCAGAGAAATAAAATTGCTCAATTTCAATTTGGACTGTAGGCTGTTCCAAGCAAGTGGAGCTGCGCACATAAAAGCTGTCTTACCCAAGACAGTCCTTACTCTTGGTACATCTAACAAGACTACATCCTGCGACCTCAGACAATAGCTGCTTGCAACTTTCTGCTTTACCAGAGAACAGATGTAATACAGGAGTTTGCCCAACATAGCTTTATAAATAAAAGTGTACCAGTGACTGAGCCTCCGTACAGAGAGTGATGGTAAACCTGCCTTGGCATACAGTATACAGTGATGTGTAAGCGCTTTACAATTTGTGACAAATCTCAGTGCACTGTGATACGCAGCATCCAATTTGCTCAGGTAATTGGCAGGTGCATTCTTATACAACAAATCACCATAGTCCAGCACAGGTAAAAAGCCTGACTAGCCTTTTCCTGGCCTCAAGCGAGAAACAGGACTTGTTTCTGAAAAAGAACCCTAGCCTAACCCTCAGTTTTTTAAGCAGGTTATTGACATGAAGTTTAAAAGAGAGACAATCATCAAGCCAGATACCTAGGTATTTATAACAGGCAACAACTTCAAGTTTTGTTCCTTGCGTAGTTACAATGTCTAAAACAGGCTCTGGTGTCTTTTTTGCTTTTGAAAAGAGCATTACCTTGGTTTTATCCACATGTACCAGTGGTCAGTTGACATATATTTTGTATTATTTTCCAACACCTCATACATCTTGGCAATACCATCCATTGAACACCTAGTCCAGCAATACTAGCCTTTTTAGGGCTGTTTTCGACAGATGAGCGTGTGTATGCCAGTTTAATTAGTTGAGCTAGAGAACACCCCCAATTCTCCATTGTACGTCATAATAATAGCTACCATTTAGTTTGGACGCGATTGCGTTAATTAATAAGTCACACTGTGTCAGTAAATACATGTGTGAGCTAGTAATCTGGTAGTGCTGCAATATTTACCTCTCTCTCGGCAGCTGAAGCAACTCGTTTGGTGGCTCGAACTTCACGTTTGTTGACACTGTCATTGTCTTGCGCGCCGGACGTGCTGGGACGGTCGGTGTTCCCGACTGCATACGTTGAGAAATCGAATATTGTGGGAACAGATCCTGGCTTTAAATCCGATGTTTTGTATTGAACCAGGCATCCAGACTCATCAAACCTCATTTTGTGGACATAATCGTCATTTTTAAAGTGTTCGCTGCACACACGTGCGTACTGATTCAGCGGCGGATCGGACCGTTTCATGGAAATAACCCATGCTTTGAGCAGCTTCTCATCCTTTAGTGGCAGCCTATGGAAATGTACTTCTTCCTTCTTCGTATAAAATCCATTTGTGCAGCCTGGGGCAATACAATACGCTCCTGACGACGACCGTTTTCTTTTGTTGTAAACTACTGGTGCATTGCACGCCATGTTGTTTGTTATTGAGCTTTGACCCAGGAAGCCGTACCCACACAGTGACGTCACTGGGAAAGTCCCGGAGGTATGGAAGCGCCCATGGTCATTAGGCACGTATTTAAAAAAATTAATTTGCGTATCTCGATCGTTTACATTGGAAATAGACTAGATAAATACATTTCCTAATGGGAATATTGTCGCATGGAAAGCAGTTTGAAAAGCGTTTCCATTTCCCTTTAATCACCACCTTGCTAACATCTTATGGCACGTGTAAAATAAGTGCATTCACTCTTTTTTACAGTTAGTGAGATGACTGGCGCTGCATGGAGTCCACCATAGAGGTGTATGCTGGAGTGTACCCACTTAGGTTCACTCTAATAGAGTCATTTACATGTTCATCAGTCGGTCTTGTTCTGTATTTAGATTTCATGACATTCATGCCAGAAAAAGCTGCTTCACAAAGGGATGTAGAGCCAAATAAAGCAGACATTTTCAGTGCTGCTTGGTGAATGTTCTTATAGTTTTCTGGGTCTACAAGGCTCCAGAAATGTTGTGAGTTTTGCTGAGAATTAAGCTGAACATTATTTTGGAGATTTATAACCTCCATCTCCATAGGATTGACACTGAACAGTGCAGCCATATTTTCTTCTTCTTCGTCTTGACATTACATTATAAACCATAATTAATCAATTGTATAGGTCTAGCCTCCCTATATCTGTGTGTGACATTTTTCCATCCTCAAAAACAAAAAACTAATACTTCTCCAGTCTAGCTGCAGCTTCTAGCAACGGTCTTCTGTTAAAAAAAGGATACTGAATGTCCTGAATGAGGCATCACACACATGACTTAAGTCTGAACACAGCAGACAACAGGAGTATTTACAACAGCATTATAAAAACAAAAATAGTGCATATGGGTGCACACTCACATTCTCTGTCTTACTGTTACATGAATCCCATGAATGTATGAGATTAAGTTAGTTTCATCATCTCAATCAGTGATTAAGTGAATAATAAAGTTTCTATCAGGTCACTATGAGCCTGTCACTCTTATTAGTAGTTATTTTTCAGGAGGGGGCGGGGTTTGGAGGAATTTTTCAAGAGGAGACGGTGATCGCGGAAGCTTTCCTCCTGCCTTCACAAACTTTACACACGTATTTATCAACTGAAAATAGCAAGAGGACATTCATACTCTGCAATCCAAGACTTGATTGAATCCACCAAAAACCTGACATTACAATAACGAGTGTTTTTCAAAAACACAAATCCCTCCCTGTGTGTCTCTGAGCCGCAGCCACGCGGACTGATTCAGAGCGGGTCATTCTGCTGTTGGTTCTGGACTGGTGCTGCTGGATAAAGCAGACTGCTCCATGTGTGGTTTCGCTGTCACATCTGCTCCTTGATCTCTGCGTCACGGACCAATTTTATATTTGTGTGACCGAAACAATTCTAAAATAAAAACACTTTATTGTCCGGCCGCGGCCGAAAAAATCAAGAAGCAACGTTACTACGCTATAATCGAGCGGCGAACTACTGAAAAGCTGCCCGCGAGCTACCGGTAGCTCGCAATCGACGTGTTGGAGACCCCTGCTTTAGATGCTAGAGATCTTATATTTAAGAGTCCACATTTAATCTTCCTGTTTTGTTGCACTGTAGTAGTTGTTACATTTACTTTTATTAAGTTATTATGTGTGACACCACTATTAGGTTTTACTTTAAATTGTCCTTGGGCAGACACACACACCGTTAATATTGGGTATTTTATTGGAGAGAGCGCAGAGAAGCGTGTATGACTGCGACTCCTCCTCCTGGTCTCAACTCCAGTTTGTCATGGATTAAGTCCACAAAGCTCTGAAATGTTTGACGAATTGAGCTTTGCACCTTCCAAAGTAGGATGAATGCCGTCTCTCTTAATCAGACCAGGTTTTCCCGAGAAGGCTGTCCAATTATTTACGAAGCCCACATTGTTTGCTGGGCACCACCAAGACAACCAGCGCTGAAATGATGACATGCGGCTATACATATCAATGATCAGATTGGGGAGGGGACCAGAGAAGATTACGCTGTCTGACATTGTTTTAGCATAACTACACACCGACTCCACATTAAGTTTGGTGCATTCTGATTGGCGTAAACGAACATCATTACCACCGACGTGAATAACAATCTTACTGTATTTACGTTTATTCTTAGCCAGCAGTTTAAGATGCGCCTCAACGTCGCCCGCTCTGGCCCCCGGAATGCATGTGACTGTGGAGGCTTCGGTCTCTAAATGTACGTGTCTCATAATAGAGCTACCAATAACGAAAGTTGGCTTCTCAGCGGGTGTCTCGCTGAGTGGGGAATATCTGTTAGATACGTGAACGGGTTGGTGGGGACCTGCGGGTCTCGCTTTATGCCCCTTCTGAACAGTCACCCAGTCTCCTGGCTGCTCGGGAGTTGCCGGGGGACGGCTAGTACGAGCTATCTCTTGCCGGTCTGTACCGACTAACATGGGTTTTAATGTAGCTGAGTTACTTTCTAAAATGCGGAGCCGGGCTTCTATGGCTATGATTCCCGCCTCCAACCTAGCAACTGTACTACATTTAACACACGCAGGCCTATCGGTACCAGTAAAGGAGGAAGGGAAATAACCAAACATAAGACAGAGCAGGAAATACCACCCGAGGGTGGGGAAGTAGCCATGGTTAGCTATCAAGCTAAAGTAGCTACCGTTAGCAAAACCGAAAGAAGTGTAAACAACTGTGGAGTTACAGTCGCTAAGAGGAGACTCTCCTCCAGCTTGTTGTGGAACAAACAGCTCCTTATGTCCGTTAGTACAGCTAGCTAACCATATGCTAACAACACGGTCCCTGCTGAGAAGGGTCCAGCTGCAGCCGCATGGTCAGAAGAGAGCGCGCCCAACACGTGATACGCTGACGCAAAGATACTGAGGTTACCTACTGTAACCCAGCTTCTATGAGTAAATGGCGCAGCCCTCTAAGGCTATCGCTATTGGGTTATCCCTCTGCGCCCCCGCGCAGCACTGAAAACTTGTAGTCCACGCCCACCCGCTAGGTGGGCCCCACCCTCGGGCCTCCTTCCGGTATAAATAGGAAGGAGGCCCGGCAATCTGCTCCCATACATAACTTTTCTTCAGCTATTCGTAGAGCCAGTGGGGCCCAGCGCTTAGAGGGCTGCGCCATTTACTCATAGAAGCTGGGTTACAGTGGGTAACCTCAGTTCTATTTCGTATATGGCTTCGCCCTCTAAGGCTATCGCTATTGGGTTAAGGGCGAAGCATGATGTAGTCTGCGCCCCACTGGGTCCGCCCGGCACTAGAAGCACAGACACACCTGCTCAATAACACCCCCTGCCTGTTGTGCCATGCGTAATGGCGCATCACCGTCCCTGGAACATAGCCAAACATGCCTATCTTCCCGACGGGGTGAAGGCTGGGAACAATACATACCGGCCGCTGTGAGAAAGTAGAGACGAAGGTCCCACCTTGCCCAGCGATCATAGAGGGGGAACAGCAGCTCTCTGCGTGTCAGACAAGTAGGAGAGCGCACAGCTGGATCCCTGACGTCACTCACTCTGACCAGGCACTCCGTACAAAGTGTGTCAGAGGAAAAAGGAACATCCCTCCTATAAGAGGGAAAAGGGGCCGCTCTCCGCGTGCCGAGAGGCAGGAGAGAGGCGCACAGCTGGTTCCCTGACGTCACTCACTCCGACAGGACACCCAGTACAGGGTGTGTCAGAGAGGAAAGGGAGACATCCCTCAAATAAAAATGAATATATGAACAGGGGGAAGACCAAGATGCAGCAGTGCAAATATCTTCCACTGACATTCCTGCGCTGCCACTCTGAGAAAAACTCTGAGAGCGGGCGCACGTGCTCGAGATGTGTTTTTGGTCGTCATGGTGACGAGCCACGCCAGAGCCCCTGCCGCCGCTGCCCATGAGGCAACCCAAGGTGAGCTTGGATCGAAAGGGCTGCGCGGGGGCCTCCACACGCTGCGTCTCACTTAGTCTCTCATCATGAGGCGCGTACACGCTCAGGGGATGGATGGAGGTGTGTGCAGTGCTGCCCACATGAAGCGTTATAACGGCGTTCATGGGTTTATTAAGGCCGTGTGTACGAGGTGTATCTCGGACAGAGGAATGCTGCGAGCTCTGCAGGTTATTAACAGGGGTTAAAACCGGCAGGCTTCTGCAGCGAGTCCTGCTGTCTACTTAATCAACAGATTAGTGGCAGCCGGCTTAATTAGCGAGCTCTGCAGTTTATTAACCGATAGGTTAAAACCAGCAGAATTCTGCAGCGAGCCCTGACGCCGTGGCGCTGCCGCTGGGGCACTCAGCCTGGAATACTGCTCCTTCCCCCGTTCTGGATTCTCTGTGATGTGCCGTAATGGTCGTCATGGTGACGAGCCACGCCATTGCCCTCGCCGTCACTGCCCGTGAGGCGAAAGGGCTGCGAGGAAGCCTCCACACGCTGCGTTTCACTCCGGCTGTCATCATGAGGCGTGTACACGCTCGGGGGATGAGTGGCGGTGTGTGCAGTGCTGTCCACATGAGGCGTTATAACGGCGCTCATGGGTTATTATGACCGTGTGTAGGAGGTATATCTCGGACAGAGGAATGCCGCAAGCTCTGCAGGTTATTAACCGAAGTTAAAACCGGCAGGCTTCTGCAGCGAGCCCTGCTGTCTACTTAATCAACAGATTAGTGGCAGCCGCGAAAGGGCTGCGAGGAAGCCTCCACACGCTGCGTTTCACTCCGGCTGTCATCATGAGGCGTGTACACGCTCAGGGGATGAGTGGAGGTGTGCGCAGTGTTGTCCACATGAGGCGTTAAAACGGCGCTCATGGGTTATTATGACCGTGTGTAGGAGGCGTATCTCGGACAGAGGAATGCCGCGAGCTCTGCAGGTTATTAACCGATAGGTTAAAACCAGCAGGCTTCTGCAGGGAGTCCTGCCGTCTACTTAATCAACAGATTAGTGGCAGCCGGCTTAATTACCGGCTCTGCGTCCTCGGAGGCTCTCACGGAGCAGACCAGGAGCGGGGGAGCCTCCCTCCCCTTTGAGTCGCCGCCGGGAGACCCTGTCTCTGGGGTGGCGTTGGAGCGGAGACGTGGGACGGAGCCCCTGCAGCCGCCGAAGGGCGCTGATGCCGCTGCGGGCGTTGATGCCGCTGTGGCAGCTCAGCCGGCTGGAGCCAGCTGTACATGCTGGCGAATGTCGTCCGCCTGTTCCGCGGCCGTCTTCATGGACTCCACCATGGCGTGGAACTGGGGTCCGAGCAGCCCGTCCGGGCTGATTGGAGCGTCCAGTAGCACTTTTCTGGCCGTCTCCGTAACAGACGCCTACTTCAGCCCGAGGTGGCGCTGGATCTGTGTCTGACGGAGAGGGGGAAAGCATGTTCGGCCGCCAAGCTGGCACCCTGCTCCGACTCTGTCTCCCCCGTCCGGGGGAGAGGAGGGAGGGGAGAACCGAACGGTGAACCGTGGAGGGAGGCGGGGCAGGAGTTGCTTTTCTTCGGACTCCTGCCAGGACATGAGGCCCCGTCCGCGGGCTCGTAAGCCTGGACGGGCCAATCGTCCTCCTCGGCCACAGCAGCAAGAGCGTCCGCTCTCCGCTTCCTGTCGCCCGAGGGGAGACGAACGCAGTGTGTGCATGCTACCTGCTGGTTTAGAGCCGCGTACGCGTGCTCTGACCCCAGGCAGGATTCGCATACTGCTTTTATCTCTGCTGGTCATAACTCATTATGAACCCAGAGCCACATGAGGGACAATCACGGACGCAGTTGTCATGATGATTCTCAATTGCTGAAGAAAAGAGGGAGCAGATTGCCGGGCCCCCTTCCTACTTATACCGGAAGGAGGCCCGAGGGTGGGGCCCACCTAGCGGGTGGGCGTGGACTACAAGTTTTCAGTGCTGCGCGGGGGCGCAGAGGGATAACCCAATAGCGATAGCCTTAGAGGGCGAAGCCATATACGAAATAGAACTTAAGGATACATGGAGGTTTACAGAGAACACACAACAAACAATATGGCGCACCGAGTACAGGTAATTAACGTCTTGTGGTTTTAGATATAGTTACATACTATTTAGGTTGCTCTAATTTGTATTTGAAATATTCAATTTAAAGGAATGGAATACATAAACAATATATATGTGTATGCTAACTGAGCGAGCATGTCAAGCTAAGAGCTAAGATATATGTATGTATATCGTAGCTTGACAGATGGAACAATGCATGTGTTATGTATTAGTAAAAAGACATTAATGAAGCAAGGGACAGAGGATACGGGTACTAAGCTCTTTACTGTTGTTCATGCTTAACCGCCACAGCATCAACTCCCGGGCATGCACTTATTCTCCCAACATTGTATGTTACTCTGGTTACACTGCACCCCTATTGGCAGGAGTATATCAGAACACAACAGCATGTACTCTAATTTTTACAAGAATCTGATTTTGTTTAAGTTTTAAATATTCATTGAAGGTGTCTTGCACATTTTAATGTTTATTTATTTAAAACAATTATTAGTTGCTATACTGTACACATGTAGGCCTACATATGTATAATTATATTATTATTTTAAGTGTGGTTTAAAGTAAACTTATATAAAGTTATTTGGTTGAGCCAAGTAACCCAGGTAGATGCAATCAAGTAATTAGGACAGAGCCTCTGTTTTTAGATGGGCTTTGTGGCCATGCTGTAGGCCGGATGTTTAAAATAAATGATCAAATCTTATCTGTTAAGATGAACGTTTCATTTAAAAGGTTTTTATATATTTGTTTAAGGAGGGACCCCAGTGCCAAGGGCAGGCCGAGCAGACCGCCTTCTCCCGCCGCAGGCAGGATCTAACTCTCGGTCCGGTGATGGGCTCCGTGTAACGAGTCCCCTCAGTTTGTGCGGGGAGCCGCGCCGTGCCCAGGTACTCCCCGTTCTGCCCTATCTGCACCACGATGATGCTGCTGTCATCGCTCGCCTCTCCTCCGGTGATGCCCTCAGCTCCCTCCGCCGCCACACTGGAGATCACTATCCCGCCGGGGGTCGCCAGTCTCTGGCACTATTATTTTGGGGGTCGCGGGCTGAAAAATCTCATCATACTTAATCCTAGACAGTAGCACATGGTATACATTCTACGACTTTGTAATTTTTGAATGTTTATGTATTCGCTCATAGCCTACTGTGCCTTTCACGCAGACAATAAAAGTGAATTCTGAAATGACAAATAGGTTTATGTTTCAAGTTTATTTGCATTAAAAACGTGTTTTTAAACCCTTCTGTTCAAAGTTCATATTTTGTTTCTTAAAAGATTAAATCTTTAAAAACATGCTGTTTGCCATTTTTAAAGTTTGATGGAAGAAATTAAAATATAGGTCACTGACGTGGAGCTTTAGGCCTGCAACGCTTTAACAAAAAATGTTTTAGTTTCAGTTTTGAAGAGTGAATATGGATGTTAAATTCACAAATTAGTATGAATAATCTTAAACAAGAACAGGATATTGAGCCATGATGCCTGTTTTTAAAGTACAGAAACATTCAGAATGCATGACGATTCCTTCAAAGGTTTTTTAATAGACCCCTAGTACTCTTAATTTATAAAGTAATAATAATAAATGTGAATGATTGAGCTCATTAGTGGCCTGACTGGCCTTCCTAATTTGGCCTAAAAAAAGTCAATGATGATCATTGTGAAGGGGTGTCCAGCCCATATCAATAACATACCAAACTACAGGCTCATGTTATCATAGTAGGCCTACCTTACATGAACCTGTTTGACCCCATGATGTATTATTTATATCTTAAAACATGTAACAACTATATTTAGATGTTCATAAATATCTACATTTATGTATAAATACATGTGTAGCAGTTAGACAAACATAATTAATAGATGATCTCTTTATTACCTATTTTATATGTACTAAAAAATAAAGTTGACGAAGCCACCTTTTTGTTTTAATTTATTAATTAGACAAAATGATTTGTGCTTAGTCATATACTGTTGTGTCTCAAACGGACAGTCTAGGAGGTTATTAATTGAGTTGCCTAATAGTTGCTGAAAATGCTACAATAACATTTGCAATTCGTTTTTAATCTGCCATGTACATGGTATCAACGTCTCTCAGCCACCGTAATGTCGGGTCAGGTGGGCGTTTCGTGTAAGGGGGCGTGTCGTGTACCGTCTTGCTGCGGCTGCAGCTAGACCATTATTGTCCCAGCTGGCACCGGTCCCTCTCTCTCTCCCTCCTCTCTCTCTATCACACTAAATGCAGTATTGCCACACACTCAAAGAGCGGAGCTTGAATGACACAAGCACATCTCTGATTGGTCTGGTGTCGCCTCTGTTGCATTCACTGAACACAGGAAATTACATTCCTGCCGTCCTCTCTTGTGTCATGATGAAGTTCACGTAAAGCATGGTTAATGTATTATATTATTGAGGGAGAATTGTCTGGGGCTACAGAAAAAATATTCGGGGCTAAAGCCCCGAATGCCCAGGCCAGGCGACGCCACTGATCTGGACCCAGATCGAATCCTTCGTCTCTTTGGTTTACCCAGCATCCTCTGTGTCTCTCTGCCGATTTCATTGGGGATAGCTGTTTTTCAACCATGCTAGCCGGCTTAAGCACAATTAGCTTATTCCTGGTGTTTCCAAGGCAGCCCAAATCTCTCTACAAGAAAGTGTGTCGAGGGCACAGTTTAATAAATGATTAATTTAAGTTATTAACAGAAAATGTAAAAAAAAGTCAGATCAAATAAGAAAGCTAAGAGTAGAGCTAGTACAAATCTAACAGAAGCAACTGCAACAGGCCGTATGCACGAAGGGAAGGGCATTTTTGTGTTTCCTTTCATAAATCAACACATTAACAGCTGTCACATAAAGAAAAGAAACAATGTGAACCTAATTATTCTGGGGGGTTGTGACTTAAAAAGGTTGAGGTCAAATTGGATTAAAATTGTTCCAGTCACGAAAATCACAATGTCCCTTATGCACAAGAGGTATTTTTCTTCTTGGTAAAGATATGATCAAAACATCTGTGAAAAAATAATGAATGTAAATATCAATAAAGTTAAGAGGTAGATTTGAATGACAAAGTTAAGTTATGCCATGAAGAATTATCGAACATGCAGAAAACGTTTTTAGTTTCAGACTCACCATCTTCATGGTTCAAACTGTTCATTACCCCACAATGCCGGGCGCTGTAATGAGGATGCTCCTATCAGCAGTCCTGTGCCTTCTGTGTTTGATTGTGTTTAATTTCTGGGTGGTAGCTTTGTGTGCTCTGCATTAAATCATCCTCTGCCAAAAGGTCTTCCAGGGGAGATAAGGTTGTAATGTAATAAAGAATTCAGCAGAGCTCTAGGAGAAAAATCAATTTATTCCAAAGTGAGCCGCAGCTTCTGTTGTGACTGCTATGCATTAACATCAAGATGTGCCCATGGCGCCTTTGGAGTGCTTTAATATTCCCTAAAATTAAATAACAATGCTACCTCCATAATCTTCCCTGGTTGACTGGAAAGTTGCAATTAGGACTTTTCATCATTCCTTTCGGTGTTTTGAATTACAAATTAATAAATGAGAAGAAGTGTCATGACTCATCACAAAGTCTCAGCAGAAATCAAATATAATGTCAGTGTGTTTTTATGATGGCCCTGAGGTGAAAAATACTAAAACATTGAACAAAATCCAACACCATTGAAGCCCAACAACATTTCACCAAACACATTAAAGAAGTGGGCAAAACAAAACAGAACACTAAAATATATTTTTAATAGAAAACATTTCATTAATTGCAAGTTGTTATTTTTTTCAAATAACGTTCTAATCAGAGCTAAATGATTCTGATCCAGAACATGTATATTCACCTTAATTCTGCCTTGGCTCCCTTCTCCGCTAAACAGCATTTACACTTCAGAATCATATCACATGTTATCCACCACTTATGTCTGTGACCCCTACCGCTTTGGTTTTACTTGTCCATGATAGGAAATGTATCTTTTTTTTACTCTTGCTTCTGCTTTCTATAATCACACCTATTACTTGCCTGATCAGCCTGCGTTGTATTGAAGTAGTGTCCTAAATGTAAAATGACTGACATTTTGTTTTAAGAACTGTTCACCTGTTCAGATTGCAGTGGCAAAGTGTTCCTGTGTAGCTGGAACAGCACTCTGCAACCACAATGTTGCACTGCTGTTCCAGACCGCACACTACTCCACACTCAACCTGGCTGCTGTACCCCATGTCCTCAGCTGCACTGAAACAGAGCAGCGATGGCACAAGCCAAGAACCATGGTAAGTACAGTATGTGTTCACAACCAATCCACGGTTTAATGAGTATTTCCTTTGTGCCAAGAGCTGATTTAGTATGTTGCATCAATGACCATTTCAATTAATTTGACAATTCTTTTGTGTAATTAATAGGGTGTGAAACCAGGCAGAGTGAGTGACATGGTGTTCATTTCCACTAAGCCAAAGCAGTTTACAGTTGCTGACGGTGTAAGGTAATATCTACTGTCCTAAGTAATTGTTTGTAGCCTGCTACAACTTTGTGATTGTTGTCTGAGTGTAAAATTGTTCTTAAAGTCCTAATTATCATATAAACATGTTCAAAGGAGTACATGTTAAGGCCGTGCGGGGGGAGCTGCCAGACCCAGATGTCCTCGGTCAGCGAGGCATACAAGGACTTCTCAGCAGACATCGCACCACGAAAAAAAAACGAATGGCTCACTACTCAACTCAACGACTAACACTCTTTCAGAGGATATGTTGGAAATGCACACATTATATATATTTTTTGCATCTACTTTCTGGATATTGTACATCTGTTCATCTGTTATATAAACTAGCATTACTTAAATATGCAGAGACTAATTGAAATGTTTAAATATGTATTTTTCCCCCGATATAACATCAACCTATGTTTTGTAAAAGTTTATTAAATTAATCTGTAAAATGTTATCATATTGTGGATTTATTAAATTATGTATTTTCCTTTGTTATTTATGTGTGCGTTTGTTTTGAGGATATAATTCATTAGTACCTAAACATAGTATGGTATAACTGCTTTTTGTAATGAAATACACAATTGGTTTGGGAGCAAGAAATCTTTTAATCGTTGTTGCCCAGGCTTGCCCAAATGAATGGAAACTTATCTCCCGATTATAACATTGTGTAACTTGCTGATGTTAAATACCATCAAACTATGTGCAATATGTGCTTTATGTGCAATATATACATATGGCATCTTTAATAACTGTAATATATACCGGGCTGCTAAATCCTAAGAACTGCTACAGGATTTGATTTGTTTTTGATCTGTATTTTTTAAAATTATGTAACTTTTTATCTTTTTTTTTAGCATATTGTTTATTATATTATAACTTAGTACTTTTTTAGCATATTGTTTATTATATTATAACTTAGTACTTTTTTAGCCTATTGTTTATTATATTATAACTTAGTACTTTTTAACGCATGTAAGATATTCAACACTAAGCTGTCTGTGGCTCTTTCCTGCTGTAACGCTGCACATTTCCCCTCTGTGGGACTAATAAAGGGATTCTGATTCTGATAACGGGATGAATTTGTACAAAGGGGCACACAGCAATGTAGTGCCGACTTTCTTACACGCTGGAAGGCCAATCGCTTTTCTTTACCCCGAAATCCGCTCATTCTTGCTCTCGGTGTGACATAACAAACTGTCAAACTGTCAAGCTGTCAAAACTCTGTACTCAAACCGGAAGTACTCAGCCGCACACCCAGCCACCGGAAGTTGATAGACGCCATCTTGTGCACAGAGCCTATTACACACCTGAACTTTGAAACAACATCCATAACATTAATCTGGCTGCTACTTAGAAATTATTTGTCAAATATATCATATTCCAATCACTTGTATATAGACTGTTATTGCACTATTTCACTTTTTAACTATTTTTCTTTTTTGTATTTACTTGCACTATTTTTTCGTCGATGGGATTCATTCCATTTCAAAAGTGCTGTTTGACGCTCGGCGTAAACTTCGCACACTGCCACTCCAACATCCAATCATAGAGCTTGAGGACTAATCACAGGGTTTGTCAAGCAAAGCACATGGTGTAGTCCCAAACGATAGCTGAGGATTCTGGGTAGTGTAGTGTCTTCGGCCATCCTAAACTCCGATACAACTATTTGTTTCTCAGTCGAAGGGGAAAAACCAATCAATGTTGTGTAATTAACAAGGATAATCTGGTGTTTTTGAGTTGATGAGTAGTGCAGATATCACTGTAAAATCAATCAACAGTAAAGAGAATACTTACTTCCGGGTGTAAAATCCTCCGTTATCCAACATTGTGAGCATGCCACCGACATGGACCGATGCGGTGCTTCCCTGAGCGTCAAATACCGCCGCGTCAAATACCGCCGCCGATGGGAATAATCAGTATTTAAATCAGTTGAAAGCTCTTTGCGTCCGTTTATGAAGCTGAAGGAGACTCGGCGAGTCACAACTGCACGCCATAGGACCCTGACCAAGCGTCGCTCCTGGACGTTCAGGGAGACTGTGTTGGTGTATAACATTTTTTTTCTTTGTGGGGTCTTCCCCCAAAAAACAGTTTCAAGTCCTGAGAAAGTCAAAGAAGACGGTGTGTAAAACTTCACTGCCCAGCCAAAAAAAAGTAACCACTTTGATTTAACTAGGCCAGTAGGTAAGGACTTTCCACTGGATAATAACTGCAGCGATATGTTTTAGCTGAATACACGTTTTTTTAACCCTAACTGATGCAGTTATTCACTTCTTTAATGTTTGTTCTTTCTGGTGTAAAGTCAAGGTTGTAACTGTTTGCAGTAAAGTTGTGGGGCGCTGAACTGTTCTTTTGATTCTTTTGATTTATGATAGTAATTACTTGTCTTTCAAATTTGAAGGAGAGTGAGCAAGCATCTTGACGAACATTCATCATTAACTCCTCCAAAAAATATAGTTTATTTAATAATAACACTGAATATGTGAATCATAAAAGTGATTGACAGCTGATAGGAATAATATGATTGTTAATAGTATCATATTAATTCAGACAAACATCGACGAGACAGTTCATTCATGTACTTATTGCAGCTGTCTGCAAAGATTTGGTTTCCCTGCTGGTCTAAGAGTTTATTTATGGATTTACTGATGTGCCACAATAATGTCACCAAATGTTATTGAGTTAAAATATAAATATTGTGGCTTTTCAAGTTAACATTGATTGATATGACTGTGACTAAATCAGCATATACTTCTGCCAGGGGATGCCACTCATGAAATTCTCTTGCCACCCCATGAATATTTTTTTAGATCCGCCCCTGATGGAAAATGCACCCAAATGACCCCAGAAGTGTTTTTTTTGGTAAACCTCTCTGAAAAGGTCAAATGTCACTTGTTTTGCATCAATCTTGATACAGGGTACTTATTATATGTTATAGTTTGGATTCCTAAAGCTTTTAGTCTACTATCCCATCATTCAAGGGTGGTTTTCACTATAAGTAATGTTTTTTTTTTGGACGGACACTATCATTTACAATTTTTTACCATGTTCAATCTGAATTTACTTTAAAATAAAACTATTCTATATTGATTCTGACTTTTCTACATCCAACTCACAAGTTTGTCATTGCTTTGAGAAAAAAGATTATTCATTTACCCCTTTTAGAAGTGAAGTTATAGTCAATTGTTCTGGGAATGTCATTTTCGAGTCTGAGGCCTGAAAAACAGGCTTGGGGCTTAACTGGTGCTTCAAACTAATTTGCATGTGATAGTCAGCTTGGCTAGATGTCCAAATTGCTCAACAGGACAAATTAAGCTTGCATTATATGTATTAAATTATCTTACTTACCTTTATCACTATCCTCACACCCCTCCATTCCTTCCTCCTTTCATTGCTTGGCCCTTCATCCATTCATCCCTTCCTTCCTAAATCCCTTCGTCTCTCTCTTCCTACATCTCTTCATCCCTCCCTCTGTACATCCCTCAAACTTTTATACCGTCCTCCTTACATTCCTTTATCCATTCATCCCTTCCTCCCTCCCTCTACACATCCCTTCGATCCTTAAAATACTTCCCTCCCTACATTCCTTTGTCTATTCCACCCTCCCTCTGTACATCTTGTTGACCCTTTAAACCTTCCCCCCTACATTTTCTTGTCCATTCATCCCTTCCTCCCTGCAACCCTCCCTTGAATGTCCCTTTGACAAACATCCTTCCCTTGCTTCGACCCTTCATCACTGCATCCCTCTGTAACAGCCCTCCTGCTTTAGCATGGCCTATTGTTGTATGTCTTTCCTCTGTATGCTGGGTGTTTCTTTACAGGTCCTGATAGGCGTGGTTAATGATGGCAACTCAGTGCATCTAGACAGGCTCCCTATGGCACCCAGCCGTCTCTGTCTCTCTCCCCCGTTTGGAGTACCACTCTGTCTTTTGTTTGCTTGACTTCAGCCTTGTTGTTAGTTTATATTTACACCTTACAACATCCCTCATCCATCATTTTGACACTCATCCATCTGCTGACATACTGACAAACACATGTTGTATCATTTGTTTAGCCATGGCTAGTGACAAATTGCGGGCTTGTCTAGTGATCCAAGTTGAATGCTTATGAATGTACCGTGGTGAGTTGTGAATGAAGTGACATCATCAACCTTACTATGGAGCTGTGGTGTGGTTGTGTGTATGGTATGTCAGAGGCCTTGAATGGTTTTGTGTTGCTAAGCTGAGTTTTACCTGGGGAGATAGTTGGTTATTGTTAAAGTAAATATTGTTTTGCAGTTCAAGTAAAGTATCAGTGGGTTTTGAGTTTGTCCAAACTAATCCTGTTTCTCAAATTGTCACAGGAGAACCCCATGACCAACATAATGCAGAGAGCTGTCTTGTGTATATGTGTATACCTATTCAAGCAATAGAGAGGCGAAGTCCCTCCCCTTCCGGGAGCCTCCATGGGACCCCGGAAGCGGAAAATTATACATTGAAGTCAATGGAGAGAGAAGAGTTATCTTTTGATCCAGTTTGAATTGTGCCACGAATGACACATATGATGTTTGTCAATTTAAAAGAACATTTTGCAAGTCAAAAAAATAAAAATGTGTCGTAAAACTGTGAAGTTACACATTTTTTTGTGTGAAACCGCTCAGTGAACTACAGGTCTCTGGTCTCGCACAATACGCGTCACCATCACAAAGATGGCCGTCACGTTAGCAAATTTCACCTGTTTCTTTCAGAATGAGGCGAAAAGTATAAAACGAGGTGAACATCACTACAAGTCTGGGCATGTGGAGAGCTGTACGTACACGAAAGGGGAGTTAGTCGGTTCTGTAAGAGCAGCGGGACCGGCTTTACAAGGTTTCGGTGAGTAATATGAGTGCAATGTTTAACGTTAATGTCAGCTAGCTAACATTAGCTAACAAGGTACTCTTAACGTGTTTTGTTTTAGTAACTAGTTTTCTCCTTAAGAACTTCGTGGTCTCTGTGTATGCTGTGGATAACATTAGTGTTCACAAGAACAAGATACATTCCCGTGTTTTGTTTTAGTTGCTCTTCAGATTGAAGCGGCCAGTTTTATATCGACTATACTGTATGTGTGATCTCCTTTTACATCTCGTTGTGTCATTTGAGTTTATTTGCTGTGTAGATTCAAGGATTTTGGTTATCTTGTCAATTTGTTTGGTTATCTAGGCACAGCTGTGTGTGACTCAGTGGCGGTTCTAGACCAATTTGACTGGGGGGGCCACTGGGGGGCCAGTTATTTTCTGAGGGGGGCACAATAAATGCAGGACGAAAAAGAGAACTAGACAGTATGAAGTAATTGCGCATAAGAAAACAATGCAATACAGTTATTGGTATTTCTTTCAGTACACTTATTTATTTCAGATATATCTTATAGTTATTACTGTTAGCTTCAGCTTAAGTTATAGTACAATTTTTCCACTAACCATATTTATATAAAAATAAAGGCAATGAATAGTTACATCTCTACTTTACATCTACAATTACACGGATACAATAGTTTAAATCACCTTCAATTATCGTGGTAGTCTCTCGAAACGTAGGTTTCAATCAGTCTTTCTTGGATGCAACAGCCTCTGATGATCCGAGATGAAAAGGGTTTGTTTTTTGCGCGCTTCAGCCGGACAGTGAAAGTGAGTGCACCGCTCTAATGGGTCCGACTAGAATGACGAATAACGTTAGTTCCGTCTATTCCGTCATTCAATAAATCGTGTAATAAATCATAATTTTTTTTTAGGGGGGCCACAGGGGGGTCAGAGGTCAGTGTTAGGGGGGCACTGGCCCCCCCTAGAACCGCCCCTGGTGTGACTCCCTCTGGTACACTGGTATGTGTTTTCCTAATGTAGAGAGCATTGATTAATTAATAAACTACACACTGAGTCTAGATCCTGACCAAATCCTTTTTTTTTGTTGATCAAATGTTTTTCAAAAATGTATTCATACACATTTAGAAAAATACAATGTACAATCACAACCAATACAACACAAATTACAAAAAAATACAGAAAAAACAAATAATAACAACAATCAGACAAGAGGACAAAACTATGGAAAAATAAACCTCCCACCCCCAGATCCGGACCATCCTTGTATTATTGCTCATTCAATCTATTATAGCATGCTAACAAATGGTACTTACTTTATTTTTACAGATCTGCATGGGAGACGATGGCGCGATGCAGAGCGCTGTCTGTGATTGTGCACGGGGGATGTACAAATGCAGCCACGCTGCAGCATTGGCAATATTTGCCATGTGGCAGATCAGCTCCACAGATGTTAAGTGCCAGTGGAGGAAGCCTGGCACTTCAAAAGTAGTCCAGTCGGTGTCTCAACTTTACCAACAGCGAGAGGAGACATACAACCCACTAGCCAGAGACATCGCCACTGAGGATGTAGACTGCTCCCTGCGTTGGCCAGTAGAGAGGAGGACATTTAAATAAACATACTCTTAACACCCTCGGACTCTGCGTTGTGTTTCGTATGTGTGATGGGGTGTTATGCAGAGGGGAGGAAAACAGGACACAGCAGATTGGGATTGTGGTGGAGATGCTGAGCAGTTATTTATTTGTTGCATGTAATTATTATTATACTGCGTGCTTCTTAGTTATTCCATCTTTTGCTGTAACATGGATCTGTATGTAACTCTATATTTACTTGTTATCTACCACACTTCCTTCTATCTACATCATACACCATCATTATACATGATGGTGTATATAGGATATATGTATTTGTATACATATCTGTAAATTGTATAATTTTATTTAAAGGTCTTTTTGATCTCTCTGTCTATAAACACAAACTGAGTAAGATTGACAATAAAGTTGACTTTGAAAAATATATATATTCTTTATGAAAATAGTTGACTGTTGGAGAAATGAATCCAAATGAAACGTTGGACTGAACTACAACTACGCCTTTAAATCTCTACGGACTGTTTTTCAGTGGGATGGCAAGTTCCTATCTTTAAACATTTATTAGTTTTTTCTCAGAACAGATTTGATTTTCTGAAGTTAATTTAACTTTGGCGACCATGTAAGGTCATTATTAAAAGGTACAATCAATTTGTTTAGGGTTGACTAAAATAATGAAAAACATTCATTTGGATAATTTACTGACAGAATAAGAAACTCAATGATGCTCTACTCACCTGTTCCCTTTTTATAAAGTGAAACAGTTGAAACGATAGATTTTAGTAAACTTAAAAACAACCTTCTCCAAAAGCTATCAAGGAATATACCGAATACTTGTTTTAGAACTTTATTACATATTTTTATATACATAGTTTGAATGATCCATAATTGACAGAAGCTTGTGTTTACACTGACCTGTTACTCATATATTAATGTCTTTGTAACTTCAGTAAACCACTACCTCACTAATTTCTTTCATTCATCACGGTTCAGTAAACTAAGTGATACATGAACCAGTTTAATCATTATAATAACGTAGGATTGCAACTCTTTGAAACTGTAGGTGGCTCTTAAAAGAGCCGTTGTGTTTGGGTGTGCTGGTCTCGGGTCAGTCTAAGCCCTCTCTCCGCGGATGCGCGGGCCAGCTGGATGTCCTTGTGCATGATGGTGACCCTCTTTGCTTGGTTCATCTTACTGGTGGGCAGCTACATGGATGTCGGTGCAGTCCACAATCATTGTGCAGTTGAAGGCCGAATGAATTTATTATTGACTCAGAATGAAGCACAACTTCATGTCATACAATACATTGACTTTATTTGTAATTGTGTAAAAACATATGAGCATTGATTAGCAAGCAGGACCTGCAGGAACAGAGAATGGTGATGGATGGAGCTGGGAAGAGAGAAGAATAAAGAAAACAGATCAACTTTATTATCGGATATTAAAAATTCAATTTCAAAACAAGTTGCCGCTCCTACAGTTTTCTATTATGTAAAGATGATTTCACATGACCTATGCAAAATATCACACTCAATACATGTGTGTCTCTGGGAGGTGCATTGTGCCTTTGATGTATATAAATAATATACCATAACCAAATACTATTACGTACAGTGGAAATCAGGTTGCCAGAGCAGGTCAGTCCAGTGTGCATGTTCCTCAAGGTCTCAGCAGTTACAGGTGAGGTAAAGAAAATAAAAGAGAAAAAGGCCAACAACAACACTTTGAATAATTATCTCTTTTAATAATTTTCTCTCAGTAATCACTCAACTACAGTCTTTCCAACAAACAGATTGACTCACCCTCACTATCATCACAATGAAACACGTCCAGAAGAATGTCATGCAAAGCTGCCTGCCTGCCTTCGACTCTCTCTGAACTGCCTGATCTTTTAATGTTAACCATTTGTGCAGATGGCATTAAGTAGAAAAGATCGCCCATGCTAATGTGGCGTTAGCCTACCTCCCGCCCCCTTAGCACCTGGTGGAGGGGGCTACTCTTCAAATGTTTCACAAAATACTTACCATCATGACTACTCTTACTGTTTAACATTTTGGTTTACTTCATGTTAAGGCTAATACAAATGACAAGGCTAAGTAATGTGATGCTAACTAGACTATGTTCCATGCAAAACATGTATATTACCCTCTATGATATTACCTGATATGTTTGATCCAGCGACTCCTGGTCCTTTCATCAGACGGGAAGCGATAGAACGAGCAAGTGGTATGATCACTTTTGTGATTACAACCTGGTACAAAGCACACAGGCATCTTGTAAAAGTGAATTTATTTGAGCAATCTCTTATATTTATTGAAGGGAATAAATCAGTTATGAGATCTTCTTCTTCTTCTTTGCTTTAATTGCGAGTCGCAACCAGTCTTGGAGCATTATCGCCTATGACATCACTTACGCGACCCAGAATGGGATTTGTAGTCTTTCTAGTTGCGTATTTTTCCTAGTCTTATATCTCAACAGTTTTACGACAAACTGTGACTTTTTTTACATGGAAATGATTGTTTAAGATTGACAAACATCATATGTGTCATTCGTGGCACAATTCAAACGGGATCAAAAGATAACTTTTCTCTCTCCATTGACTTCAATGTATAATTTTCTGCTTCCGGGGTCCCATGGACCGGAAGTAGATGGGCGTGACTTCGCCACTCTATTACAACAATAATACTAATGATAATAATTAGTGCTGTTAAAATTATCGCGTTAACGGCGGTAATTAATTTTTTGAATTAATTGCGTTAAAATATTTAACGCATTTAACGCATGTGCAGAATGGCCCGCCCCATACGTGCCACCAGTGGCAGCGCCAGGGTATGGCTGGGGTAGGCTACACCCATACCAAGAAATGGCTTAGCCCCACCATGAAAAATGATGTTAAAGTAAGCAAAATAAAGTCCCCCAACTCGCGCGGAGTAAATTGCACAGACAGCAGTTAGTAAGATTGATTTCAGCAGCCACTTGTCTGGAAATACCGAAGACCTGAAACGATTTTGAAAACTTTTGTCACGTAGTGATCGTCTTCTCAATACAACATCTTTGATAATGTCGGTGTTGTTGCAGGAAGTCCCGACGGAGAATACTTTTGCTGTAGTACAGGAGTGCACATAACTGGTACGCAGGTTATGTGCGTAATCTGAAACTTGTGTCACAAAGCGCATTTGCGTACCGACGTACTTGTGAAGCTTTTCCAGAAGGCGGTTAGATCACCGGACGACAGAGTCGGTCTCCGTGTGCACAGACAGGGCTGCTGTTAACGTCGGTCTGTACAACGGAATTGTGCCAAAACTACGCCAACCGGCTGCGGGGGGGGACTTCCCCCCTTCACTGGAGAACTGCGCTAAAACAGCTGATCACAACGTTCGCACTCTGTGGTCACGAAGTACTCCACTAGCCGCCGCCGCCCCCCCCCCTCTGTCGACTTTCCTGAAGTACTCCCCCGTTGATAGAAATCAACACGTAATGAATTAAGACCCCACGGTTTGATGATTGATAGGTGTGTGGGTTGTCTTTCATTTTGACACGCAGAAATTTTTTATAATAAACATAGATACTGTATGTTAAATGGATATATCCGCCTTCTTTCATTTATCTTTCCATTCCCACAACAATATACATAAATAAATGGCATATTTTGGACATAGTTCGAATGGTGATTAATCATGATTAATACATTTTTAAACTGTGATTAATCTGATTAAAAAAAATTATCGTTTGACAGCCCTAATAATAATACATGTTATTTATATAGTGCTTTTCCTGGTGCTCAAAGCGCTTAAAATGTATCATATTTAAATGTAAATATTGATATGTGAGAAATAGGCAGCCCTAGTCAATCGTATATATTCTTTCTCAGTCTTTTCTGGTACAAAAAGGTGTACTAATCAGCAGGGTGTAATGTCCCCCCTCTCAGCTGCTGTGTGAAGCCTTTCTCTCTTTCATGATGTGTTGCTGTGCTGGATTGTGTTATTAGTTTCCATGAGGGTGAAAATAGCAGTGGCCTCCTGTAGCATGTGGCTGTCAGACACTTAACCTTTGAGTTGTCATGGTTACAGCCCAGCAAGTGTTTTAACCAGACAATTATTTCTATTATTGTATAATAGCATGGTGTTTCTCTATAGGAGATACTTTAAGCAGTTTTCCACCCAAATGTGTGACTTTTCATTTAATTGAGGGAAAACAAATATTTGGCCAGATGGTGATCATTTGAGGTACTTTTTATACAATTTTTCCAGCTATATTTTGATAAATTGGACACTTCTCTATTGACAGGGTTAATTGAACAGGCATATTGCTATTTTTGTATTCTATGAAGGCTTCTCAATTCTCTAATTTCCCCTCCTCGACTCCTCGGTCCTCCGGTAGTGACCCGGAAATGGATTTCAGCGTGCCATGTTGAAGGACATCTCATTTCTCTAAAAATCGAGCGTCGAGGAGGCTCTCTGGAGGAGCTATAATCGAGGATACACTGATGGTTCCTCCGTGGATGCATTTCCGGCAACAGAGATGTTTAAAAGAGTCGTGAGGCACGGCCGGACTTATCTCAGCCAATGGCAGCTCTGCATGCATCTCCTAGATATTATTTTATTAACTGCTTTCATCGCGACGCAATGTTTACAGAGAGAACAGCTGTGAGGTCCGTGCAGAAAGCAGAGCAGTGTGTATAATATATATCACTCAGTATAACAGGCCTACATTACTCTCTTTATTTGTATGCTGTAGTTCAGTAGATATCTACAAACAAAGAGTCGATATTTTTCTAAAACCATTTAGTGCTTCACATAATCTTTTTGTTTTGTTTATAACCAGTCTCTGATTGCGTTACGTTATTATGAGAGTGCTCTCATACTTGTTTGATTCTGAAATTGTATATATGTATATAAATATATATGTGTGTGTGTGTGTGTGTGTGTCCGCATCTGTAGCCTGTTATTGTCTCATTATACCGCACTGTGAATTAATTCAAATTAAATATATAAGTCATCATGAACACATCTGTCCATCAGACAGAGGGCTGCTGTGCCTCCTGTCATCATTAATGGACGTCTCTTTAAAATGACCGCTCAGAGGAGAGGAGTTCTCATTTCTCTAACCGCCTGCTGCTTCCCCTCCTCTCTCCTCGGTTCCCCTCCTCAGTCCTCCGCTCTCATCTCCTGTGGGCGGGACTAAGTCTCGAGGATAGGAGTCGAGGAGGGGAAATTAGAGGATTGAGAAGCCTTCTATGTGTATTACCTATCAAGTGAGCAATATTCATTTAACTCTGCTATCCAAATAGCGGTTGTTATAAATATGTATTACACAGCTTAGTTGAATACTCGTCTGATTGGTCAATTTGGACATTTCAGAGGTTGTTAATATTCGGTAACACACCGCTGCTACGCAAAATAATGACGTTGGTACCAGGATAGAGGTTAAACAATAATCTGTTTTAATGGTAGAAAATAACAATACACAATACAGAGCACTCTGCAATAGTAACAAATACAGAGCGCTGCGGGCTCAATTCCTACCACCGTGTGATATACGTACCATGACAGCCAGTCAGGAAAAGAGCGCCGAGCATAAGAATGTTACAGTATTTATACACATAAGCGGGGAGGAGTTGTGTTGATTGCTCCTCCCTAGCTATTTGTTATTGGCGATTTCACTTCTGGGCGGGCTAGCCAGTGAGTTGGCAGTTCTCCATTGGCCAGTTTCACTTCTGGGCGAACCCTAGGCAATGAGTCAGCAGTTGTTGATTCCATCTGTTGCTCCATCTCTTGTGCGTGTGTGTGTGTCCCCCTCTGCCCTCAGGCAGATCCCCCAATCAATGCTTTGGAGTAGTATAATCTTACAGACAGAGGACTCTGTGACAGAACGAACACACATCTTATCATGTAGCTTATCACACAAAGGTCACACGTTTTCCTCTCTGAAAGCTGCATTTGTATATGTTTTAAACGTCCTTGTCTCATGACATCCATATAATTAGTTATGGATTAGCATTAGCATATGGATTAGCATTTGTATATGTTTTAAACGTCCTTGTCTCATGACATCCATAGAATTAGTTAACTAACAAAGGTTAACTGTTCTTATCCCTTTAGGCCTTATCTGAACTTCCTTCCATTCCGAAGTCCGCTCACTCAAAATGAATACATCTATTGATTAGTCAGAAGGACCTTTGTCCCTTTAACGTGTGACTCAATCATCTCCTGGCCTCTCTAGGGGTCTTGTAGGATATGAATCATTAACTAACATCTGCACATGAGCGCACACATATTTCCTCCTGAAAGATACTTAATCCACGGGTAATCTTTTTACTCAAGGCAGAAATCACAGGTTATACTGTACCTTACCTACTCACAAATAGCCAAAAAAACACCTTTCGATTCTAACACAAAAGTGGGAGAAAAGACCATTTGCGCTAATCTACTTTGACCCAAAATGGGACATTATTTTAGGAATATATAAAAAACCTCTATAATTTAAGAGGAAAAAATTGGCTTGTCCATTCAAGTTTAACACACATGAATATATAAAAACACACATATATTAGTGATAACATAATTCAACACACTTCTTATATATCAGGTGACATTAAAATGAATATACCAGAAATACGCTGAATTGAACTTTTCTGCTATAACACGTTACTTCACTTTGTACAAGATGTCTAATTTGAAATAACCTGTCTAGTCCAACCCCCCAGGAAGCGTACTGTAAGTTGAAGCAAATTTCGTAGTGGCTGAACGTTGGTTCTAAAACTACCATCTGTCTGTAATGTCATTGGAGCCAAGAATACTTTTCCCCACTGAATATCAGTGGGGATGAGACGTCTTTTAATCAGCAGGTTTAATCATTAAAAAATGTTTTCGGATTTGACATCGCATAAACACCAAATCCCAGCGTGCATTGCGGCTAAACCATCCAATCATCGAGCTGAGGATCTTGCCTACGTCTGTTTCCGGTTTCGTTTATGATGGATGTATTTTGTTATTGTTGGGGCAGGAGCAAGCCACAGGAGTCACACTCTGGCGGGGGCTCTGAGGCCCCCCCCTCTGCCTCCGTGCGTCCTTTTGTGAATGGGTCAGATTAACAGAGGAAGAATTCAAAGCACCAGATACAGGGTTAAACAATAATCTGTTTTAATGATAAAAGGTAAGAATGCAATACACTTTTTAAAGGGGTAGGCCCACCCCTGCACTGGTCCTAATGCCGGGAGAACATCATCATCTTGACGGCAGGAGGAAAGAGACCGGACACAAGGACTCAACAGGATATATTGTAAGAACAACGGGAGGAGCTGCGTGGATGGTCCTCCCATACAGGTCATCTATTGGCCCATATACAAACGATGGGCTTTCGTAGTGTATCAGCGCGCGCCAGCCGAGCTGATCCGGAAACAGTCTCTTAGTTTGAAGCAAAACAAACACATCTGGTGTTCGCTGTCTCGTATTACTGCAGCTTTCACACACACACACACACACAAACACACACACACACACACACATTCTTCAGAGACTTCCCTCTCTGCTCCCCTCCCCCATCATTTCTAGTCTCCTGTCATGCAAACCTGTTCCTTATTTCACACAGAGTAATTTAAGCACATTTAAGCCAATACTTCACAATGTTGTGGCAATTTAGTACTCACAACCTGAAAGAATAAAACAGAAAAAAATCAATAAAACACAAACACCGGTATTGTTCAGCATAATGAATACATACATCTTATCCTGCAGTCCCTCATGAATGTCACATGTCTTTCTTTATGAAAGCCATATTTGTAAATGTTTAACCGTCATGGGGCCACAAGATCAGTCAACTAACCAAAGTTAACTGTCCTTGTAGCCTAAAGCCATCACCGAACTTCCTCTCACCTCGAGGTCAGCTTACTTGGAATGAATACATTTATTGATAATTCAGCAGACTATTGTCTCCAGGCCTCTTTATGGGTCTGCAGGATATGCATCATTAACCAACAAGAATTTAACTGCATTATATCTGGGGAAAATGTCCCTTGGAATTTGCAAAGACCATTGATGATTGACAAAGAAACTTATGGGCCTCTCCTGACATCTGGAAACTGCAACAAGACTTTCTGCCTTTCAAATTTAACACACTTCTTATATATCAGGTGATATAATCTTCATTATACACACATTCCTTCACATTTAAATTTACATTAAAGTATTTTGTGAGGCCTTCTAACATGTTTTTAAATATAACTACGGTTGTAGTTGAAGAGTTTGTAAATTAACATGAACCAAAGCTGTTGCCTGGCAACGCAATCGTACAACGTCACGTTCGTTAATTCCACATCCACACGCATGGATTAACATTGATTTAATACATTAATGTAGCCGTTGTTTCTGCTGAAAGAGGTGTCGACCAGCTGGGGCAACAAGAAAATTGGCGTAATCAAGTGTGACTATTAAAAAAAAAAATCATTATTATATTAATATTGACAATAACAACCGACCGTCGGGGTAGCATTTGCTTGGCATTTCCGGGTATTTCTCCACTGGTTAACATGGGTTAACAATGCCGTGTAACTGTCACGTTTGAAGGGACGAAATCGTGACAACTTCACATCTCCCAGCATGGTAAATCGTCACATGTTCACGTCTTGCCGTGATACCGGGTTGGTTTTGTGCATGGCCTGGCCTAAACACAGTCCACTCTTGACTCTCAAGAATCCAAGGTAAAACAGCTTTTTGTAGCAGCTTTGAGAACCTGTGTAGGACTGAAAAGGCAAATTATGCTAAATTAGTCAGAAAGTAAGATTGCACAGGTTTGTCACCCTTCAGGGTCCCTCAGTGTTTTCCTCCCCCAGGAAAGAGGCAGGCTGCAAGACGCTTTACATGCAAAATAACAGCTTTCTTATTTTCGTTGTATTGCTTGTCAATTTTCTCTCCAGTGTAATCCCCTAAATAGAAACTCTTAACAGGCACTTGCCACATTGAAGGATGTAATTAAATGGAGTCAGATCTGAATGCACAGCTTTTTAGACTAAATATATCCTGTTTGGTGTTGGCGGTTATGGGGGGGGGGGGCTGTCACACCTCCAGAGGACTGACAGTGACAGACATTCAGGTAGAGGGAGCTGCCAGATCCACTTTAAACTCAGAGCAGATGTGAGAGGCAGCTTGTTCCCCTTGATTAATGTCCTCGAGCACTTTACTACGGAGGACTTCAAATAGAGGTTTGATGCGTATAATAAGCTGCCATTCACCCCCTGAAGGAATAAAAAGAATAGTGAAGCTACCAGCTGGTGGAAGCAAAGATGCCTCTACAGCTCTTATTGTCTGTGGTTCTGTGTTTATCATATTTGTTGTAGCGCTGGTTGAAAGGTACACCTTGTGACTGATTGCAATCTTGGCAACATGTTTTTTTAGGATTCAACCTCCTCCAATATTGAAAGAGCAGGTGATGCACCTCAAGCTTTTTGGTAACAGATAACAAACCCAGAGCAAAGAAATAACTTTATTTTGGAAGTCAAGCTACTACAATCTCAGATTAGCTTGCCACTAACAACTATAGATAAACTGGCAACAACCAATTAATGAATCACTTTTATAAACTACGAGCAAAATCATTGTTTAATCATCTTCACTGACTCTATTTCAAACCACACTTTCATCCATTCAGATCAATGCCCGTAGCCACTCGCTGGCCAACTGATCAGTCGAGCAGCTTGGTACGAAACGTATTTGATAGTGAAGAATCTGCTGAGTCAGTGTTACTTTAATAAGATAGAAAACAATGTCTTAAACCACTTTAGCTTGAAAGCTATCTGATCCACACGAGATATAGTGGAACGGCATCAGACTTGCCAGAATCAGTAAAAGACAGAGAGAAAAACCAAGACTATAAGTCTACCACAAGTTATTGCTCTGTGAGGCTATCAAGCTAATTGTAAATAAATCCAAAATTGAACTTAGAGCAAAGTTAAGACCTAAGTGTTTGACCCTCAGAAGTCATGTTGATGTAAATGTGAATGTAATTTAAATGTTTCCATGCTTAAAATTACACATTCTCTCACAATCTGTGTTTTCGTACTTTTGTGTTGTCATGGGCTCAGCAATATGTCATATTTCATTAAGTTGTTCCATACTAAATGGCATCCTGTATAATACTGGAACAACTCACCTACATAGCCAAAGGGAAAAAAGGAGAGTTTGAATAACCGTGGTATCCCTTACTGAAGTTTCTTGAAAGCCAAAATAAATAGCTGCTTGGTTATATTGCTTAGTGCCTTTATGTTTGTCTTTAAATGCATTTGATTATTATAATTGATTCATTTTTTATTATTATTATTTATTTTCTTGTCAGTTATTTTATTTAATTTGTTCTAGTCTTGTCAACTTGTGTGTTTTTGTTTTTTGTTACCTGGTTGGTTACGTATTAGTAAGTAAAATGTTGTATATTATACATGGATTGCCAACTTATTTGTACATGTCTTATTCACTCATTGTTAATATCTGTATTTGTAGATGTCATTGTTTGTGTTTGTAAAAAATGAAAAACTCAAAGATATTGTTTAAAAAAAAAGTTGTTCAATACTGAATAAAAATACATTGAATGCCTATTGTGGGAAAACAGCTATCCGGGTATGTTGTGATGTTATTACAGAAACTGTGGATATGCTGTTGCATTTGCAAATTGTGTGTGCTGTCAGTATGCATGCTAAGTATTGAGGCAGGTCTTATGTCACATTACTCTATTCAGCATGTAATGCAATTTAGAAAATGCTGGGTTATTTTATTTTTTCGCAAACTCTGGGCTGAGCCTTTTGGGTCATTTAGTTAGGTTTGTTCCAATGTGATGGGTATTTTTTGTGCAACCCAGTCAGTTAGCCCTTGACAGTAGTAAACAATGCAAACTAGTCAAAGGTGAGTAGCAAAGCCCAACACAGTGATATCATATATAAGTGAAGCTAGTACCTGAAAGAAAAAGTTAAGTAAACAAATCAGTACATTTTCTATCATTAGTTTCTATTAGTTGTATATTTTAATGTGATGCTTTAATCTTTGTGTTAATATTTTGGGTTGTCTAGTTCCTAAATAGACAGCTTTACATTATCAGGCAGCTTTCAGACCTTACCAGAAAATAAGTCTTCAAAAAGCCTTTAAGTTCCGGTTTATGACCGACCCGGGCATGATTAGCTCGTCCCAAATACGGGTTGTGGCGATCTTTCCACCAACCCAGTATTTGAGTTGAATATTTTTGGAGTCCAGCAAAAGCATCAGACCAGATATATATAAAGGTAATCTGTGATTAATCATGATAAATCACAGATTATTATTGTGATTAATCCAATTAAATGTTTTATCGATTGACAGCATTAGCTTTTATTTGTTTGGATGATGTAGCTTCTGTGTCTTCTTGCTGTTGTTAAATGTTGTTTTTATGTCTTTTTGTCTTTTAATAGATAATGGATATAATAATACTGCCTTTGCTTTCCCAACATCACATTCTTTATGTAGTGCTTAATTTGCCAAGAACAACCAGAGAATAAAAATGACCTGGCCATGTGTCACGGAGGTGATCTCTGGGCCCATAGATCTCGGCCTCCGTTACGGGTTGTGTAGCTTCATTGTTGTTGATTGTGTTCACCTGGTGCCCTGTGTTGTCTCCTCCCCCTCACCTGTGTCTTGTTGGGTTAATTAGTGTGGCTATTTAGGCTCTGTGTTTCCTGTGTTGTTGGGTGTGTGAGATCCTTGTGGCTGGTGACTGTGCTCACGTGAACAGTGAGATTGAGGCTGTGTCATGTGCCCGTGAGTAATAAATGCCCATACCGGGTTGTATTTTGGATCTTCTGCCTCTGCCTCCTTGCTTGGTCGGGCCGCTCAACGGTTAGCTTGCCATGATAATATGATTAATATCCAAAACAAGGGCAGGAATTTTGATCTGTACAAACGACAAAGCCTCCTGTTCCTCAGCCACCTGTCTGGCCATCACTCACACTATTTATGCTTTCCAATCACAGGCTTGGAATTGATACCAACTACTTAAAGTCCTCATAGCAATCAGAGAATAAGCACAAAAGTGTTTTAAAATCCATCAAACATACTCCTCAAAGCAAAGTATTTCCCTGCCTACAGTCCCTCTTCACCACAGTCTCATTATGGACTAGTGAAAGTTCAAGACTGGCTCAAACACACACCTTCACCCATCATTACACCTGTGATATCCCACAGTGCTCTTAAAGAAGTGCCAAACTCACTCTGCTTGATGTGAACGGTTGGAACTTTTTTAAACAACAGCTTTTTAGTAGGAAAAAAAGACACCTTGATTTAGGTGAACCTGGTGCCCACACATTGTGAGGCTGTCCAACCAGGTTTTCAAAAGCCAAGCAACAAAGTCTACATCATTTCACAGCCTGCAGGAGGCCAGACTGGGTTTGTTTAATAAACTATTCATAAAATCTGCTCATTAAAAATGACATGATAGAAAGCATTTAATAATTTGACACATGAAGATCAGTTCTTTTGATCAGAGCTTTGTCCATGTGAGAACGTAGGGGTTGTCATGACCCAGTGATGTCATTCAAGTTATCTCAGCCATCGATTTTAAGCCTTTTTTTTTTTTAACTCAAAGTGCAATACTAAATCCCTGCACCCCTTCAATCTTGTCAATTCCCTCAAAGCATTTGTTCATCCTTCATTATGTGGCCCTGAAATGACTATGCAATTGAAAAAGGACCTCTTTAAAATATATCAAGAAAAACCAAACATTAAACCTTTTGTTCTGACGTCACAGCTAGTGGATCTGCAGCAGACACCAGGAACTTATGACACACAAAGCATGTGTGTCCTATCTCTAAACCCCAAATTATCAAATTCACATCTGCTTATAGAATGTTTCAACAGATTTTAAATTGTCCTATTTGCCTGGGTCCAACTGCTATGACAGTAGTTAAAGTGTGAAATAATCACAACATTGATGTATAACTTTGAGGCCTCGTGAAATTGTGCCTGATGTGTCGAAATTTGCCAAATTGAATTTCTGTTCACACGTTTTCTTACCTGTATTTAGAATGTTCATTGTTATAAGATTTATTTTAAGTTATTTGTGACTTGAACCGGGAATTGTGAAGGGATGAAGAGGTTAAAGAATTTGTATTTTGGTCCCATTTTCACAATATGCAGCAGTGAACATCTACTATACAAAATGTTTGCTAGGCTGTCCTCGTCCATTCTGACATACAAGACCACCTTCGAATGTACATTAAGGTCCCGTACATATGCACCACCTTATCACACTCCACAGGGAGGCAGATTGATTGCAGTCTGAGGAAAGGAGGGAGTGTTGAGGGGAGGCGGGGGTGGAGGATGATCCTGCACCACACTGACAAACCACACACATCCAGGTGACATTCGGGAGGAAGGGCTCCGTAATAGCAGCTATACAGAATCACCCATGACCATCACCACCTTGGGAGAGAGACAAGCCTCCCCACCACCATCCACCCATCTTTCCCCCCCAGGACAGTGATCCAGATCAGGCGCCGCCATCAGTGGGGGTGGAGGGTGTCTTGGGGGGAAAAAGCGGCAGTTCATTTATCACCCTGATGCAACTCTAATGAAGTGATAATGCATTAACACATTCACCAAGGGTGGCACAGGGACAAGGAGACGTGATGAGAGGAAGGGGGGGCTAATAAGAAGGAGACATCACCATCATTCCTGGAGTAAAGGTGAAGGTACACTCATGGAGTCCAGCTCGCTCAGAATAGAAACACAAGCATGTCTATGCATACAAATGTGAGCATAGCTGCCATGGCTTTTATTTGAAATGCCTTTGACTCATATTATGTAAAGCCATATAAAGACTTTACTTAAATCCTGAAAATAAACTGAAATAGCAACACAACTCAATGTGGAAATGACTCACTTTTTGCATACAATATTTAACCTTAAACCTTCTTTGCATGTACAGCACTTTGGCTCGACCAAAAATCGTTTTTAAAATGTGCTATATATAGTTAGTAAAACCTGATTTGATTAAACAACTACTGAGCAGATTAAAAAAAATAAAAAAGGACCCCAACTATACAATAATACACAATCCAACTGATAAGATACAGTAAGGGCTGTGATATCCAGCACTTTTTTTATTAAGGATAATTAAAAAGATAATCACATGACGTTTGCGTGTAAAAAGGTCTGTGACCAACACATGTTCATTTACACACATATATATATATATATTAGGGCTGTCAAACGATTACAATTTTTAATCAGATTAATCACAGCTTAAAAATTAATTAATCATGATTAATCACCATTCGAACTATGTCCAAAATATGCCATTTATTTATGTATATTGTTGTGGGAATGGAAAGATAAATGAAAGAAGGCGGATATATCCATTTAACATACAGTATCTATGTTTATTATAACATTTTTCTGCGTGTCAAAATGAAAGACAACCCACACACCTATCAATCATCAAACCGTGGGGTCTTAATTCATTACGTGTTGATTTCTATCAACGGGGGAGTACTTCAGGAAAGTCGACAGAGGAGGGGGGGGGGGCGGCGGCGGCTAGTGGAGTTCTTCGTGACCACAGAGTGCGAACGTTGTGATCAGCTGTTTTAGCGCAGTTCTCCAGTGAAGGGGGGAAGTCTCCCTCCGCAGCCGGTTGGCGTAGTTTTGGCACAATTCCGTTGTACAGACCGACGTTAACAGCAGCCCTGTCTGTGCACACGGAGACCGACTGTCGTCCGGTGATCTAACCGCCTTCTGGAAAAGCCTCACAAGTACGTCGGTACGCAAATGCGCTTTGTGACACAAGTTTCAGATTACGCACATAACCTGCGTACCAGTTATGTGCACCCCTGTACTACGGCAAAAGTATTCTCCGTCGGGACTTCCTGCAACAACACCGACATTATCAAAGATGTTCTATTGAGAAGACGATCACTACGTGACAAAAGTTTTCAAAACCGTTTCTGGTCTTCGGTATTTCCTGACAAGTGGCTACTGAAATCAATCTTACTAACTGCTGTCTGTGCAATTTACTCCGCGCGAGTTGGCGGACTTTATTTTGCTTACTTTAACATCATTTTTCATGGTGGGGCTAAGCCATTTCTTGGTATGGGTGTAGCCTGGCGCTGCCACTGGTGGCATGTATGGGGCGGGCCATTCTGCACATGCGTTAAATGCGTTAAATATTTTAACGCAATTAATTCAAAAAATTAATTACCGCCGTTAACGCGATAATTTTGACAGCACTAATATATATATATATTTTTTTAAAGGATCATCTCTATACAGTATATTAACATAACTATGATTTGTGAAGCGTTAATGCAATGGCAAGAAGCAAAATGGGCCACATTATGACTTCATGCTTTAAACAGACTGCATCATGGCTGACTTCACTTCCCTGCTTGTTTCTGTGTGGTAGGAGTGTAACGGTATCCGTATTCGTCCCGTACCGTTACGGTTCAGACGTCACGGTTCGGCACACGCAGTCACACGACGAATACGCCTTTTTTTTACGAGTGGGGAAAAAAGTCTGTCATTCAGGACAGCAGAGGCGGCGCTAGGGGGTGGCTACTTGGGCTCAAGCCCCGGATGTTTTCTGAAAAGCCCCGGATGTTTCACTTAAAACATTTTGTTGTTGTTGAAAACGTCTCGTGAGTAATGTGCAGTACCGGAGTCCACCAGAGAGGCAGCCGCTGCGGGACAGTAGCCTGCCTACTGCGTAGCCTTCCCTGCCCTGAAGAAGAAGTGATCCTTCCTAGCATGCTTCATAATGCCTGACAAGCGTTAAGCTAACAGCAAATTATGGATATTAGAAAATTATTTTCATCAAAGCAGGCGCCACAAGCTGCAGCAGCAGCAGTATCAGCAGCTGACAATGTCATCACCAGCAGTGAACAAATTGATGATGTTTCAGGTTTGTGAATCTTATTTGAAATGTTAATTTGCTGGTTTTCTAACGTTAATGTGAATAACAGGCTAATGGTGATATCTGCACTCTGGCTGACTGAGTAACAAGTAAAAAAGAGTGATGTAACGTTAATGTTATAGCTTAACATGGAGTAACCACACTATGTATGCCCTTATATGTTAGTATGTATACAGAACATGACTCAAAATGATCCTAAGATGTAATGTTAACTAACTAAGTATCCTATAGGTTTGTTTAATGTCACAGGGGGGGGATTTGTTTTCACAGTACTACTGTACACAGGCCAACAATACATTTAATATATCATCACATAACACACAAGACTGTAAATACAATATAAGTGGTGAGCACAGAGTCTGCCCTGATATACATAACATAACTAGCCTCAGTTATGTTAATTCTATACATAATGTAGTTCTATACAAATAAATTATGGTGACTGACGTGTGTGTGTGTTTGTGTTTACTGTCTATTTTGTAATACAGGTCAGTTGCTATCTAATAGAGCTGCATCAGCCAGTCCACCAAGAAAAGATGTTTCAGGTTTGTGAATCTACAGGTGTAATGTTTTTTTATTTTTAAGACCTGCTCTATATGAATAATGTCATGAGGTAACTTTTGTTGTGATTTTGAGCTATATAAATGTAATTGATTTGACTTAGTTGTGGTTGGTGAGGGGATGGTTAGCTAATTTCAGTTGATTTGACTGTGAGTCCTTTGTTTTTATCACACAGATGAGTCAGCTACATGTAGGGAAGAGCAGCAAGGGACAGCAGGTGGATTGTCTGCTATTGATTTAGGGACAAAAGAAAGTGGCCCTAAGCAGGTGTGCCTCCCCCAGTACCCCTTCAGCCAATTTGGTACTCAGCAGAGAGCCTTTAATAAGAGCTGGTTCGAGCAATTTAAATGGCTGGAGTACTCTATAACCAGAAACGCTGCATTTTGCTATCCATGTCAGCAGTTTGGAAGGCAGAATATTCGCACAGATAAAGATGCTCTCCTCAGTAGCTCCGGATTTTCAAACTGGAAAAGGGCTTTGGATTCCTTCCGTGAGCATGAAAAAACTGACCTCCACAAGTCAAGCATGACATGTTGGCAGAGCTTTAAATGCACAGGAACTCATGGGGATGTGGTTAAGCAGCTGCATACTGCAAGCGCAGAAGAAATATCAGAGAGGCGCCGATACCTTCAGCGCATTGTGGGTGTAACCACGTTTCTAGGGAAGCAAGGCATCCCATTCCGTGGGCATAATGAGCAGGAGGATAACCGGAATCCAGGCAACTTCATAGAATGCATGAAACTCCTCAAACAATTTGATCCTTTTCTCCAAAAATATACACCTCCTAAAAATGCCACCTACTTCTCCCATTCGTCCCAAAATGAAATTATTACCTGCATTGCACAAGAAATTAGTGAAAATGTCACAAAACAAATTAGATCTTCCAAAATGTACTCAGTGATGGCAGATGAAGCCAGGGATCACCACACAGAGCAGCTGGCAGTCTGTGTTCGCTATGTCACAATGGAAGGTACCCCAAGAGAGGCTTTTCTTGGGCTACACAAGCTAGATAAATTTGATGCAAAGTCCATTGCAGATAGAATAGAGGCAGTGCTGCAGTCTCACAACCTAGGGGACCTCATGTGTGTTGCACAAACTTATGATGGAGCAGCAGTGATGAGTGGAGCAGTGGGGGGTGTCCAGGCCCGCTTCAGAGAGCGACACCCTGAAGCAGTGTATGTACACTGTTATGCACACGAGCTCAACCTTGTCCTGTGCCACACATGCAAAGCCATACCTGAAGCTGTTGCAGTCTTCGACCTTCTTGAGAGTATGTACACATTTTTCAGCAAATCCCTGGTTAATCACAACAAGTTCATAGAAATCCAGAACCAACTTGGATTAAAACCATCTGAACTTGTGCAGCTCTCCATAACACGATGGGCAAGCCAGGTGAGATCTGTAAAAGCTGTCGTGAACAACCTTCCTGCCATTCTTGCCTGTCTCAGGACCATGAAGACAGCCACAGCCCAAGGGATCCTGTCAAATCTCTGCAAGCCGAAGACGATCTACATGCTGGTGATTTTTGCCAAACTCCTCGGCATAACTGAAGGGCTTCACCGGTACCTGCAGGGGGAAAGTTTGGACTTGGGCGGAGCAGCGCAGTACAAGACGGCAATACTGGAAACCTTAACAGATCTCCGCACAGAGCCTGGGGCTGAAGAGGTTTTCAAGAGCACCATGACCATATGTGAGGAACATCACATCCAGCTACCTGTTGGTCCCAGGCAGAAGCAAAAAAGATTGGATGGTTTTGTGGTGGAGTCAGCCTGTGGGGCAACCTCCAATCCGACCACCCCAGGTGATTTCAGAGGTCAGCTTTATTATCCGTGCCTGGACAGGATGATACAGGAGCTAAACCATCGGTTTTCAGATGTGGGAGAAGAGCTTATGTCAGGCATTCAAGCCTGCAACCCAACCACAGCGACCTTTCTCTCCGAAGATGCTCTCAAAAGCCTTGCTACCCACTATAACATCCAACTGAAGTCAGAAGAACTACTGGTGGCTAAACATTTCTTCAAGAGAAGGCTGGAGAAAGAGAAAGTCCCTGACATAGCCACTGTGTTCCAGATGCTTGACAGTGACATGTTTCCCACCCTGAAGGCTGTCCTCCAAGTTGCCCTGACAATTCCGGTAAGCAGCTGCAGCTGTGAACGCTCCTTCAGCGCCTTACGCCGTCTGCACACATGGTTAAGGAGCACTATGGGCCAAGAGAGGCTCAATGACATGGCCATCATGTCTATTGAAAAGGACTTCCTGGATGCCATAACCCCTGACAACATTATTGACAGATTTGCTCAATTAAAGCCACGTCGGCACAGCCTTACTTTGCCACCACAACAAGAAAAGTAGAAAAAAATATGGGGATGGGGGGGTGGGGGAGAGGGGTTGGGGGGATAGCAGTTGGAAAGGAGTGCAAAGAAGAAATTGAACAAAGGGTGCATATAGGCCAGGGAAGGAGTGGATAGTGAAGAAGAAAGGAGAAAAGCAGTGGAATGGTGTGATGCCCCTGTGGGTTCATCTAGACTCTAGAGCAGGGGTCTCCAACACGTCGATCAGCTTTTCAGTAGCTCGCCGCTCGATTATCGATTATAGCGTTGTAACGTTGCTTCTTGATTTTTCGGCCGCGGCCGGACAATAAAGTGTTTTTATTTTAGAATTGTTTCTGTCACACGAATATAAAATTGGTCCGTGACGCAGAGATCAAGGAGCAGATGTGACAGCGGCACAGCGACACCACACATGGAGCAGTCTGCTTTATCCAGCAGCACCAGTCCAGAACCAACAGCAGAATGACCCGCTCTGAATCAGGCCGCTGCGGCTCAGAGACACACAGGGAGGGATTTGTGTTTTTGACAAACACTCGTTATCGTAATGTCAGGTTTTTGGTGGATTTAATCAAGTCTTGGATTGCAGAGTATGAATGTCCTCTTGCTATTTTCAGTTGATAAATACGTGTGTAAAATTTGTGAAGGCAGGAGGAAAGCTTCCGCGATCACCGTCTCCTCTCTGTTCCTCCAAACCCCGCCCCCTCCCTGAAAATAATGAGTGACAGGCTGATAGTGACCCGATAGAAACTTTATTATTCACTTAATCACTGATTGAGATGATGAAGCTAACTTACTCTCATACATTCATGGGAGTTATGTAAGACAGAGAATGTAAGTGTGCACCCACATGCAGTATTTTAGTTTTTATAATGCTGTTGTAAATACTCATTACATTACATTACATTGCATTTAGCTGACGCTTTTATCCAAAGCGACTTACAATAAGTGCTCCTGTTGTCTGCTGTGTTCAGACTCAAATCATGTGTGTGATGCCTCATTCAGGACATTCAGTGTCCTTTCTTTGACAGAAGACCGTTGCTAGAAGCTGAAGCTAGACTGCAGAAGCATTAGTTTTTTGTTTTTGAGGATGGAAAAATGTCACACACAGATATAGGGAGGCTAGACCTATACAATTGATTAATTATGGTTTATAATTTAATGTCAAGACGAAGAAGAAGAAAATATGGCTTCACTGTTCAGTGTCAATCCAGATGGAGATGGAGGTTATAAATCTCCAAAATCATGTTCAGCTTAAGTCTCAGCAAAACTCACAACATTTCTGGATCCTTGTAGACCCAGAAAACTATAAGAACATTCACCAAGCAGCACTGAACATGTCTGCTTTATTTGGTTCTGTTCTACAGACCTTTGTGAAGCAGCTTTTTCTGGCATGAATGAAATCTAAATACAGAACAAGACCGACTGATGATCATGTAAATGACTCTATTAGAGTGAACCTAAGTGGGTCCAGCAGACCCCTCTATGGTGGACTCCATGCAGCGCCATTCATCTCACTATAACTGTGAAAAAGAGTGAATGCACTTATTTTACATGTGCCATAAGATGCTTGCAAGGTGGTGATTAAGGCGAGGTATTTACTATGTGGGCCATAATAAGAAGTGAAAACATTGTATTTTTCTCTTGGACATTTATGTGAATCTTCAGTGATGTACTTACTGTGTTGTCCATATTAATATGTGAGAAATTGTCGTTTTCTTGGACCTTGATGTGAAGTTAAGATTTGTGATAAGCTTTAGGTATTGCAATTTCACACGTGTACAAAGTAGCTTAATTCAACTGATGAGTGCTATGTGAATAAATGTAAGCGATGTGATGCAAGTAGCTCTTGGCCACTTTCATTTTTTCAAAGTAGCTCTCAGGTGGAGAAAGGTTGGAGACCCCTGCTCTAGAGGGTGTGGCTGTGCTGGCTGTGTTGTCTGTGCTGCCTTGATTGCAGTAACTCAGGGCACCTGGGTCTGGTGCCCTGCAGCTATTTAAAGCCTCTGCTCCTCTCTGTCTCTCTCTGATTTTCCATACAGGCCCCCGGTTTTGTTGAGTATATGTTGTTGTTACTTTAGTTACTTTACTTTGTGCACCTCAACACCCTCACCCATACACGTCCACGCAACCCTCACCCTGCATTTACACTACTGATACCACTGACGTCCACACCTCATGCCTTACTTATTGTTGCACTTCATTTAATTTAACTAATTTGAATGGTTTGCTTTAAATAAACATATTTTGATAACCGTTGACATGGTGTGTCTCCAAGCCAAAGCCACCAAGTAGGAACTTTTAAGTGATGAAATTCTACAACTGTTGTAATTGACCAAAATCTTCTCCCAGAAATGACTGTCTAAAATGCCGTATCCCAGAGTAGATGTTTGGTGGTATCATGGAACTAAAACCTTGTACTCAGTCTTGCCACAGGATTGGGCTGGGACCTGTGCATTAGCACAGCCAGTGATGTTTTTAAACAACATGGAGAACACCCCAAAGCCAGTAGGGCTAAGAGACCAGTCCCAGGGGGAGTTTAGGCTCCAGGGTACAAGGATAGCATAGGGGCGCCCAGGGGAGGCCTAGATGTTGCATTAATTCCATGTCCTAAAATACCGATTGATCACAACGGCCTCTTCTCGAGAACATATTACTTTCATACCTTAAATGGTATGAAAGGAGGGAGGGTACATTTCTCATGGGGAGACAGTTACAAATGCTAGTAGAACAGGACGATCCACAGATATACAGATGTTGATGAAAATGATGAGTTAGTTTGAATGAGTTTAAATGATATGGATGTTCAGAGATGAGATTGTTCAATGAATGTCCAGCCGATGTGATTCTCTAAATGATGAAATCATGTGAAGAAGTGAGCAAAATAAAATGCTAAAAATGGAGTGAATCCATTTCAATTTACTTATACTATTCCAAGATAGTGTATTTTTATTTTTATTATTACATAACACTGGTCCAAGATAGTTTATTTCATTTTTATTATTTTTCACGGTTCTATATGATAGATTTCATGCATTTTAGAATCATTACTATTTTAAAATGGGTTGTTTCTTTTCACTTTGTAAAAACAAGTGCCTTAACACTGAGCGTGGTATGAGAAAGGTTTCTGTGAAAGGAGGGAGGAAGAAATGTTTTGATACCAAGCCATTGCTGCTATTTTGAAGAACCATATTGAATGTTAACACTAGAAGTTATGCACAAGGGAAAGCTTTTATGTTTGAACAGTCAAAGTATTTTTGTAAAGTTGAGGCTATTCGAAACATTCCATTTTTATTGTATGTTTTTGATATGAGTTATGTACTATGCAGAGTTCAGATGAAGAACTCATTGATTTCAGTATTATACACACCTTTTAGGTGTGTAAGGAGGGACTGTTAGAAATTAAAATCAATGTTTTGATAGCATAATGAACCATAAAACATACCGTCAGTTTAAAAGCTGTTTGATACTGAAAAACCAGAAGTTCCTGTGCACAACCAGTTGTTAAGCTTTTATTCTGAAAATCCTTCATCTCCGGTTAGCATTTAGCATGAGGCTAATATACCATTTACTATAGAGGTGAATTTAGCAGCGAGATGATATGATGTTGCACACCGAAACCTACTGATTTCAACACTACAACTACAGACGTCGAGATATTATTATTGTTGTTGAATATTAAATGAAGGTACAGTTTATTTGAGTACGTTATTGTTTACAGATGTGGGTAGCATGTGACAACTTCCGGAACGACCAGAAACCAAACTGCTGTGAAGTATTTCCTGTATTTTTTGGAGTATTGATTACAGCGTTTAGAATGTGTTAAATGAAAAATCATGAAAGAGTTAAGGAAGAGAAAAGGCGTGTTTAGATATATATTGAATGTACAATGTCTGAATCCTCTGATATGCGAAACAACGGACATTAAGACGTGGAGAGCCGGCCCGCAGGGAGGAGCCAGCAGAGGATATATAAACAGCGGGACCTGAGGGGTTCGGCCTCTTTCTTCACGGCCAGCACAGGGAGAGGAAGCTGCAGCCTTTCTCTCCTGACCGAACAAATATTCTGTTTGTAACATAACCGCGCCTTTATTTTTAATTAAAGTACCAATTTGACCCCATCTCAGAGACTCCATTTAGTCTCCTTTTTAAGCTTCTCTCCTGGACGCGAGAATAACCAACACAGATAACACTAAATACTGACATCAGGGAAGTTGACTGTTCCTTCCATTTGAACAAGCGACATGATTCTTTTGTCAGCTTTCACATGTCAATGTATTTAACACTAGAACCGCCAACGGGTCAATTTTACCCGCAGCTGTTTTTTGATTGGATGTAACTTTTTTTCAATAAAATATTCAAGTCTCCAAGTCCGTGCGTGACCTTTCCTGAAAGTGTGTTATGTAGCACTCTCTGTTGTTAAAAATGGTCAATATGAAGTCAGATTGAAAAAATCGCCAACAAATTTTCCATTTATACCTATACCCGCCAGCGGGTAATATTTACCTCATAGAAAATGCAGCGTAAACATGACGTGTTGCTATAGCAACGCCTTTTGTCTACTGCAGTTCCTTATAGATAGAGAGATTTGTACCTAAACAAAACACAAGTCGAACACCAAGCGTTTAAATCAGCACTGGTAGCGATATTTTATACTTCATGCTATCTGCACAAACTATATCATAGGAAAATCTGAGAGTCCACAGATTCTATTGGACCAAATGGACCAATCCGTGGAGCTCCTCACACACACACACTCTCAGCGGCGAAACTAGGGTGGCCATCCGTCCGGTTTTAAGTCGGACAGTCCGATTTACAATGTCCGTGCCCGGCTGCCGGCGCAGCCTTGAGCCGGACGCTCATTTGTCCTCCTTTTGAGGTCATCCCTATTTTATACTTTTAGGGTATAAAAGAAAATAGACAATTATACAAAGAAATAAAAAAAATAATCCGTCTCTAGATGCTCATTGTACCAATACGGTTGATATAATGCATAACATATTATTATTATTATAGTAAAAGGGCTCGCTTTGGCAGAAACCTCATCCATACTGGCATTGCAGCCCTAAATAATAACAAGTAACCATCATGTGTGGTGCTATCTGTAGTTGTCCGTCTTATTTTTTGTTGATGTCATATTGTTTTCACCAGGGCCGGCCCTTGGCATAGGCAGTATAGGCGAATGCTAAGGGCGCATCAACCCATCGGGGGCGCCGAAAATTGGGGAGAAAAATTACATCATGTATTTTTTAGCTGCCCGGATTATAACAAAGACTCATTCTGAAAACTGCACTGGAACGACATAACATCAAGGACATGGATTTCAAGTCAATATACGAAAGTAAATCAAGAAATGAAGTAAACAAGCTGATCTTCAAGTTCCTCAAAAACACTGGTCTGAGGACAAGGATTTAATATAAACATTTAATAAATCAACAGTAGGTGGCGATATATGCTTCAAGTGGAAGCGATTCGCCATTAAAGAAAAAAGAAGAAGTAGTTGAAGAAGAAGAAATACGCTAACGCTACAAACAGGCACAACACTGTTACTCTGTTTTTGCTGACATGTAACATTACCTTGCTCTATTTTTTTTAACGCACGTTCAAAAACGGGAACATTTTCGGGAGTTTCAACCGGGTACCAGCCACCGAAAACGGGGACTCTGCCCGGAAAACGGGACGTTTTGGTCACCCATCTGACTGTGTTTACAGCTAAGCACACACGCTAACATTAAGACTACAAGCTCACTTGGGGTTGAGGCTTTTTTACACGTTGCTTGACTGCCTGCCCACATATCTGATCTAAACATAGTAACGTGTATTGGGGAAAATAATTATTTAAAGTTATTTAATAATTGTGACATTTATTGTACTTTTTGGTGGATGAATGATGCTCAAAGTGAGGGGGCAAATAATACAACTGAGGGCGCAATGCCCCCTTTTGCCCCCTCGTGGCGCCGGGCCCGTTTCATAGTAAAGTGTCAAAGCTTGGCCTCACAACTGCTGTGTCCTATGGAGAATACAGTGATGCAGTCCAAGCCTGCAGCCTGAAAGACATTGACATGGATGGACTCTATGAGGAATATGGCATGGTGGAAGCTATTTTCGGCTCTTCAGAAATGGAAGGATGCCACAGTGAGGAGCGGTATCTGAAACTGTTTTCCAAAGCAGAAGTCCCACTTGTGAACATAGCCGCGGGAAGTCATTTTGCTCAGGGGGTGCTGCCAAAAGTGGGGAGGGGGGCCGCTTAGAAAAAAGGCCGTGCCGGGCCCGGCTGTCAGCGATACGAGCCGCATAAATTGTTTGTTAAAGGCGAGACACGGCAGGCAAAAACATCGTTTTTCATGCACTGGTCAATTTTGAGATGTTGTGCTATCTTTCAAGCTTTTGGAAGGAAAATATACAAAATACACATTTAAGTGTTTATTTTACTATAGTTTGTCTATTTGCGTCTGTATATTTCTCCTAAATTCACTAAAAGTTAGCATTCTAACGTAACATAAAGTACCGCGACCGCTGTTTGCACCATGTCATCAGAGATATCGTTGGAAAGCTCCGTCTCTCCTGCACAATCTCATCGGATCCAAATATGGTCATTTCCTTTGTATCAGCAACCAATCGTGAAAGTACAAAATGGTCTTAAACCAAGAAACAAAATCTCATTGGCTGGTGTCAACTTCTGACAACGTGATTCGTTCAGATGCTAAACAGTGGTTGCGTTAGACTTTTTCGTTGTCCGTCATTTTGACGGACAGGATCGTAAAATTTCCGTCATAATCCATTATTACCCGTCATTTTATTTGATAAAAGTTTTTTAAGAGTTTTAATGATGAGATGAGACATGTTTAATATTTATGTTTGGGCACTGAGCAGCAAATGTTCATTCATTCATTTTTTTTAATGATTCATACAGAACTTTTAAGGGCATGGAGAAAAAACAGATGAACAGAGACACCGACCGTGTGGTCACTTTTCATGCCAACTCAACACGAACATGAATGATTTATTTTTTCCTGCACTGACAGCACAGCAGAGCGGGGCAAAGGCCGCTAAAAACACCGCGACCATTGTGCCTAAACAGGCAAATATGAACAATGCCATCGTTTTAAATGAGACAATTACAATCAAAACATTTACAAGAACAACTCAATTGACCTGCTGTAGCCTAGCCTGAACGCTGATTTCTGCATCGTCGTGCACCCTCGGACAAATCCGTTACTCATCTTAGCTTTTCTACAGATGTCGCAGAACATTTTGTCATCTTCCCTCCTCAGCCACTTAAACTCTTGTTCCCACTGAACCCGGTACTCCCGCTTGAACTCCTTGCCACTTGCTTGCCCCTCTGCCGCTGGCTGAACGTTGTCAGTTTTAGTCTTACTGGCTTGTCCTTCATCCTCCACCGCATCAATCCCTCTGTTTTCACCTCGTTTATCCACACCATCACAATTACTGGGTTTATTAAAAAAGCTTCTGACGATCAGCTTCCGTGACATTTTGCGATTGCTAAAGCCGGTTAAACAACGAGGTAATCAACGAGGTCAAAAACTAGACTAGACAAGCTACTTAATATACACACACTCGCCACCAACTGGATAGGGGTGTGAATGACTAAATAATAGTTACAGACCACAGTAGAGTACAGTAGATCGCCCTCAGTCTACCTGGCCACTAAGGATGTCATATAATGTGGGCCGCTGGTGGACATGTTGGCGCTGTTCCGAGTTGTGTTCTAATCTGTGAAAATGACGGACTGCTTTCAGATTTTTCCGTCATCGTTAGAAAAAATCCGTCATTGACGGAAAATATTCGGTTAACGCGACCTCTGGTGCTAAAACACTTCCTGGTTAGCTTTCCGCTAGAAATTTAAATCTCAAAATGGCAAAAGAACGGCGAAAAAAAACGTTCACAGAGAAGACAACAACAATTGTCACTTGCACGAAGCAAGGTTATACAAAACACAAATGACCCCGAACATGAAATACCTTCACGGAGTGCGTCGAGGCGCAAGCTGTCATCCAAAGAACAGGAGGGTTTAGCTAGCGCCTCACTGCAATCGTTAAAGGTCGTTTTCTCAAAATGAGTTTTTTCTCCTACTCTGAGTCCGACATTTCCACTTCAGTTGCACTTATATACACCAAACCTTCCAGTTATATTCCTATCAATATTATGAAGGCTTTTACAGAAGGGTGTGTTCATATGTCATTCATAGCCTGAATTATACAACATTGTATACCTAAAAACATGGCGAAAATTGATATTTTAGGGCTGTTGACAGTATTTTCTGATTTATGGAGTGATAAAAAAAGATATCCAAAATCCCTTCTGTAAAAGCCTTAGATGCTAATATGACTACAAAATGAAACAAGAATTTTGAACCTGGCTTTATCCAAAGTTAAGATTTCGGTTCCTGAAATATGTTAAAATATGCGCATATTTAATGAGATAATGGATCATTTGCATATTCAGAAAACATGTAATACAAGGGATAAATCTCTAGCTGATATCTTTAAGTAAAAAAAAATTACCCTATTCACCTGGGATGTCTCGCCTTAACTGTTAGGCTTAATAAACCATTATAGATCTACATCACTTAGCAACAGCTGCACATGCCCACATGCTAACTATGGGTCTTACAAACCTACATAACATTACAAATAGTCAGAAAATATTATTTACAATATTAATAAAACTATGAATTCAATTTTAACTGATTGACAAGGCAAAACACTGCACAGCGGCAGCAGCATTAAAGGAAAAATATCGTTTTACCTTGTGTTTGGGCTTCACAAAACTCCAAATGTAGCCTTCCTCTCTGGGGTGGCACTAATGAAGACCCTCATTAGAGCAGATACATCCACATTGTCCAAAATGTTACTATGGACATGCATCAAAGTCAGATGTGTCAGTCTCTTCTGTGTCATATAACTCTAGTCGTAGAGGTGGTGGGCTGAGGAGTAGCTGGTGGTCCACTCTTTTTATTGCGTTCTTTGTTGGAGAAAAAAATCCAAAATCCTTTTTTGCGCCATTCTAGAAAGTTGTCACTCTGCAGTGGGTGCGTCGCGTCAATTACGTCACTATCCCACGACCTACGACCTAGATGACTCGGATTTTATTAATTTGGAAAATAAATTCAAGCCACCTGACTGATACAAATATATACTATGACTATTATATGCTACTGTATACAGCTAATTTTATTTTAAGTAAAATCATAACTATTTAATGTAGTTTAATCATTTTTATTTAGGTGGTCACTCAGTTTTTCAAATGTACACCACTCGCCAAAAGGGGGTGGGGGTGCTGTAGCACCCCTACTTCCCGCGGCTATGCTTGTGAATCTGAGGGTGCGGATGCTAGTCGAGCTAGTGTCACGCTGTCTCGCAGACCCCACGCAGCAAGCAGGAAATGAACCCAGCTCACACTGGCCGTTTCTCAATGTTGAGTACACATGCTGCAGAGCAACTATTTCAAGTATACTACATCATAGAGTGGCGCAGAATGCTGGGCATTTAACATGCATTTAAACAGTCCTTCGGCGCCACTCTATGACGTAGTAAACTTGAAATAGTTGCTCTGCAGCATGTGTACTCGACATTGAGAAACGGCCACAGTCCGTTCTTCGCAGCAGCGAGCCACGCAACATCCCGCCAACACGGCAGCCACACCCCACGCAGCATTCTCATCTGTTTGTCATTACTGGTGTCATTTTCTGGTTGCTAACGCCATTGTAACACATAATCACTGATGTTCCACTGTAACGGTGGTGGACTCATCAGAACAGAGCGTGCGAGCTGACCAATCAGAACACAGTGGGCTCATAGGGAGGGGGGGCAGGAGCTCCAACAAGGCGTTTAGGACAGAGAGTGAATACACGAGATGCTGTATGAGAAAAATGTGATTTTGGAACATTGAACAATGTAAATCTATTCTAGTAGACCTCAACAATGGAATTATGATCAGTAGAAATAGCCATGTCATGGGACCTTTAAAATCAATTTTAAGATCATGTTTAGTCATCTGATTCGTCTTTACATTGCTGTTTTAGTCTGCATTCTTGTAATTAGTGTCTACTAGGGGTGTAACGGTTCACAAACATTTCGGTTCGGTACGTACCTTGGTTTTTAGGTCACGGTTCGGTTCGGTACGTTTTCGGTACAGCAGAAAAAATTATCACAAAACATAACATATTTTTTTTTTAATTAAACTGTGAATAATGTATTCACTCAAATAAATACAAAATATAATATAATAAACATTAAGGTGCAGCATTTCGATGAACTAAAATAATCTGTATTTGAACTTTACTGTACTAGTACTCACAAAACATAAACTATTAGTTTTGGGTTTTTAATTATTATTAAACTATGAATATTCACTCAAATAAATATAAAATATAATAAAATAAACATTAAGGTGCAGCTTTTCGATGAACTGAAATAATCTGTATTTGAACTGTACTGTACTAGTACCTAAGCAGCCAGCTTGACATTGTATTTTCATGTTGTTTTAAAGAAAAATAAACTTGTCCACATTGCTTGCCGAAAGGGCAGATCTGCTGGCACTAACAATGTCTCCTGCTGTGGAGAACACCCTCTCGCTAGGGACAGAGGTAGCAGATACAGCCAGGTAGCGCTTTGCTAACATGGCAACATAAGGATATTTGGCATTTGTATTAGCTTTGGCTCGGTCTGAACTTTTTGCGAGTGGTGGATGCTTAAATGCTAGTGGGAGTTGGGTTTGCACTTCAGTCTTTTGGCACCGGTGATATTCACGTTCGGGTGATGCCTTTTCAAATGAGTGTGCAAGTTTGATGTATTGCCAGCCGCGTAACCAATTTTAGTTGAACAATGCCGACAAACAGCTTTGGTTCGGTCCACCTGTCTTTGTCCGTCATCCTTGTACGTAACTGCGAAACCAAAATGTTCCCAAACCGGAGACTTCAATGATGCTGGAGGATTTTCGAGCTCAACTTTATCTGCGTTCGCCATTTCGACAGTTCCTCAAATGACTGACTACATTTGAACGCATCCCTCTGACCAGCTCGTCCAATGAAATGACTTGCTCGCTCTATGACGCGTTGAACACAATGGGAGCAAATTACTCTGAATGCTGCGACGCAGCACCTGAGATTACTTCCAAGAAGTTGTTCACGTTCTCAATTTTTTACGTTTAACGTTATATTCGTTCGGTACACTTCGGTACACACGTGTACCGAACCGAAGGGCCCGTACCGAATAATTTCGGTACGGGTACGTGTACCGTTACACCCCTAGTGTCTACAGTGTGCCTATTGAGCCGTGTTCAGCGATGCAAGCCCTGGTCTAGCCCCTCTCTCTGCTCTCAAAATAAATGGGTGCTGTAAAAACTACACTGCGCATGCTCAGTCTTTTTGTATTCAATGTGTGCGGCAAAAAAATAATCACAAGTGGGGCAAAGTGCTTGAGTTTGGCGTCTAGGCTCGGGCCTCATCATTCCACAGATGTAGAACATTGAGTGATGAGTACTATCCCCCAGAGCCTACAGGTGGAAGCTGGGGTGGAAGCTGGGGTGGAAGCTGGGTGGTCTGGTATCCACAGACTGCATATGTTACGGACGTCGTGTCTGCGATGTCACCAATAGGTTTCTGCAGAGCTGTATTACCATATAGTTTTCGTCAGCTGGGATGTATTTTAGCTCCAGGTTAAGGTAAGATTAAAAGGAGTGAGAGTGTGTAAGGGGACAGCCATGAAACACAAGGCCATTATCGTCATGCTTTAATGCAGAGCTTAGCTTATTCAACACATCAATTTTATTCCATGCAGCTTGGGATTCATTTGGAATTCAGTAACCGTCTCATATTACGGCAGCGGCAAGAAGGGAGAGGTGTCATGGGTGGAATAAGAGAGAGAGAAAGAGAAAAAGAGGGTGAAAAAGCAGATGCCTTCAAGGCAGAGAAATAATGGCGATAATGGCTGTAATTTTTGCCACACTACCAGGGCAAAAGCTTCCAGCAGCAAGCGCATATTTGAATAAAAAAACCTGTTTTTATTTTCTATTTTCAACCAGAATTGCCAAAAGTTCAAATCAGAGATCAGCCATGTTCCAGACAAGGAGGGAGGAAGAATGAAGAAAGGCTTGTGAGGAAACAAAACAACAATGTCATAACCAACAACTACTGCTTTCACAGGCATGGTAATAATCAAACAATCAATCAAAATACTTTATTTATCAGAGGGGAAAATGAGGTTTTGTGACAGTTGCACCATATTCAAATAAAAATAAATACAAATTGAAGTTAGAATATACAGTAAAATGTAATCGCTATCAGTGGGAACAGTTCACAAAGCCATTCATATAAATGTTGTGTAAGAAATAAAATCAATGTTTATATGGCATAATTTAAATGAAATACACTTTTAATTTAAAACTGTTTTATTCTGAAAAACCGGAAGTTCACATAACGACTTCCTGCGAGTAAATATTGTTAGCTTCAATTTTAGGTTAGCATTAGCATGTGGCTGAAGACTACGTTTTGAAACAGTGAATTCAAGGTTAAATTACACATAGTGTTGCACACTAAAAAACACTGTATTTAACTCTCACTTGACGCTGCAGTACTGTTATTAGGGAATGTTTAAATATCAAACATTAGAATATTATAAGATCAGAGAGAAAAACGACACGATTTGCATTGGGCGAGTGCCCCGTTGACACCGGCCAATTGGAGAAGACCACAGATGACAACAGGAAGAGCAAGCCAAGAATTGCTCTCCTCCTCCACCCCACGCGCCAGGCAACAGCTGATGCAACCCAGTCTCATGGCATTTCGTGTTGTAGTTACGACATGTAATCTATTGATTCGTGTTCACCAACACGATTTCCCCCTTTTTTTTCGTGTCACACAGAACGATTTTAAAAGCAATGTATTTTTGGTTGTATGTTTCGTGCCTGCAGCACGTCTTTTTGTCCGTTCGGGTCTTGGAAGACCGGAAGCTGTGGGGTTCATAAAAACATGTTCTTACTCAATATCAAGCCACGATTATTGTTTTTATTTTAAATCGTGTGTCGTTGGACTTTTTTTGTCGTCTGTGAGGAAAAGAAATGGGGCTCAGAGCCTCAGAATACTGAAATCTGTATTTTTTAAATCTTTTTTTCCTTCTAATTTGTTATTCTTTTCTAAATAACACACTGTTATTTACTTACCAATAACACACAATTATCCTTGTTTTTATTTATTTGTTTAATTCCATAATCTCAGGCTTTTTTGGCGTCCGTCAGGAACTGAATTTCAAAATGAAAATAACCGGAAACAGACATAGCATCGTTGCGATACACAGGCCCATTCCCAAACCGCCCCCTACACCCTACCCCTCTGTTTGCGCGTTCACGCGGAGGGTCCGCCATGTAGAGGGCTGTTCCAAAGCAACGAGTGTGGATGGGGAGTGGGCTATCAAGCCCTCAAACAGCGAGTCTGCAGCGGTGCTGACTTGAGACCGGTCTCTACCTGACCGGAGTCACGCTGTGTGTGTCCGTCAGGAAACAAGCTGTTTACAAATAGTTCCAGCAAACATCCACTGATAAACTGCAATGTTAACAACCTCATGATAACCTCATATGTTTTAACTTAGGATCATACCTGTGTTTAGTCTAGAAAAAGGTAAATGTGTGCATTTTATTATAAAGTTGTGTATATTTACAGACCGTTGCAAAAACTAAGAAGTTTATAAACATCAGGTTTAAAACTAAAAGAGCTTTACAAAAAAGTAACACAATGAAACATGTTTGGAGTTTTATTTGAGTTATTAATTTACATGTTTTTGTCTAAGAGATGTTGATTTGAAACCGTTGTTTCATACAGTTACGGCATTTCCTGTTTCTGCCGGAGAGAGGGGAGGCCGTCCCAAAGCTTGCTGCTGTATTTACTCCCTCCATCTGACAAGAGGGAGCCTCGTTGAGCTGCGAGTGTGGCTACAGACTGAGTTCACTCCGTCACGGAGGGGTAGGGTCGAGGGAGTGGTTTGGGATTGGGCCACAGCCACTGAACTGATTACCCAAGATCCTCAGCTATGGTTTAAGCTCACTGATTGGATGTTTTAGCCGTAATGCATGTAGGGATATGGTGTTCATGCCATATCAAATCCGAAAAAACTTTTCTCTTTGAAAGTCATCACATAACGGCATTGTAATACACGGTTCGGCTGCATTACATATTACAGATCTGCCGTAGTTCTTTATTTATAGAGCCCTGATGAGAAGACCTTTGGAAAAACTGGAAGAAATGCCGCCGAAACTGAATACTTGACGTGGATCATAAATATATCAACAATTAAACAACATCTTCAATTTCTCTTCACACAATACGTCTCCTTGCAGTATCAACACTAATTCGGCTGACTTTGACATTTGATCTAATTTGTAGATAGGTTATATTTACACCATAACGGTGCACAGCTGATATAAAAGGACTTGTAGTTTTTAAAGATATTTCTGATTTTCTTTGAATATAAGAATGTAAATACTGAGTCTGAAATAGTATAGCAATATGCTGTAAAATTATGTGAAAACATGAATAAAACTACACATCTTCAGATGTTGTACATACATAAGTGTCCTACACTAATAATACAAAGTTATTATGGCTGTGTGTACCTTGTGTGCACCGCCAAGTGGTTAAAGCACGTTATTGAATTATTGTTTTTATGTGTTATATTTGAAGAAAAAAATATTAAGAGTACATACTTTCATAGGGGGAAAGTAGAAGGTCAATGATAGAAATATAGAATATAAAAAATCAAGAAGATACAATAAGTGATCTCTACAATAAAACAGTTTAGTGCAGGATGTACAAGATATTAATAGGAGGTAGTGGCGGCGCCAGGGTATGGCTGGGGTAGGCTACAGCCATACCAAGAAATGGCTTAGCCCTACCTTAGCCCCACCATGAAAAGGTATGTTAAAGTAAGCATGTTGAGAACACGGATTGCGAAAATCTACCGGTCGTGTCCACAACACACAAACTGATCCTGCTGTAACAACAAGTGCACGTTACTGACGCAATATGGTTGAGACCATTCGGGCTTATGCTAGAGGGGTGCAAGGAATAGTCTAAGTAGTGGGGGAGTTTTATACACTAAAGGTGTGGTCATTCTCTCGCGTTATAATATCAGCGCGGCCGCGGTCAGATCAAAATGCCTCCGAATGCAATTTGAACAGACCTACAGCCAATCAGAGCAACGAAACGTTGGGTCTGCTGTGTCATGCATTATTGATTCGTCACGTTCACAGTGAAAAGTCCCCAAACTCGCGCCGAGTAAATTGCAGACAGACAGCAGAACTTCTAGGATTAATTGTATATTTCGGATGGATAGATTTGTTCTTAAACGCCCTCGCATTGAGGTACAAGTCGAACAGGTGCCAGAGTCACACGACCCACCTGAAGAGTGAATAGTGAGTTTTGAATATATTTTGTAATAATGGGTCATTTGAAAAAGTGTTTTGTATGACAATAGAGATACAGGCTACCTGTTGTGTGCTGTGTCTGTCTCTCTCTGTTTACCTGTGTCTGTCTCTCTCTCTCTCTGTCTCTCTCCCTCACTCTCCCTCCCTCTCTCTCTCTCTCTCTCCGTGTCAATTCTATATGCCAACTTTTCTTGTTTCTGCCGCTGCGTAGCATGTTGTAACAACGTGGAATTAGCAGAATAGGCTATTGTATTGTTTAACTCACACCTGTTGCTCTCGATGTAATTTAGCTGATAAAAGGAGACTAATAAAAGCCTCACGCGTGCGTTTCACTGTCAAGGGGTGCGATATAGCGTGTATGTAATTACATTACAAATACTGACTTGAGCCCCACCACTGTATGGGTTAGCCCTACCATAGATTACCCAACAAAAATACTCTGGCGCCGCCACTGATAGGAGGAGGTGTAAAACAAAAAAACGAATGAACCTGTATTTAAACATTAAATAATACTTTAGATTAAGGTCTTCTTTTAAATAAGAAAAAAGCTTTGGGGGTATCAAAAGATAAATATTAAGCCTGACAAAGTACTTAACGTCTAATATATTGCTTTCCTGCAATGTTAACTATGTTGAAGCACTTATTTTAACTGATATTATACACATTAATTAGACTCTTATGTATGTAGATAGAATAAGAAATGTGCAGAATATGACAGTTTAATGGTGGAGGTACACACATATTGATAGATGTCTTGTAATGCACTGTTGAGGAACCTGTGAACCAAGATTTTCATTCATTGCATAACTACACCGTAGTTGTGTATATGATATGTCAATAAACCTTAGAAAATCTCGAAATCTTGAGAGTGATGTGCAAAATAGCCATTATACAGTCTTTAATGAACTATTAGTAGAGAATAACGAGTAATGAATATACTTTATTACTCGTTTCCATTCATGTCAATTGCAGATACATGTTTAGTCTTCTCAAGCACCAACTATCAAATATCTCTCCTGATTGTTGGCACTTGACAATCACCTTCCCTGAATTTTACTCAGGTGTAACTAAAGTCTGCTTTAAGGGTTGTTTATATTTCACATCATTAATCAGAATCTGCAAAATAACTCAAATAAATGTAATGGAGTAAAAATACCAGGTTAACCTCTGAATTGTAGTGGAGTAGAATTACAAAGTAACAATGAGCTGTCATGTGGGTATATATTAATGCTGCGCATTATGGACACAAACGATGTTCACCCATTTATTAATTATATGTTTTACATTTGATAACACCAATGTGTTTAATACTGGCAACTTCTAATTGTGGGAAAAACGAAAACGTTCAGTGGAGACGTCCCATAGAATATTTTGCGAAACACAATAGCCAGAATGTAGTTCTGGGGGGGCGTTCGATTCCAGTTTTGAATAGTCTGGCGTGGTTTCGTTCCATTTCAAACAGCTGTTTGACGCTCGGCGTAACCTTGGCGCACTGCCACTCCAACATCCAATCCCAGAGCTTGAAGATTAATCACGGGGACAGTAGTCCTAAACGATAGCTGGGGATTATGGGTAGTGTAGTGTCTTCGGCCATCCTAAACTCAGAAATGTTTTTCGGATTTGATATGGCATTAACACCATATCCCTACATGCATTGCGGCTAAAACATTCAATCAGCGAGCTTAAACCATAGCTGAGGATCTTGGGTAATCAGTTCAGAGGCTGTGTATCGCAATGGTGCTCAAAATGTCCCTTATAGGCCTACGTCTGTTTCCGGTTATTTTTATTTTGAAATTCAGTTCCTGACGGACGCCAAAAAAGCCGGAGATTATGGAATTAAACAAATAAATAAAAACAAGGATAATTGTGTGTTATTGGTGAGTAAAAACAGTGTGTTATTTAGAAAAGAATAACAAATTAGAAGGAAAAAAAGATTAAAAAAAATACAGATTTCAGTATTCTGAGGCTCTGAGCCCCATTTATTTTCCTCAGACGACAAAAAAAGTCCGACATTATACGATTTATAAATAAAAACAATAATCGTGGTTTAATATTGAGTAAGAACATGTTTTTATGAACCCCACAGCTTCCGGTCTTCCAAGACCCGAACGGACAAAAAGACGTGCTGCAGGCACTGTCAAGGTGTGTGCAGCAAGCAGGACCCAAATGCAGATTAATGTGAAAAACCTTTATTTCAAGGATAACTAATACTATAGACAAAACAGAACACTCACCGGTGAACTCAGTCACATACGAAAGAAGCACCAACACTGAACACAGGAAGAGACAAGACTAAATACAGGGCGGGGTAATCACGGGACGAGAAACAGCTGGGCAGGGGAGGAGAAACACAAGGACAACAGGTGAACACAATCAGACACTTAGACACACCAGGGAACTAACGACGGGAGGAAAAACACAGGGAAAAGGACCAGACAATAAACACAAGGAGGAAGACAAAACCCATAACCAGACAAACAACACTAAAACCGTGACATAAACCTAGGAGTGTGACAGAACCCCCCCCTCAAGGGACGGATCCCAGACGTCCCAAAAAACAAAGTCCAGCAGGGTGGGTGGAGGGGGTCTGGAGGACGGGTCTCGGGCGGACGGCCCGGGGGCAAGGCAGAGACCAAGGAGGGGGTCTCGGGCGGACGGCCCGGGGGCAAGGCAGAGACCAAGGAGGGGCGAAGACCACAGCGGGCAAACTCCGGGGGCCGAGCATGAGGGCGAAGGCAGCGGCAGGAAGAGTCAGGGGGCCGAGCATGAGGGTGAAGACCGCAGCACTCAGGGGGCCGGGCTCGAGGCCGAAGACCGCGGCTCTCAGGGGGCCGGGCTCGAGGCCGAAGACCGGACAGCTCCGGAGGCCGGGCAGGAAGGCGCTGACGGGACAGCTCCGGAGGCCGGGCAGGACCCGGTGTCGGTGGGACAGGCTTTGGCAGGATCCCCCACGGAAGAGGACCAGGAGTTGGCAGGACCCTCGGCGAGTCCTCCAACGGAACAGGACATAGGGCTGGCAGGACCCCCGGCAGAAGAGTAGTCGGCGGGGCCTCCATCGGCACAGGACACAGGGTTGGCAGGACCCCCGGCAGAAGAGTAGTCGGCGGGGCCTCCAACGGCACAGGACACTGGGTTGGCAGGACCCCCGGCAGGAGAGCAGTCGGCGGGACCTCCAACGGCACAGGACACGGGGTTGGCAGGACCCCCGGCAGAAGAGTAGTCGGCGGGGCCTCCAACGGCACAGGACACTGGGTTGGCAGGACCCCCGGCAGAAGAGTAGTCGGCGGGGCCTCCAACGGGACAGGACACAGGGTTGGCAGGACCCCCGGCAGGAGAGTAGTCGGCGGGGCCTCCAACGGCACAGGACACTGGGTTGGCAGGACCCCCGGCAGAAGAGTAGTCGGCGGGGCCTCCAACGGGACAGGACACAGGGTTGGCAGGACCCCCGGCAGGAGAGTAGTCGGCGGGGCCTCCAACGGCACAGGACATAGAGTTGGCAGGACCCCCGGCAGGAGAGTAGTCGGCGGGGCCTCCAACGGCACAGGACACTGGGTTGGCAGGACCCCCGGCAGAAGAGTAGTCGGCGGGGCCTCCAACGGGACAGGACACAGGGTTGGCAGGACCCCCGGCAGGAGAGTAGTCGGCGGGGCCTCCAACGGCACAGGACATAGAGTTGGCAGGACCCCCAGCGGAACCGCCAACGACACTTGGGTAGGGACTTGAGTGGGAACTCGATCAGAGACTCGAGAGGTGACTAGAGAGGTGACTTGAGAGGGGACTCGAGAAGAGACTCGAGAGGGGACCTGAGAGGGAACTCGAGAGGTGACTTGAGAGGGAACTCGAGAGGTGACTTGAGAGGGGACTCGAGAGGTGACTTGAGAGGGGACTCGAGAGGGAACTGGAGAGGGGACTCGAGAGGGAACTCGAGAGGGAACTGGAGAGGGAACCGGAGAGGGAACCGGAGAGGGGACTGGAGAGGGGACTCGAGAGGGAACTGGAGAGGGGACTCGAGAGGGAACTGGAGAGGGGACTTGTGTCGGTCGGTACGCCGACAGGACTCGGGGAGCTGGTGTTGGCTGGAGAGCCAACAGGAGACGAGGTGCTGGAGTCGGTCGGTACGCCGACAGGACACGGGGAGCTGGTGTTGGCTGGAGAGCCAACAGGAGACGAGGTGCTGGAGTCGGCCGGTACGCCGACAGGACTCGGGGAGCTGGCGTCGGCTGGGGAGCCAGCAGGAGACGAGGTGCTGGAGTCGGCCGGTACGCCGACAGGACTCGGGGAGCTGGCGTCGGCTGGGGAGCCAGCAGGAGACGAGGTGCTGGAGTCGGCCGGTACGCCGACAGGACACGGGGAGCTGGTGTTGGCTGGAGAGCCAACAGGAGACGAGGTGCTGGAGTCGGCCGGTACGCCGACAGGACTCGGGGAGCTGGCGTCGGCCGGTACGCCAGTCCTGGAGCCGAAACTGGAGTCGGGACCTTGGCTACTGGGGCCGGTACTGAGGCTGGAACTGGAGTCGCTGGAACCGGAACAGAGGCCTGGACCATGGCTGTGTGGGCCAGGTAATCGAACAAGCAAACATAGCTCTGCGGGCCGGTACTGGTGCATGGATCCATGGCTGTGGAAACCGGAACTGAAGCCGGGATCATGGCTGTTGGAGCACGGGCTGGAATCCTGGCCCTGCGTCTCCTAGAGGTTTTTTGGAGACTCTGTGGACCTCCAACAGGACAACTTGTGAAGCGTTGTAGCCACTTAGGCAACGAACTCCTCAACCAAGGCATTTCAGCCACCTCCATTCGTGCCTTTTTGAGGATAGCCTCTTTGTCCCTTCTAGAAGAGGTTCCACTCCACTCGGCATGATAACACTGAAGAGAGAAATCCAGATCGAACAGATCCAACTCAAAATCATCAAAATCCGCTGGGTACTCAAAATCGTAAAAATCCGCTGGGTCCATTGTTGGTTGGTGCTTTCTGTCAAGGTGTGTGCAGCAAGCAGGACCCAAATGCAGATTAATGTGAAAAACCTTTATTTCAAGGATAACTAATACTATAGACAAAACAGAACACTCACCGGTGAACTCAGTCACATACGAAAGAAGCACCAACACTGAACACAGGAAGAGACAAGACTAAATACAGGGCGGGGTAATCACGGGACGAGAAACAGCTGGGCAGGGGAGGAGAAACACAAGGACAACAGGTGAACACAATCAGACACTTAGACACACCAGGGAACTAACGACGGGAGGAAAAACACAGGGAAAAGGACCAGACAATAAACACAAGGAGGAAGACAAAACCCATAACCAGACAAACAACACTAAAACCGTGACATAAACCTAGGAGTGTGACAGGCACGAAACACACTACCAATAGAAATACATTGCTTTTAAAATCGTTCTGTGTGACACGAAAAAAAGGGGAAAATCGTGTTGGTGAACACGAATCAATAGATTAAATGTCGTGACTATAACACGAAATGCCGTGAGACTGGGTTGGCTGATGGGGAGAGAGCCCCCACTCGCATTTTTATATCATCGCATTATTTTGTTTAATTAAATGCTGTTAGCTTTTATAAGCTTCCTTGGACTCTTTTCAGTTTATCCTGGTCTCGGGGTTTAAGAATTCCTAACAGTTGGAAATGTTGCTGATGGAAACATTGCCCGAACAGCCCGAAAGCCAATGATGGAATCGTTGTCGTCAGCTATATCCTGATGCGGCCATGTTTCCGTAAAGGACATTAAACTACACTCCAGATATTCTGTCTGACTCCATCAGGTCTTCCAGCCAGTGATATTGTGTTGCCCATGATGAGAGGGGGGAGAAACAGTGTATATCTAATTTACTCTATAAATCTGGACCCAGCCCTACTTCTTCGCCTCTTCGGTTTACCCAGCATCCTATGCGTCCTTCTCCAGATTTCAGTGAGGATCGCCGTTGTTTCGACCTCTATGCTCTATGCTTTAGGGCAGTCAATTGGTGTAAACAAGACAGCAATGGCTTTGCTGCACAATCTTGGCATGGATGCAAAACAGCAGCAACTCTGCAAAATAAATAAAATAATCTATCTACACAAGAAAGTTTAGAGAGGGCACCGGTTAATAAGTGACTTATAGAAGTTATTAATAGAAAAATAAGTTATATCAAATAACATAAACGCTGAAAGTAATACAACTCCAGCAGGAACAACTGCAGCAGGCTGCATGCATGGTTGGGGCATGCGCACAACAAATATATTTTTATTAATCTGTTTATTACCACATTGATGGGAATAAACAGCCATGGCAGTCAACAGTGATCTGAATTATGCATGGTCCATGTACATCCTTATAGTTCATTTTAGCTAAAATGTTAATAGGTTAGGTGTTTATTAAGTTTAAGTTAAGTTTATTTAGGTTATATTATACTGTATGTCTGTATTAGCACATTTTTGAATGTGTGGTTGACAATTACAGTGGGGCAAAAAAGTATTTAGTCAGCCACCAATTGTGCAAGTTCTCCCACTTAAAAAGATGAGAGGCCTGTAATTTTCATCCTCGGTACACTTCAACTATGAGAGACAGAATGGGGAGAAAGAATCCAGGAAATCACATTGTAAGATTTTTAATGAATGAATTGGTAAATTCCTCTGGAAAATAAGTATTTAGTCACCTACAAACAAACAAGATTTCTGGCTCTCACAGACCTGTAACTTCTTCTTTAAGAGCCTCCTCTGTCCTCCACTTGTTAACTGTATTAATGGCATCTGTTTTAACTCGTTATCAGTATAAAAGACACCTGTCCACAACCTCAAACAGTCACACTCCAAACTCCACTATGGCCAAGACCAAAGAGCTGTCAAAGGACACCAGAAACAAAATTGTAGACCTGCACCAGGCTGGGAAGACTGAATCTGCAATAGGTAAGCAGCTTGGTGTGAAGAAATCAACTGTGGGAGCAATTATTAGAAAATGGAAGACATACAAGACCACTGATCATCTCCCTCGATCTGGGGCTCCACGCAAGATCTCACCCCGTGGGGTCAAAATGATCACAAGAACGGTGAGCAAAAATCTCAGAACCACGCGGGGGACCTAGTCAATGACCTGCAGAGAGCTGGGACCAAAGTAACAAAGGCTACCATCAGTAACACACTACGCTGCCAGGGACTCAAATCCTGCAGTGCCAGACGTCCCCCCCTGCTTAAGCCAGTACATGTCCAGGCCCGTCTGAAGTTTGCTAGAGAGCATTTAGATGATCCAGAAGAGGATTGGGAGAATGTCATATGGTCAGATGAAACCAAAATAGAACTTTTTGGTAAAAACTCAACTAGACGTGTTTGGAGGAGAAAGAATGCTCAGTTGCATCCAAAGAACACCATACCTTCTGTGAAACATGGGGGTAGAAACATCATGCTTTGGGGCTGTTTTTCTGCAAAGGAACCAGGACGACTGATCCATGTAAAGGAAAGAATGAATGGGGCCATGTATCGTGAGATTTTGAGTGACAACCTCCTTCCATCAGCAAGGGCATTGAAGCTGAAACGTGGCTGGGTCTTTCAGCATGACAATGATCCCAAACACACCGCCCGGGCAACGAAGGAGTGGCTTCGTAAGAAGCATTTCAAGGTCCTGGAGTGGCCTAGCCAGTCTCCAGATCTCAACCCCATAGAAAATCTTTGGAGGGAGTTGAAAGTCCATGTTGCCCAGCGACAGCCCCAAAACATCACTGCTCTAGAGGAGATCTGCATGGAGGAATGGGCCAAAATACCAGCAACAGTGTGTGAAGACTTACAGAAAATGTTTGACCTCTGTCATTGCCAACAAAGGGTATATAACAAAGTATTGAGATGAACTTTTGTTAATGACCAAATACTTATTTTCCACCATAATTTGCAAATAAATTCTTTAAAAATCAGACAATGTGATTTTCTGGATTTTTTTTTTCTCATTCTGTCTCTCATAGTTGAGGTATACCTAGAATGAAAATTACAGGCCTCTCATCTTTTTAAGTGGGAGAACTTGGACAATTGGTGGCTGACTAAATACTTTTTTGCCCCACTGTATGTGGTTTGTGCATGTAGTATGAGTCAGGGTCCGAACTGACATGACACTTTGATGTGTGTTGGCTGATTCTTAACCCATTATAAGAAACACCTGTGTGAGACACTTTGTGTGTGGGTTGACTTTGGGAGCTGGATCGATCTGCCACGAGGACGTCACCGTTCATCGCTTGTAAATAGCTACCGCTTGCTAGTTAGCTAAAAAGCAAAAAGGTTTAAATGTAGTTTCAAAGTAATGTTTTTTTACAAAAATATATTTGATCACTGTGGACCTTTGTCTACCCGTCTGTCAGTGATGATTATTATAAATTGTATACATGAGCTTTAATGGAGTTTTTGGAAATACTTTTATAGTTTGTTTTAGCGGAGCCATCTACACCAAAAGACACTAAAGAGTTATTAAAATGTCCTCATGAGATTTTGGGCTATGGTATCTTTCCAGCAACAAACAGCATGAATGTGGTAGCCTACTGGAAAACCATACCAACGGAGCATTGTAGTTGTAAACTAGAGAATGCAATTCCTGAAGAAATTGCTAGTGGGAATGCTTTATGCTGAAAAGCTGACGCTGAATTGCTATGCTGAAATGTAATGTGTAAGAAGAAGGTGAAGAATTTAGATTGAAATGATACATGAACACTGGGGGCTTGAATGTGTGATAAGAGAATTAAAGAAAGTAAAAAGGCTTGAAAAAGCAGCTGAATATTTCATGGGAGCCTGCCTGCAGACCTCCACTGTCAGTACAGGAAGTGACGATTCTGACGAACACGTTTTTTTTCCCGCCCACCGAAGGACTCGTTTGATGGAATTTTTCAAATCACAATGGAGACTCATCACGGAGGTGATGAGTTCGCCCACTGTGCACTTTGGGTCGGCCTTGGTCAAGCCCTTTTGACCCCCCCAGCCTGGTTCTCGTAAAAGTTTTTCGCTCAAATGACACCATGGAGGAATGTAACGGGAGTTAACAGGGGACTCTGCCCGCCTCACGAGCGTCTTTTTTTCACTTTCCCCCCTATTTTCCCCGGTTTTATTATTTTTTAGGCTATTTCACCCGGTTTCCACTGGGGACATTGCCCGGTCTCGGGTGTCCCCCCACGGCCTGTGTCCAGCCCCCCCCCCCCATCCATATATTAAACGGATTTTGACCATTTTTGTTGCATTTTTCTCCTCTCCTCTCACTGATCGAATGGCAAACACGACCCACTGTCGGAGGGCCTCCGCGCCGGCCCGGCCTAGTGCCGGTGCTCTGGCGGTCGGTTCCTCCGAACTGCGGGTTCGACTCTGATGGCCGGGAGGGTGTGCTGCGTTGGGGTGTGAAGTGAAATATTTGTATGTATTCATGTTAGCAAACTATGAATAAGCTTAAATGGGAAATAAACTGTGTAAAACTGGGAGCTGGATTCAGGGCCTGGTGACATGTGTTTTTGAGAACAAAGGAAGGTGGGGGGAAGGTAAGAGCATGTCTTGGTTGGCATCCATCTTAGATCCAGAGATAAGGCTGACCTACAGTGATTGGGGAAACCAAGATCTGAGGTGTTTGTGATATTTGGGCGGCCAATCAAGGAGGTCCACAAGGGAAGATCAGATACCTCCCATCCCATTGTAAGACGAGTATAAAACACAGACACACGCTATGTTCAGTCTCTTTTGCTGGCTGGCTGGCTTAAATGATCATCAGGTAAAGTTGGGATCCCAAAGATAACTGTATTGAATTTGTACTGTATTGCATTGTCATATTACCATTAAAGTAGATTATTGTTTAACGGTTACTTGGTAGCTCTGGATTCCTTCCTGTATATAATCAGCTTGATAGGGACGCGCGGAGATTTGAAAAGCGGACCAGTTATCCCTTTAAATCTCTATCAGGTGGGGGACTTCCCCCACTCTGCGTGTCTCTTCCTTCCCGGGCCAGCCGATATGAAGCGTGACCAAGACGCTGGAACCTCTCCACCTCCGCCGCGTATATGTATATATAGGGACACCTTGTATTGTAGTTAATATCAGTACAGTATCACTTTTCATCACTTAGATTGATTGAACTGTTCTGCCCTTACAGCGCGTATCCCTATCCTATGCGTAGCTAGACAGTTAGCTAACATTTAAAAGTCCTCCAATAAAGATGCAAGGTTTTCTTTCTTGACTTTACTGTTCTTCTTTTACTTTGTAAAACTGTAACAATACAGAAATAAAACACATATAAGTATGCAGGCTTTTCATAACATAAGTAGCACTGTACAAACGACACACACACTACGATTAGGAATTAGCTATCATTAGCATCACTATTAGCTAGCACACGTCAGAACCGTCACTTCCTGTACTGACAGTGGAGGTGTCCTGAGAGTGGAGGTCTGCACCGGAACTGTCCTGAGAGTGGAGGTCTGCAGGCAGACCCCTCTCGAATATTTGAACTGCAAACTATTGAACTAACTTGATGGCAACAGTATTTGAAGAAATCTAAAAACTGTCTCGTAGATGTCTTCACGGCTGGACTGTTAGCACACGTGAAGTTATAGCATTATCGTGTTTTATTGCGAGGGATGCGTTGCCATGGCAACAGCTTTTGAGGAAAACTCACTATTGGCACAAACATGCTGAAGGCTGGACCATTAACCATTATCTGAAGTCTGGTGCTGTTTTGACCCTTTTCATAGGCGTTACGACAACATTGTTTTTATGGCGAGGGATGCGTTTCCATGGAAACGACATATGGTGAGATGTCAGATTTGAAGTAGAGCTGATGAGGCATGGAGAGGTGATATACAGGTGAAGATTGTGGGACGACCGAACCGTGTCCATTGGAGCTACAGCGACATCGTGTTTTATGGCGAGGGATGCGTTTCCATGGCAACAGATCTCAGATTTGGTGTAGAGCTGTTGAGGCATCGACCGGTGATATACAAGCAAAGTTTGGGGGACGATCGGACCGTGTCCATTGGAGTTACAGCGACATCGTGTTTTATGGCGAAATGGAATATGATGACAACCCATAATTGACATAGAGCTGTTAAAGGCCGGACCATTAACCATTATCTGAAGTCTGCTGCCCTGAGCATGTCAGTTGGAGTTATGACATTTTACCAAGGTCTGAACAATGTTTAATATTTTTAAAAGTACAAATCAGATTTAAAAGTTGTGTTACACGAATAATGTCAGAAAGATGTGTAACATTTTAAAGTTGGAATGAGGTTTCTGAGTGAAAGTATGAAGGAGCAGTTAGCAGTTGAAGTTGCATGAAGATTGTTCAAGTCTGAAGAGTTTCTCCATTGACTTCCATGTTAAACATTTGATGAATTATGGGATGTATCTCTGGAATTATGAAAGTTATGAATAAGAAAAGTAATAGCCATCGATTCCCGACCGAGCTGAACGTTTTGATGTTTGAACAGAGTTTCTGCGATGTGGAATGTGGGAGAAGAAGAGGTGCAAAATAACCCGGCGGAATAATAAAGAATTTTGTGCGTCGCATAACAGATAGTTGGAATTCTGTATCAGCATTCCCACTAAATAATCTGGGAAGTGGGAAAAGGGGCAGGGCTAGATAGGATGAATACACTCAGTTGTAAATAGCCACATCGGTTATGGCACCCCATCACACCATAGGACAGTTTTTAATTAAACACAGAGGATGCTTATTAGTTTGCATGGCTGCATTTTTTATTGATTTGTAGAAACACTACTCTGTTGAACTTCCAATGCCATGAAAAAAGGGCAAAACAGTGATTTTGATATACACACGTGTTGATTTAAATGTGCTAACAGTTCAGCGGCAGTTGATTTTGTTTTATCCACAGGGCTGGACAATTTTACAGAATAAGGTTTTTTAATTAGCACGACCTTTTTAAAAAGGTCATCGTGCACTTGATAATCCATCACCCTGTGTCTATTATGAGGATTTAGCCAGTAGGCTTGTGATATTCAATTGAAGATAGCTGGCTGCCAAACAGTGTTGTGACTGTTGCTATGACAGCTGTACAGGATGATTATTGTCCCAGAGAATTACTCTTTTTGATAGACATTATGGCTGCCAACTCATTGGTGATACTACATCTTTCAGTAAATAAATGTTTTTGGTCTTTAGAAAGAAAGTCTTAGCATCCATAAGCGTGTGCTGATCATCCTGTACGTGCAGCAACATTTCCTGAAAGCTTTAATGCTACCATAACTGCATCCAAGTGTGATTTCTTTGTAGGTTAATGCAAGGTTCAGTATGAGTCAAGGCCAAGTTTCATGTCACATCACAGCTTTTCATTCATTAGTAAATAGCAATGGGCTGGTGCCATCAGAAGCAGTTAATAATTCATCCACCTGTGCAGCCTTCAGAACAATTTAAAAGGCCAGCATCAGCAGGCTCGCTGGACTACAAATGAAGAAAAAAAGCTTCTGACTTCACAATGAAAACTGATCAATACAATGAAGAGTAGGAGAAGCCTGGCTCCTTTGAATGTTGTCTGAGTAAAAACTATGAACATCATGGGAAACTGTTGAAAAGATATTCAAAGGAGTCGGATTACATTCTTGATACGTTTTGTTTTCAACCTCATCCCCATTATTTCTCATGTTTTTGCACAAACAGGAAATTCACATAAAAGCAATACATTCACAGTTCAATGCTTTGAATGATAGCAGAGACTGACTTTAAAGGTCAAGATGGTATTATTTCATATTCTTGTCAAACCTTTTTTTGTAAAGACACAAACTAATTTCCATCTCTATACTCACTTGACCACACTGTCTATGGCCCTTTGATCAAAGCCCATTGGTTCCTACTGTAGGTAAATCAGAATATGTTGGTTAGTTGACAAAAAAAAGGTTTAGTTAAATAATTTAGTGGAACTGTTCACATTTGAGAACTCACACACATTTGGTGCTCTCGTATATATTTACAATGGCCTGTTCAGACTAAAGGTTTGGTTTCATTACAACAATGTCAGCAAGGCTTTGTGTTCACATTCACCAATCTTTGTTTGAGAGATGGGGCTGTTCTTTATTATTCAATTTACAACGAACAGCTGTGTCTATCCATCTATGGTCTATTTGTCTGTTGCAATGTTTCATGATGTAGCTATAGAACTAGCTAGCTGTTCTGCAAGCCTTTTTTATGACTAATGATGACTGGCCATTGATCTCTGGCTAGTTTGGAAATGTTGTTTATAAGTTTCTGCTTCAAAGGCTAGAATTTCATATTTTGGATGGAGGTTTGCTATTTTTCTTTTAGTTTGTATCTAAAACGATTAAAAGTGCTTATTTGAAGTACTCCTAATTGGACAAGTTATTGACACCAAAATTAGCCTTCATCTGTGTCTGTACTCTGCCAAGAGTCTCCTCGGTTTCTGCAATTCTACTCCTGCCCTTTGATTTGTCAGTTTGTTCTCTTACTGCAAAAAGAAAGCACACCGCAGAATCAGAGGTCTGGGATTGAGCTACTTTGGCAGCGATATGGTGCATGGGAGATCAGGTCATAAACTACAGTGTGCGTTCATCCAGTGCAACAGCCTGGCTCATTATAGTTTTTGGACAGCATTGGAAATACACTGCACAGAATAGTGTGATGTATCAGAAGGACTGAGGACTTTGCAGAGTTTATCTTCTTGACCCTCTGCCCTACGCTGTTCTTGTTAATATCTATTTGAAGTATTTCATGAAATGTACTGAAGTACTGAAAACAATTGAAAGCTCCCTCTCTGCGCCACAAAGCCATCCTCTGACTACAAGAGGTCATGTTGCTGCTGCCTCTCTACAGGACCAGAAGCATCCAGACGAGCAAACTAATCAGAACATGGACTCCCTGACTCAATCATCCCCTGTCAGGGCAATAATTACTCCACCGTCATCTTAATTAAAACTTGGCTTGGTAATTAAGAGTCATTGTTTACCTTGCAGGGACGGCATTGATATTCATGTCATCACACACTATTCCTGGCTTTCATTGCCCTTCCTCTGCTTCAGGCTCGGAGCCTGTCACTTTTCTCTTTTGTTAATGATGCTCTTTTTCCTGTCAGAAAGGCACTGCGCGCTTAAGGGGGACCTCCACCCAATTATCCCATGTTTGCTGATTGTCCCTGAATGGACAGCGGTGGAACTCTTTGATGAGTGGAAACCTTCCCAGGAGGTAGGATAGAGGCGGAAGAGGAGTAAAGGAAAGGCAAGTAGGGGTCAGGGATGGTGCAGATGGAAGAGGGGACAGCTGCAGAAAGGTTGAGTAGAGGGAGGAAATAAAAAAAGAACAGAAAATGAGTTTGTGTTGGCAGTTGAAATGTCCTACCCTGGAAGATCATTCAGGGTGGCTGAGGGAGTTACAGTAAGAGAACCAACACAGTCACCAGCTAGAGTCTCAATACTGATTGTAAAGAAACAGATGTTGGTGTATCTTGATTTGATTCTGGAGGGAAAGCGTTCCCAGTTGGTCTGTCTATGGATTATGTCTGTACAATCCACACACACTACACTAACTCCTGCTTTGAAATTAATAACCTTTCTAATGTGGATATAAAAACTGCAGCTGAGTACTGCTGTTCCTGGGGATTCTCTGTGACTGTAACATTTTCTGTGATAATGGATATTTATGCTGCATGAGGCAGAGCCTGGCCCTAGGTCGATGTTTATGCCATACATTCAAACAATCTTCTCTCCATTTTCTTTGAGTCAATTGTTTTTGCCCTCTTCTGCCTTGCATCTTCCAAATACACTGTACAAAAATATAAATGCAACACTTTTGTTTTTGCTCCCATTTTTCACGAGATGAACTCAAAGATCTAAAACATTTTCTATATACACAAAATAACCATTTCTCTCAAATATTGTTCACAAATCTGAAAAAATCTGTGATAGTGAGCACTTCTCCTTGGCCGAGATAATCCATCCCACCTCACAGGTGTGGCATATCAAGATGCTGATTAGACAGCATGATTATTGCACAGGTGTGCCTTAGGCTGGCCACAATGAAAGGCCACTCTGAAACGTGCAGTTTTGCTTTATTGGGGGGGTCTGGGGGGTCCGAAAACCAGTCAGTATCTGGTGTGACCACCATTTGCCTCACGCAGTGCAACACATCTCCTTCGCATAGAGTTGATCAGGTTGTTGATTGTGGCCTGTGGAATGTTGGTCCACTCCTCTTCAATGGCTGTGCCAAGTTGCTGGATATTGGCAGGAACTGGAACACGCTGTCGTATACGCCGATCCAGAGCATCCCAAACATGCTCAATGGGTGACATGTCCGGTGAGTATGCTGGCCATGCAAGAACTGGGATGTTTTCAGCCTCCAGGAATTGTGTACAGATCCTTGCAACATGGGGCCGTGCATTCTCATGCTGCAACATGAGGTGATGGTCGTGGATGAATGGCACAACAATGGGCCTCAGGATCTCGTCACGGTATCTCTGTGCATTCACAATGCCATCAATAAAATGCACCTGTGTTCGTCGTCCATAACATACGCCTGCACATACCATAACCCCACCACCACCATGGGCCACTCGATTCACAACATTGACATCAGAAAACTGCTCACCCACACGACGCCACACACACTGTCTGCCATCTGCCCTGAACAGTGAAAACCGGGATTCATCCGTGAAGAGAATACCTCTCCAACGTGCCAGACGCCATCGAATGTGAGCATTTGCCCACTCAAGTCGGTTACGACGACGAACCGGAGTCAGGTCGAGACCCCGATGAGGACGACGAGCATGCAGATGAGCTTCCCTGAAACGGTTTCTGACAGTTTGTGCAGAAATTCTTTGGTTATGCAAACCGATTGTTGCAGCAGCTGTCCGAGTGGCTGGTCTCAGACGATCTTGGAGGTGAACATGCTGGATGTGGAGGTCCTGGGCTGGTGTGGTTACACGTGGTCTGCGGTTGTGAGGCCGGTTGGATGTACTGCCAAATTCTCTGAAACGCCTTTGGAGACGGCTTATGGGAGAGAAATGAATAACATTCAATTCACGGGCAACAGCTCTGGTGGACATTCCTGCTGTCAGCATGCCAATTGCACGCTCCCTCAAAACTTGCGACATCTGTGGCATTGTGCTGTGTGATAAAACCATAGACTGTATATATAAATGGACGTAGTGTCCGTGACGTCACCCATAGAATTCTGCAGAGTTGCCGTGAAGCCCTTAGTAGGCGGAGTCAGCCACTAACGGCTCGACTGTGACGTCAGAGTCTAATCCCGCCTGCTCCAAATAAGGGCAAAGAGGCGGAGCCGAGGCGGGACCTGCTGCCTCCGAACTGGAAGTAAACAGAGCTAGCTCAGGCTAAGAAGCTAAGCTAACATGAATTACATGCATACCAAGTTACTGCTAACAGTGTAGTTCCCCTTAAACGTTACATTCATAATCAAATGAGACAATCTGCAAGAGAATTAGCTATATTTTGTTATTCTTAATGCTTGTCATTCACACGTTGAGAAAAGACGGACTCCACCGCCCGGACCTAACGGAGCCGCGGTGGGCTAGCTCCGGGACGCCGGCTGGAGCTAGCCCCCTGCGGCTCCGTTAGCTCCGGCGGCCACCACTGGGATAATTGGGTCCACGGCTAAAGCTAAAGGGTCAAGTACAGTACTATGACTAACTAACGTTGTAGCCTCTATGGTTGTAGCCTAGCAGAGTGGACAAGTTGCTGTTAGCTGACAGTGAGGCATGTACGTGTCCATCAAAGTGACCACGCCCTAATTTATGCAAAAACTTGAAGACCTAATATAAATAAAAGGGTCGTGTTAGAAAACAATTCACTCACAGATTCATAATCATGAAGGTGGAATCTAACTATATCGATAATAACATTTATTGCATCCATGGGTAGAAACATGTTTTTTTCTGCTGTAAAGTTGGGCATTTTAACATGGGGGTCTATGGAAATTGCTCCTTTCTGCAGCCAGTCCCTAGCGGCCCATGTATGAACTGCAGTGTGTGGCACTTCCGTATTGGCGTCCCGGCCGTTCCCCAGAGTTTGCCGCTTGGATAAAACTGAACATTTTAGAGTGGCCTTTTATTGTGGCCAGCCTATGGCACACCTGTGCAATAATCATGCTGTCTAATCAGCATCTTGATATGCCACACCTGTGAGGTGGGATGGATTATCCCGGCAAAGGAGAAGTGCTCACTATCACAGATTTTTTCAGATTTGTGAACAATATTTGAGAGAAATGGTTATTTTGTGTATATAGAAAATGTTTTAGATCTTTGAGTTCATCTCATGAAAAATGGGAGCAAAAACAAAAATGTTGCATTTATATTTTTGTTCAGTGTAATAACTGACTGTGGTGCCAACATTCAAAATCTAATAAGCTTGCAAACAATAAATGGGGTAAAACATTCTTCAAAGCTTTCTTAAGCTTTTATAACAACAAATTGGCATATTAAGACTCAGAAAACTCAGTTAATTTATCCATGGAACACTGAAATTTGTATCCATTAAATATATTGCAAACCTGTATACTTGAAGAGGAAAATACGAATTTTAATCAAATTCTGTTCAGCTTAACTTCAAAAAATGACTATATCATCAATATTATTGTCAATAATTAAATTATGATTTGTTTAACTATTTGGATACTTATTAGCTGTTACAGCTCCTGAGGTCGATGAACACAAATGCTTCAGGATATACAGATGTAGAAAATAATATAAAAATATAACAGGGTACATTTTTTAAACGTAATCATTTTCAGGGATTTTCTGATAAATTAGACGATTTGGCGGCCTCCCTTTTTATTGAATTAAATAATGTGAATAACAGTACGTTCTATCTCACACAGGCTCCGCCCTCTACTGGACTCTATGGGTACTACTCTCATCAATGATACGCGAGCGTTCACACACTGAAGTTGTATAAACGTAGCCGGACAATCAGGGCGAGCCTACCTGAATGTGCGCGCAGCTCACAGTATATAAGGCGGCTACGCCTCCTGACTGTCATCCTTTTCTCTTCAGCGAGAAGGACAACACCTGACAGAGAAAAGTAAAATGTTTGAAAGTGGAGGGGGTGAGACGAGAACAGTTGTCGTCATTCTGGTAGCCCCAGGTCGCCGCTCGGCGCCGTGGTACACAGAAGTGACACAGATGATGGTGGGCCAGCCCTGGACCGTTCCTCAGTTCTGGGTGGCGCTGTCTCAGGAAGCGGGTGCATTAGGGGCGTTACCCACTCTGGGTCAACCTCTCCAGGCTTGGCTCCTGAGAGGGACAGGCTGAGAAGGGGTGGACTGTCTGACAAAGTTATACAGACTATCCAGGCAGCAAGGGCGGGATCCACCACAGCCTGTTACAGGATGAAGTGGTTGGGATTCCTAGTCACTGGAACTGGTACAGCCGGGCGATTGGTTCACAAACCATCGACCTGAGGGACGCTTACTTTCATGTCGAAATTGCTAGAAAGCCAAAACACAGGAAGTATTTGCGTGTTTTGCCTTCCAGGGGATAGCCTACGAGTACAACAGTCTACCGTTCGGCTACTCCTGTCCCCACGCACGTTCAGCAAAAGTGTGACCACAGCAGTGGCGGATTTAGGATTGTAGGAGATCCTGGGCTTAGCCCAGGAGTTGTTGGGGGGGGGGGGGTGCAGGAGTAAAGTGCCATTTTTTACAAGTGGGGGGTGGACCGAACATCCTTTAGGGGGGTCCGGGGGCATGCTCACTCGGGAAGATATTTTTTAAATATTGAAGTTAAAAGCATCAATCTGGTGCACTTTGAGAGCAACATTAACCCTACCTTAATAATACCTTAAAGTGGACAAAAGGCACTGGAGAACAATTATTCATTAACACCCTTTAATGAAGCAAACTAATGCCTTAACTCACTCAAATACAGTCGTTTACTTATTTCGGTGAAACAAATGTGCGTAGAGTTCTAAAGGATGCGGGTAGTCTCACCTTGATTCTGGCGCATTGTTTATCGTTTTATAGATCTATTCTCATCCACCATCTTTGTTTGTGACGTAAAGAGTGTAAGAGTCACGTTTCTGAATCGGACACTCTGAGTCACAGCCAATCGGAGTCTGATTCAGAGGGTTGCCTGTCAGTTCCGTTGCTATGGTTCCGTTGTTATGTGTACTGAAACGAGAGCCGGTATAATTCCACGCGTGAAAACAAAATAAAAATTGGAATACGTTATTGTAGTGTCTTAAAAGTAGACTGAGGTATGAACGGTTAACGTTACATCTTAGGATCATTTTTAGTCATGTTCTGTATACATACTAACATATAAGGGTATACTTAGTGTGGTTACTCCATGTTTACTAGCTATAACATTAACGTTACATCACTCTTTTTCACTTCTACTCAGTCAGCCAGAGTGCAGATATCAGATACCCCTAGCGCCGCCAGTGGACCACAGCGCTTCAGCCGCTTCGCGACCATGGTATGAGGGTTTTATTTTATCTCAACGACCTCATAGTCATGGCCAGGTCCAGGGAATGGGCAGATGTTCCACACAGCCCAATTGATCTTACACCTAACCAAGTTGGGGGGTTGCGGTCAATTGGAAGAAGAGCAGTCCCATACCTCACCAGCAGGTGAGGTATCTGGGGATTTTGCTAGGGGTACGCCCTCATCGAGAGCGAGGTGTACGCCCCATCGAGAAGGACGGCAGGCTACGTGCCACTCTGTCAGAGGACAGACAGACGTGGTGCGAGGAAGGGAGTCTAGAGCCTCTGTCCGGTACATTGGGCTCTATTCTATCCTGGCTATAGCTACTGGTGGACAAGGGGCTGGCTCATGCCACAGTCAAGGTATATACAGCAGCCATCTCGTCCTGTCATGCGGGATTGGCGGCAGACCAGTCTTTAGCCAACTGCTTATGAAGCGTCTTTTGCAGGGGATCAGGAGACAGCGCCCAGTGGTGCATGTCTCCATCCCGCAATGGGAACTGCCATTGGTGCTCGAGGCTTTGGTTACAGAACCGTTGAGCCTCTGGAGCTCTCCTCCCTGTAGGCGCTATCATTGAGAGAGAGAGAGAAGCAAAAAGAAACCGCTTTGCTGCTTGCTTTGACTTCTGCCAAGAGAGTATGCGAACTGACCGCTCTGTCGGTGCACCCTAGTTGCCTTCTGGTTGCTTCTGTGAGCTGCGCGAGCATTCAGGTAGGCTCGTCCTGATTGGCCGGCTACGTTTATACAACTTCAGTGTGTGAACGCTCGCGTATCATTGATGAGAGTATTACCCATAGAGTCCAGTAGAGGGCTCCGCCTGTGCTTATAGAACTAGGGTTACAATACGTACCCCACCGTTTGTAGCAATAAACCCAGAACTTAGTACATTTCCAATCATATCCATTCCATTTGTCTTATTTTCAACTCATTGGTGAAAGCTGTTTTGTCATCCTATCCACACTTATAGTTTTGGGTTGAGGGGCCAAAACAACTGGTAGTCTTTGTGCAAATGTTCCTCAGGGTATTTTCATATGTCCATGTACCCAAATGTCAGACCAGATATACCCAAAATGACAGTCCAAAAACTTCCATCAGTATGAAACACTCTCTGGTTTTGAACAGTGTCCATAAAAGGTTTGCTTTGAAAAACAGCTGCTGTTGGTAAATGTAAGCCGCTGCAGGTGGAGAGACAACATTCAACATCCACCCATGTCCCAAACGCATTATTTAGCATATTTTTTTCCTGTCTAAACATAGATTCTTAGTGCTAGCAACCCAGTAGAGTTGTGAACAGCTGTGTCTTGGTTTGCTCACATTAGGGCATTGTCCTCGAGGGAATAAAGTGGAAAACAAATGAAGAATTATAGTAAGCAAAACAATAGCAGTTTAAAATTGTTAACATCTGTTGCTGTTCAGTGCAGTTTCCTTTTATTAACCTCTGTGGATCTCTACCGTTTACAGACAGCTCTGCCACCAACCTGCTGCTGTTTCAAAGACACATTTTTCTGCCGATACTGAAACTTGAATAGTCATTTTGGTCATAAGTTAATCAACTGATATTTCAATAGAGCCAAGGCAGTAGAACAACAAACCACTCGGCACTTTTATTAAGACTGCACGTATACAGTATATTTATTAATTGCATTGGAGTTCAATATAAAGATACTCTCGGCAACAAAACGTTCATGATGGGACAGTTTTATGACTTGTTGCCATTTGTGCATGTAATGATTACAGGCTGATATGAATAGCCAGGTCTGGTATTTCCTGGTCGAAGGCCAGTCTGTTCTGATGCTTTAATGTTCTGTGGGTTGGGTTATATTCTGTCATCATGCTGGCAGCAGTCCGGGGCTGGTGAGGGCATAAGGAGATATTAGCTGTCCAGTAATAAGAACAAGATGTATCGATATATCATTCAACAATGCTTGGAGCACTGCAAGATCCGAGGGTTTCTTCAGGGGACTGTGGACTTTTTGTGTGAGTTTTCTTCAGCTCGGCTCTGTAACAAGGCCATGGAATCCTCCAACGGACCAATTTCCTCCTGTTCTGTGGGCCATGTCCTTTTCTTGTGTTCAGTTGAAGAGGAGGAGAAAGAGGGAGTAGAGGTGAGATTCGAGTAATTGGTGTACATGTAAAACCTAGACACCTGTCACTGTTTTATGTCGCCCCACAGTCTGTCAAAGATCGGCTGTTTTTATCCTCCTGTGAGACATATGTTCACTTTAAACTGAACAAAAATGGAATTTCAGGATAACAACAGAAAATACTGCAGTTGTTTTGTTCCTGATCTACCGAGTGAACCGCTCCATATTTCACATTATGACCATGAATGTGGTGGTGGGGGGCAGGGGGTTGGGGGTGCTGTCGGGGCTTCAAAAACAGGATGTGACTGGCAAGTCAGAAAGCTCCAGCTCTGTTTCTCCACATTGTGCATCAGGGAGGGTACACTGCCCTGCTGACCCTGGATCAGCAGCCCCCTTCACAAAACAGGATAGACTCATGGTCAGTGTTACAATGTTACATACAGATTATTATTGTTGCCTTTCTTTTCCTTGTGACATAGGAAAGAAACACAGTACTTAAGTAAATATAAGGGAATAACTAGGGCGTAATGTCAGCTTTTAATATTTAAATAACTAGATGTACTCTCACTCCTTTTGTATTCTTGTAACAAAAATCCAAAAATATCATCATTGTAAAATGTAAGCTGCATGCAGGTCAGATTGACAGCAAGCCCTAAACATTTTACTATCTTAATTCCCTCAAGTATTTCACTTTGACTTAAGCAATTCATTCAAATATTGTATAACTCCTGTGGGGTTTTTCGTAATACATTTCCAAATGGTTTACTGTGATATTTGGCAAATGTCTGTTTCCTGTTGCTTTTAGTACACAACAGTTTTCTTATTACTGTTAATGCATAGTCTCTAGAGTGCCTGTCTTTTCTATGAAGATATTAACATTTTCAGTGAAGATTTGCGTTCATATGGAGCAGACATTTGCTGACCTGCAGTCCTCCCAGGGTAGCCTCGATGACAACACTAAAAGAAGAAGTGCAACCTGGGAAGATTTCTCAGGAAGACGGATCACACAGCCTCTCTGAAGGCAGAGTTGCTGAACTTGAGTAAAGAGTTAAGGCCTTGACCGACCAAGCTGAGAAAAGTGAAATAAGGAAGCCATAGAAAATATACGAGGTATCGGTCTAAAAGAAGGAGCAGAAGAGAGGCAGGCAATTATGGTTTACAAAGCCTGGCTTCCAAACAAGCTCAGACCAAGCAAGGCAAAAAAACGATATTACAGAGTTCAGGGGGAAAGGCACGCTCACATACCAGCGCAGTAAAATGTACATCTGCCAGGATCTAACGGCTCAGGAGACAGAGGCCAGGCGTCAGTTACATTACATGTTACTTTTTATCCAAAGCGACTTACATACTCAATACTGTGGGCAATCCCCACAGGATCAATTTGGGGTGAAGTGTCTTTCCCAGGGACACCACGACATGCAGTGAGACTCAAACTCTGATTTGAAGATCAGCGCATTAACCCACTGCGCCACACGCCTCAGTTCAACATGTGGACCACAGAGAAATACTGGACTGGACGACTAACTCAAATCTTTCTTTTGGCAAATTCCAGAGCTACAAGGTTTGTGAGTGTGGGCCCTGAAATTAGATTCCCTCTCATTACGCTTGTTTTTGGGGAATTGATGTCGTGTCACAACGCAGAGACCGCTTAACCACACCGGTTACACTTGCTTGGTTTTGTACAGGATTGTTATGTTTTCTGATTATCCAAATAGTTGGATAATCCTTTTTTCTGTCTAAATTATGAAAACGATCAGGTATGTTGCTTTTATTTCTTCCATGTCATTAAAGATACTCATTTAATGTGTGTGTGTGTGTGTGTGTGTGTGTGTGTGTGTGTGTGTGTGTGTGTGTGTGTGTGTGTGTGTGTGTGTGTGTGTGTGTGTGTGTGTGTGTGTGTGTGTGTGTGTGTGTGTGTGTGTGTGTGTGTGTGTGTGTGTGTGTGTGTGTGTGTGTGTGTGTGTGTGTGTGTGTGTGTGTGTGTGTGTGTGTGTGGCTCAGCATTGTGTGTGTACCTCTTATCAGTTTCAAGTTATTGTCACGATTTTAGTCTTTATTTTGAAATTCTGTTCTCCCTGTGGGTGATTCTCAATGTCGAGGAGGCTTGCTTGGTAGCACATGTACCTCCGAGTGAGTTCCTTAACCTGTTAAGCACTGAGCCTGTTTTTCATGTCTCAGGCTCGAAAATGACATTCCCAGAACAAATGACCATATCTTCCCTTGTAAAAGGGTTAAATTAATAATCTTTTTTCTCAAAGTAATGATAAACCTGTGAGTTGGATGTAGAAAAGTCAGAATCACTATAGATGTTTTTTATTTTAAAGAAAATTCAGATTGAACACAGTAAAACACTGTAAATTATAGTGTCCGTCCAAATATTCTTTTTTACTTATAGTGAAAAATACCCTTGGATGATGGTAAGGTAGACTAAAAGCTTTAGGAATCCAAAGTACAACATATAATAAGTACCCTGTATCAAGATTGATGCAAAACAAGTGACATTTTACCTTTTTAGAGAGGTTTAGCACTTAACACTTCTGGGGTCATTTGGGTGGATTTTCCATATCTCTGGCCCCACTTGGTCGATTTTGCTGATTGACATCTCTTTCTAACCGTCAGAGCCAATGGAATCGAGGGAAAGTTCCCCATACACACACAGCGTACCAAATAAGGAGTGAGAGAGACGCGTAGATAAACCGGAAGCTGCGCTAACCTCTGGTGGCTACCATTAGCAGCTAATTCTTCTTCTCCGATTTTTGCATAAAAATTGAATTATGGATTATCAATCATTTTTTCAAAGTGACAGACACATTGCTATAGCCTATGGATTAACCTTCAGCCGCGTTTTCTCGTTTTAATGCCATTGAACACGACTTTTGATCAGAATAACAACTAAAGGTGAGCATATCTCCGTGTTTTGCTACCTAAAGCTACTCGTGTGTTGTCTGTATTTGCTTCCCCTGTCACGAGTTCAGATAGCTCAGTGATGATCTTTATATTTCTATAATCTGTGGACTCTCAGGATGTTATCTAAGCTTGTTTGTGCAGATCCAATAAGTATATCGATCAGTGTAGCTAGAGTTCTGTGCTAACGGCCTTAAGATGGTTTAGCTCGTAGCTAATTCAGAGGCTCGGCGCTAGCTTTGTGGGTTTTTTTGAAAAAAAAAAAGAATAAAGATCAGTTAGCTGAGTTTCTTCCCATTACATGGATATAAAACATTCATAGTTTATTGAATATTAAAGGTGGGGTAGGTAAGTTTGAGAAACCGGCTCGAGATACACTTTTTGTTGTATTCCATGGAATGCTCTTAACATCCCGATAGCAATGAATATCTGAAGTGCTTTGACAAAAAATCCATAAAAAAACGTCATCTCTGGAAGCCGTAGTACTGTAAAAAGCACGACCAATCATTTTAGCCGGCCCGGCTAAAATAACTGGATGGCCTACCTGCCTGTCAGCCTTCCATCTGTGCACAAACTTATCTCGTGCCCTCATTGGTCATGTGCGCGTTAGTGTGTGTTGGAGGAGGGGCTCTGTAAGGAAGTGGCAGATTTTTTCCGGCTGTGTATTTTCAAATTCTAGCGCACTCAAGCTGGTTTCTCCAAAATTACCTACCCCACCTTTAAGATGCCCTCAGACGCTGTTTCCTGCAGATGACGCGTTTTCCCCCCCCCCGGTTTCGGGGGTGCTGTGTAGAAGAGGTTAAGAAGCGAGGCAAGAATACCTCCTAGCCTCGGAAAACGAAGAATGGAACAGGCTAGCAAGTGTGCAGGTGTGCGTCATATGAGAAGTCCCGCCTTACATTTTCAAAGATTTCCGTGCACAAAGCATTGTGGGGATTTTAAGACCGCGGAGTCTACACATGTGCAGCCTCGAAATACGCCGGCCTCTGTAGAATTCCAAGTATCCTGGACATTGGAACAGTCCTTCGGCGGGACTCGATGACGTAGTATCCTTGAAATAGTGGCTCTGGAGCAGCTTTCCTCGACATTGAGAAACACCCCATGTCTTGTCTTCCTTCCTGTGATTGCCCTCCTGTGTCTGATTGTCTGATTGTGTTCACCTGTTGCCCTTGTGTTTCTGCCTCCCCTGCCCAGCTGTGTCTTGTCCTGTGATTACCCTTCTGTGTGTTTAGTCTTGTCTTCCCTTGTGCTCCATGTCGGTTCATTGAAGGTTTCTCATTTCTCTAATTCCCCTCCTCGACTCCCATCCTCATGTCTTAGTCCCGCCCCCAGGAGATGCGAGCGGAGGAGTCTAGGAGGGGAACCGAGGAGAGAGGAGGGGAAGCAGCAGGCATTTAGAGAAATGAGAAATCCTCTCCTCTGAGCGGTCATTTTAAAGAGACGTCCATTAATGATGACAGGAGGCACAGCAGCCCTCACATGGACAGATGTGTTCATGACGACTTATATATTTACTTTATTTTAATTAATTGACAGTGTGGTATAATGAGACAATAACAGGCTACAGATGCGGACATATACACAAACATATATTTATATAAATATATACAATTTCAGATTCAAACAAGTATGAGAGCACTCTCATAATAACGTAACACAATCAGAGACTGGATATATCCCCCTCTTGGCTGAGATAAGTTCATATCTGTGCCGGAAATACATCCGCGGAGGAACCCTCGGTTGTAGCTCCTCCAGAGAGCCTCCTCGACGCTCGATCCTCAAAGTGCATTTAGAGAAATTAGATGTCCTTCAACATGGCGCGCTGAAATCCATTTCCGGGTCACTACCGGAGGACCGAGGAGTCGAGGAGGGGAAATTAGAGGATTGAGAAACCTTCATTGTCTTTCCTGTCAGCCTCTATGTTTGTCACTATTGGGTTTTTTCTGGATGCTACCTCGTGTTTATAGATTCATGGTTTTTGTTTTGTTTTTCATTGTCAACAGCTTTTTGTAAATTAAAGCTCGCCTTTTGTTACACTCTGAATCCCGCTTCTCCTCAAACTGCATTTGGGTCCTACCTTACCTCAAAACGGGGGGTTACGTATTGTAACCCTAGTTCTATAAGCACAGGCGGAGCCCTCTACTTGACGCTATGGGTACTCCCCTCATCAATGATAAGCGAGCGTTCACACACTGAAGTTGTATAAACTCCTGACTGTCATCCTACACCCTCTTCAGCGAGCGGTATAGGAAGACAGGGCCCCTAGGTAGAGGGCTCCGCCTGTGCTTATAGAACTAGGGTTACAATACGTAACCCCCCGTTCTATCTCACACAGGCTGGATACCGATGGATAACCGACCTGTCGTCCTACACGTCGACCCACCACACTGCCCCTGACCGACTTTTGGTTAACAGCCACCGCACCCCAACTTCTTCTCATCCGGTTGTGACTGTGGAGAAGTCGGGGCCGCAGCCTACTTGGCTGGGTAGAGCCTAATTGGTCTGAATAAGCCCATAACTCCACCCTGCAGGTGCCAGCGCAAGTGACTAACACTGCGCAAATACGCTTCCCAGGTCCCTAAGGAGCATGGGGAGAGCGTAAGTGCACCATGTCCTCCACACTCACACACGCTTACCTCGTGTAGAGTGTACATGGACCGTAATGAGGAAGGCTGAAGGACTCTCTCCGGGTAGGCGGGGGAGAGTCCTCCAGCCCCGTTTGGGGCGCACCATGTTCCCCGGGTCCCTAAGGACCACACAGCTGTGCTTCCATTCCCCATAAAACTCTGTTAGGGGACGTGCAAGCAGCTGTGGAGCCGCAGATTTGAATATGTGGTACTCTCTGGCAGCCCACTCCGCCGCCAAACCCTCCATAAAAGGAAGTTTGGCCCATGGGGGGCTGAAACAGAAAGGGACGATTTTCTACTGAGGTCCGTGAACGCACCGCACTCCGTCATAATGTCATTTTCACACAGATGGTGAAATGCACTGACTGGAGCGATCACACTAGGCAAGGTGTGTTTCCTAACAACAACACGCCGGCCACAATGTCCCTGCACGCGCATAGCGCTTTGACAGCACTTCCTGCGGTTTATCACACTCACATGCGCGCGCCCACTGGCTGTCTCCTTTACTGGAGTTACAACTGGGGTGGCGAGTGGGGAATCGTGCCTCATAATGGGTGCCCAATTAACATCGTAAGAAACGGATTTTGACGATTTCAACGAGACATTATGGGGGAATGTGGAATTGTGGACAGAGATGACTCTGGGATAAATGCAATCTTTTTATTGACCACATTTTTCATACACACAACAATCTTCATTCTTTCTGGGAGGAGGCGGAAGGATTCGCCCTTGCGTCTTGGGTGGCGAGACACACCTCTCTTGGCGCACCCAACCCTGAAGCTCTTTCTCGGCGCGGAGCCGGAGCAGAAGCTTGTCGGGATCGTGCCGCCTGTCTCCGCGGTTGCCGGTATTGAGCCGGCTCTGCGGGACTAGCCGAGGAAGTAGAGGGAGCAGCGGGAGCCATGGGTGCTATGGACCGGCGCCTCTCTCTCCTTCTCACAGTGACACCACGCTCTGCTCTTTGAGGAAGAGCCAGCGGCAGCATGTGGCTGAGCTGCGTCCTCTCTTCCTCCAAGCGTCTGAAGCGCTGTGTGATCGATCCAAAGAGCCCTTCCATGGATACGGGGGCCCCAAGGAGATCATCACGGTCTTTCCTAGAGAGCGCGGTGAGTCCCAGCCACACGTGACGTGACCCCACTGTGGCCAGGGACTAGTGTTGCACGGTGTATCGATACTTGAAAGGTACCGCGATACCCTGCCGTTAAAAACTTTACGATTCCTCCGTTTCATTAGTATCGGTACTTTAAGAATGACGGGGAAAAGTAGTCCGGTGAGAAATCGCCGTTTTAATAAGAGCTGTGTGTGTTCAGCGCTCTGCTTCCACTCCCTGCACTGCAGCCGTGCCTGCAGTCCCTCCCCTCTCTAGTGCACGCGCTAGCTGCCAGAGCATGTGAGAAAACGAGAAGCATGGCTGCAAGTGGGAGTGAAACTGCCGCTGCGCCTCGGCTTGTTGACAAAAAAGCGAAATTTTGAAGTATTTTAGCTATATCTCTGACAGTGAGGGCAAGCCTACGGACACCACGAGGCCTGTCTGTAAGAAATGTATTAATTTTATTTAATACGAATTCTTGTCTTATTTTAGTATTTATTGTTGTCATTGTTTAAAAGTTTGTTATGGTTCTGGTGTGAAATAAAGCACAATAATTACATTTAAGACTGTTTCCCTTTTTTTAAGAAAAGTATCGAAAAGGAATCGCAATTCTTGACTTGGTATCGGTATCGAAACCAAAATGTTGGTATCGTGACAACACTACCAGGGACATTACACGGTCAGCTGCGGTAGCCACACCATGGATCAGATTATTCATCTGTCCAATGCTGCGGTCCAAATAATCACTCCGGTCCTGAGATGGGGAGGGGACCAGTAATCAGCGACACGCCCAACACACCCAGATTATTTGCCGCTGCTGCCATCTGTGCTCCGAGACGGAATATTTTTGTCAAAATAGTCCAGCGTCTAACCGGGCCGTAGAACCCCTGGCGGAGGCGGCTCTTCGGCAGTGGTGGGGGAGCGGTAGCCCTACGCGCTCCGCCGCCATGGGCATCACCAGGGGGAAGTCCTGGCGGACAGACCTGGCGGTAGACCTTCGTGGAAGCCGGACCCGGAAGTGCCCGACAACGAGAAGTCCTCGTCATCCTCCTCCCCGGGGAACGGAGCCATCCGCGCCGCTGGAATTGCGAACGTAAATGGCACCTCCCCGGTCATGTCCTGGTCCCTCATCTCCACCACATCGAGCTCCTCCTGGTAATCTGTGTCACCAACACGCGGTGAGACGTAATGCGTCTGGAAATGACGTCTGAGCTGTGGAAGCACCCGGCAGGCAGAGCAGGACGGCGAAGGCTTCACGGCGTCCACGGCGTGGTCAGGCCCCAAACACTCAAAACAGAGGTGGTGGGGATCGGCGCCCGCTATCAAGGACAGGCACGAAGGACAGGCTCTGGTCTCGAGGATTGGCGACTCCATGAAGGTATGATACTCTTTCACTTTCTTTCTTCTTCTCCCAAACATTTCCACCTTTCTCTGTGTTGCTGCTCACTGAAGAGAAAAAGGATGACAGTCAGGAGGCGTAACCGCCTTATATACTGTGGGCCTGCGGGCGCATTCAGGTAGGGGCGCCCTAATTGGCCAGCTACGTTTAAACGACTTCAGTGTGTGAACGCTCACGTATCATTGATGAGGGGAGTACCCATATAGTCCAGTAGAGGGCGGAGCCTGTGGGAGATACATTTTTTTTTTGCATTTACTACGTCATCCAACAACCTGCTTTTAATTGAGAAAACTAAGTGTCGGATAGCGTTTTTCAAGAAATACCAGTCGCATTGTTAGGCGCAAAGTTCAATAATGAATTTAAAAGTTGTGTATTGCCAGTTACCCAGTTAGTCCAGTGATAAGAAAGTTCAACTTTTGCAGTGGTTACAAATAACTCTGGTTCTATCAACTCCGCCGTCTGAAGACATGTAAAATGTCCATGTTAGAGTTCAGGACCTTTCTCCATGTTTCTGTCCCCGCCACTTTTTTCTGTTTCTGTTCATGTGAGCATTGCAGCAGTCTTAGGCCCGCCCCCCATGCTCTCATTGGTTGAGACGCGTGATGACGGCCATCTTAAGCCAATACTTATCAACATCTCACCCCCTCTGTGACCCAGGGTTTGTCTGTAGTGTATTCAGAGCCAGTGAGCAACGGACTTTCAAAATAATAATAATTAAAACTGCGGTCACAGAAGTGCACGCAGTGATGAGCGGGCCCTCGCGTCCGTGCGCCTGTCGGGGAGGGCAGCCGGTCGTCCCGGCGTCAAGCAGACGCGCGCGAGACCTCGGAAATGAGCCGTTTGTCATTTCTATAATTTTCGCGTCCCAGACTCCCAGGTCCTCCGGCAGCGACCCGGAAACGGATGTCGGCGCGCCGTCTCGAAGGAAAACAAATGTCTCTAAAGGCTCGTTGAGGATCGATTAACAAGGAGGCTGTCTGGAGGAGCCGTAACCGAGGGTACACTGGTGTATTCTCCGGAGTCAATTTCAGCCAACAGTGATGTTTAAAAGAGGCGTGACGCATGGCTGGACTTATGTCAACGAAGCACAGCTCTGCAAACTGTTCCCGTTGTGATAAGTTATTTAAGATGATCAAATGTGCATCAGACTTTCTGCCTTTTACCATTTGTTTACTCACTAATCATCTCCCCTGGATGTTAGACTATTTAATTTTTTAACAGAACTGCTTTCATTGTGACACGATGTTTACAGTGAGAACAGCTGCTGAGGTCAGTGCAGAAAGCAGAACAGTGTGTATAATATATATCGCTTAATAATATATGTAACAGGCCTACATTACATACTTTATTTGTATGCTTTAGGAGACATCTAAGTAGATATTTTTCATGAAACCATATAGTGCTTCACATAATAAAATATACATGGGCTGTAGCCTGATATTTATTATATGTTTTAGGAGCTGTTTGTGTTTGTTGTACAATGTGTATGTGTGTTTTGTAGAGTGTATGTGTGTGTTGTACATTGTGTAAGTGTAGGTGTGTGTGTGTGTGAGAGTTGATGTGCCGGGCCGACGGGCAGGTCTCAGTAGCTTAAGGTAGTATCTGACATATGTGTGCAATCATAATGGCAATGTGTATACAGCGTTTCGTGAATATCGGAAAAACTATATGCGAGTAGTTTGGAATAATTTGCGACATGTAAATCATCAAATGGTACATTCTCCGTTAGCTTACGAGCTCCTCGTTAGAGCGATCGACTATTCCTTCGCAATTTAACATCAGATTGGATATGGGCTCATTTCCCCAGGAGGAGTTGGCAAGAATGTGCTTAAAATGCATGAAAAACGCACATTTTTCAAAATGGCCGTCTTTCTGGGGGGCGGGGCTAATGGAAGCCAATTAGAAACATGTCTGCAATTTCATGAGGAATGTCTGTGCCAAAATTCGTGAAGATCGGAGCAACTATATGTGACTACCACACAATAGGGGGTGCTACTGAGCTGTTTTAACAAAAAAATTACGTTTTTATTTTACATTCTCGAAAAGGTCGTGGGCTGTGACGTGTGTCCCAAGTTTTGCGTTCCGAAGCACATTTTAGCACATCGTCATTAAAAAAAGTACAGGCCACGCCCACATTCGTTGCGACACTTTAGATATAACTTCATACTCACCCCCAGAGTATGTATACAAAAAAATATATTATTTCGTCCATCCGTTCTTGAGTTATACATTTGTCGTGTTTTTGGCGCCCCCTATTGTCCAAAATGAAAATACTTTTGTGTGCCTATTCCCCAAGACAGGCTGAACCTATCCACCAAAATGTGGATGTTTTATTTGGATACATTGTTGATGAGTTATGAGCATTTCTATCTAAGCCCCGCCTTTTTGCGAACACGTTTAGATTAATGAGGGCCATATTTATCGACTGAACATGCTCATTTCCTACGGTAATGTGTCTGACCCTCCACCGATGCTGTATACTAAGTTTGGTGTTGAAAAACAAAAAATTGAAATTTAAGTAAAGGAGATAATATGTAGAGCAGGTCCACCCGAATAAGTGTGCAAAATGTCAGGTCATTCGGAATTACGGTGCGACTTTGTAGATCTTTCCAAAAATGGAAATGGCCATAGGTGGCGCTAGAGAGCATGTTGGACAATTTGAACACATTGACTCCAGAATGTTGAATTTTTCACCGATCCAGGAATCCGTGCAAAATTATACAACTTTTGAAGCATCCTAAAGCCCTCAAAAACAGGACGAAAGCGCAGTATAATAATAAGAATACCTAGAATAACAATAGGTTCCTCACACTTAGTGCTAGGACGCCGTTGGGTCCTAGCGCTCCGTGCTCGGGCCCTAATAAAATTGTCTGCGTTAATTAAGTAATGCATTAAACGCAATAATAACGTGTTAACTTGCCCTGCCCATACACATATATATTGCATGGTCTTGCTCTTACTTGTAATCAAAGTCCTGTGGTCTATCCTTCTGGACAAAGATATCAGTGACTCTTTGTAGTTTGTTTGTCTCTCCATCTCATTTTTGGCTAAAGCTAGCTAACGTGGAGGGGGAGCGGGCACATTTGCTTCACCAGAGGCAGGAGAATATTGAGCCTCAGTTCTTTGAGGTCTGACTAAAATGTATTTTTTACTTTAAACCTATGAGCAGGGTTACAATTTGCTGTCTGCTTGGAGCTTTATTCCGTGCTGTGCTGTTTCTCCTGACTTCAGCTCATCAGATGTACAGTAGGCTGAATATTCATATGGAGCACTGCCACCCCCAACCCCACATATAGCCGAAAGTATAATCTCTTCTGCCCCCCCTCCCTCCCTCCCTCTACACCCTCACCCCCCATGCCCCGCCGTCTGTCTCTTCAACCACTGCAGAACCAAGCCAGCGGGGTGGAAAATTGCGTCTTGTCATTTAATTTCCCAACCCCCCCGAAAAATCTTTGTTTTCACAGTATTAATCTTTCTGCTTTGCTCCACTTAAGTTGAAAGCTCAGCAGAATGAAGCAGGCTGTATCTGAATCTGCAATCTGTGGGGACTGAGAAGGCACAGAAAGATGAATAATGATCAGCCGCCTTCTTCACCCTCATGTTACAGTTTGCTCCCCAGAGAAAGCAATAAATTACCTCCACCGAAGAATCAAGGTTCTTCATTGAAATGCATCATTATTAAGAAAACAACAACCTCATTTGCCTCCTACAGGTGGACCAGGTATCAGTGTGTTTCCGTCAATTGTTTGATTAAGCCAAGCATTATTTAGTTGAATAAATTGCTAACAAAGCTTGTCCTGATTAAAATGATGTCACTAAGAGTCAAGAGAAAGCATGTTTATGCACATGTAGTACACATACATCACACCACAAAATGACAAAGTGGCAAATATTACATTTTTATTATTAAAAAATGACTTACTGTAGGAATAACAGGATGACTGTATTGTGTTGAACCAAGTACAATATAATATGTAAAAACATGGCACGCTTAATGTTGGGAAACGACTGAATGTACTCTTCCAATATCAGAGTAGCACCTGATAACAAAGGCCCAACTGTAGCTGTGTGCATGACAGGATGTATGATTACCTAGAAGAGCATCAGGACTGTTTGAGGAATATGATAGTTTGTGATTAACATGATGATTCAGCCTCTATGGCAGGGATGGGAAAATGGCAGCCCTCAGATTAAATGATAAACAACGTAATTCATTAAAAAATATATTTTTTTATTTGTAGTACTGATGCCGTCCACTAGACTCCTAGTTACGTTGCGAGCTGCGTACATGATTTTGTTCGGCAGCCAAATAATCTGTGACGCGTTACTCGGGGAAACACTCACAAGAAACACCGGCTGTTTTTATGCCTGCTGTGACTTTAAGTTACCGCTTGTAATTATGCGTTTACAAGCTTCAAAGTTGCATTTATCATCTGAATTTGGCGAAACAAGTTTAATATTCTAAAAACCAAGACTTTGTTTATTTGAAATCAGATGAAAACAAACTGTCGCGGACCCTGCCGTGTTGGGTGTAACGCGTTACAAAAGTAACGGAGTTACAGTAATATATTACTTTGTGCTGTTACAAAATAATGTAACGCATTACAAATGAAATGTTGGTAATATATTACCCGTTGCAATGCTCAGTAACGCAATTACAACACATTTTAAGAGTTAAGAATGTACTAACATAGCGAGACATTCCGACACCAGAGACAAATTGTGCGGGTAGATCAGTAAACCTGGTGAGTTTACCCTTCAGGCTTCGCGTCGGGATCTTCGGGGCAGTTGAATGTTATGCACCCTCTATTCAAAAAAGAGAACGGAGCGAAAAATACAAACAACAAATTGTGTCAGGTGCGCGTGACCTGCTCCGCTGCGTGTGCATCATTTCCAAAGTGCTTCCACAGCAGTGACACACATCTGTGGATAATCATTTATACAAAAATGGTTAAAGCAACCATCACTAAACGCCAGCAACACTGCGTCTACTGCAGACAGTAGCAACAGGTCGGATGGGGACATCACGTTACCCTCCGTTGTGGACACTAGCTTACTCCCGCCTGACTCGCCGCCCTCGCCCCCGGAGCAGCAGTCTTCGTCGCCCGAAACTACACCGCCCCTCTGCGGCCCGCAGAGGATACCACGGCAAAACAGAGCCTGCCCAGGTATATCTAAACAAGTACCCGCTCTGTACAGTGGGGTTAGGTGGTCATTTTGCAGCTCGTGGTATACAAATAGACAAGGGCTAGAATATTCATGTGAAAATAGTGCCATATTCTGCCATGCCTGTAGAAATGTTGGGTCAAAAATAATGCATACAATAGCACAGATGCCTTCACCACGAATGGCTACAAAACTATCTCATATCCCAAGCTTATCAACGAGCTAATGTTGCAGCTGAAATGTTCTCCAGGTCACAAAGTCAACCTCACATGATGATGTGATACCAGTTTTCAAGGACAGTAAATAGTTCTCTTCCCAGAGTATATGATGGGACCAAGGTGATGATTTAGTAGGCTACATGGTTTTAATAATACTTTTGCTTTTCAATGTTTGCCATTTCAAACCATGAGCTGGTTCAAATAATATTTGCCTTGATTTACAATATGTCCTCATTTCTTTTATCAGTACAGCTTTGAAACTTTTGTGCTTTTCTTTGCCATAGTCCACTTTGGACTATATGAAATATTTCAGGATTGCACTTTTAACTCACTTGAAATGTTCTCACTTGGTTTCAAAACATAACAAATGCCATAATCTGTTCATTGGGGACCATCAATGCTATTTTTCATTGCTGTTGCCGGCCACTATTGCTCATGTAAACCTACTACTGCTGCGCCCCCTGTAATCCTCAGAGGCACCCTGAGTCATTTTGTTCTGGAACCGGGCCTGTACATGGCCATATACTAAACAAACTACAGAGCCCATTCCGTGTCCTGTTATTATTCACTTCCTCTCTGCCTTCTTCTGGTGATTTATCTGACGTCCAGCGCTCCGTCTTTTAACCTCTTTTCCTTTCTCTTTCTTTCCTTAGCAACCTTCATTATAGTTCCTTGACAGTGGTCTGTACTACTGTATTAACAACGTGTCACATGTTAAGAATTTACAATCAGAATCGAGTATTCAACTAAGCCGTGTAATACAAGTTGTTAGTAGCCTTAAGGGCCTACACAGTTGTTATGCTATACCACATTGCCCTTCACTGGATGTATAATGAGCTGCACTAAAGCATTTAAAATACCTAGCCATTCTTTTGCGGTTATTTTGGTGAAAGTAACTAAAAACTAACTAAAAAGTAGTGTAACTCATTACATTTCAGAGACAGTCATATTGTAATGTAACTTATTACTTTCAAAAGACAGTAATAAGTAATATGTAATATATTACATTTTGGAAGTAACTTGCCCAACACTGCTGCTGTGTTATCTATGATTACTATGCGCTTTTCATTCATAATTTCAGGGGGAGGGAGGGGGAGCAGCGCTGAGGAACAGCAGAGTGCGGGTTGACAGTTGTCTTATTGTGCGTGTTGACAGTTGCCTTATTGTGCGTCAGCAGAGACAGGCTACAAGTGTCTTAGGTTCAAGTTAGACAACTAATGTCTGGGTTAGTGTTCATGACTTAATGGTTAATCTCAATGCTCACATTTTCCGTGCTTTCAAATCGTTTAAAATAGTTTTATTCCACTGTTAAATAACCTGTTCAATACAAACATGCCACTTAACATGCCAATAACATTTCTGTGAACTGATATTTGTTTAGATTGTAAAAAGTCAATGAAGATGTCAGACTACTTCCATTTTTGCAAGGATAATAAATACATGTATCCTGATATTGAAGCTCAAGCCGGTGACGAGTGATATTTTTTTAACACTTAATATTCCATTAAGATCCATTAAAATGTGCAGTTTCTGTTTTTGAAGTGTACAGAGCAGCCTCTTACCGTCATCTTGATGTCACACTTCTAAAGTTGCACTCTAAGGTTGTTAGAGTCAAATATTTGTTCGGTAAAGGTCTAAAACTCATAATGTCTACATTTGGTCCTTCATTCTTTCATCTGTCCATCGTGATCTGCTTTTCCGGAGTGAGGTCAGGAAGCAGTTCCAGCTCTATAATTCTCTTTCCCTAGCCACGTCGACCAGCTCTGACTGGGGGATTCCAGGGCGCTCCCATACTGGCGGGAAAACACTTCCACCTGATCCTGGGTCTGCCCCTCTGCTCCTCCCAGGAACGGCCGAGGTGGCATCCTTACTCGGTGTCCGAACCACCTCAACTGACTACTTTCTACGCAAAGGAGCTGCTTCTCTACTGTGAGTCCCTCCCAGATGACTGAACCGCTCACCTTATCCCGAAGAGAGACGCCAGCCACCCTCTGGAAGAAACCCATTTTGGGGGCTTCAATCAGCAATCTTGATTTTTAGCTCATGAACCCCCCTTCATGACCAGGTGAGAGTATGAATGAAGATATACCGGTAGATTGAGAGCTTTGCCTTCTGGCTCAGTTCTCTCTTCATCACAACATAGTGGTAAAGTTATTACAATACTGCACCCCTTGCTCCGATTCTCTGGCCCATCTCACACTCCATTGTCCTCGTCCTTCATTTAATTGTGGTTAATAGCAGGTCAGTAACAGGATACAAACTCTAGTATCCTAACCCTACATGCCCTTCCACCACCCCAACCCTACACTCTTATGTTAAAGCTTTGCTACATCAAAGACTATGTTGTGCATTGGCCTTGAACTTTAGCCCTGTGAGGTGCAGAATTGTCCAATATTGACATAAAGGACAAGTTCCTGGGACTCCTTACATCCTGGGGTGGTTTGGTGAACAAGGCTCAAAGTTGTCCTCTGATCTTAGCAGACTAACAGTTTTAAAAAAGGAAAGTCAATGCAAAGTACAAGCTAGAGGACACATCTCTGATTACCAATCACCTTGTTTGGTCCCCATAGCCTCATTAAAAGGAATGTATTTCATCCAGTCTGACACTCCCCACCCAGAGTCAACCAGATTGATCAATTTGTACAAGCCAAGGCAGGCTCATAAAAGACACGTGGTTAATGAAAACACAAATAGATGTAGATAGAAGAAGGCATTCATTCAGGCGCAGGGTGGGGATCAGATGGACTCAGGATTCCACCCAGGGAGCGTCGGGAAAAGAGGGTTATACTTATTAACCTTTCTGAAATGGCTCATGAGCCAAGTCTTTATTGATGACCCTGGTTATGAAGTCACAATGATTTCTCTGGGAAGCTGAAATGAAAGGTTAAACTATTCACATTAATTGCTCTACGAGGTTGCTTATCGATAGCCCCTTAAGCTTCAGGCAGCACGGTGAGAAGAGCAGAGATAGGAGAGCGCGTCAGAGAGGAGAGGATGAGAGTGGCCAGGGAATTGATGTTGCTGCGAGTTATGAACAAACTGTTTTTTGATAGCGCCAAGCTTTCTAAAGGGCCTATGAATAACTCAGACGGTAGGCGCTGACGACAGCCGCCACAAACCTCACAGGATTCGATTTTCAATGAATAAAATCACTTGGGGACTTCACATCGGCAAACACAATGCATTTGCACATAAATGCGCAGCTCTCACTGCTGGGGCGCACAGCAAAGATGCCACTCTCTGTCTGATTACATTAAACACCACATAGCATTCATGTATGCGCAGTATGCACAAACCATGTTGGATTACACAGAACATACTGCATTAAGGCAAATAGAGTTAGGGTATTTGAAGTTGTGTAATCACTTCCATGCCAACGGAAAATACATTTATAAGATGTATTTACCCCCTGGTCTGCAACAGCACTGAAGGATAGAGATATGTAGTTAGTTGTTCAGTTGTCCCACCCTTGGTTCCAGGACATGCCATCTCGGATGGGCAGATACCACAGAATATTCTGCGGATGTTCTCCAGAGTCAAATTCCTCATGATCTTTGAAACGCCCTGACCTTTCTTTTCAGGTATAAATGCACTCCAGCAAGTGATAAGTCAAAGTTGATAAGGGTATAATTGTTTATCAAAGCACTAGTTTGAATTTAGATTGTGGAATTTATATTTTCAATACTATGCATAAACTGTTACTGTTGTTAACGACAATAAACAACTATATTAAAATATATTAGCATTGCACTCATTGCATTGTGGGGCTAACAATGGACAGTTAAAAAGGCCCCTTCTTTGAGCTTTCCCTTTCCTGTAGTGTGTTATATAGGTTTGTGTGCATGTAAATGGTCTGAACATGCAAGAATCATTGAAACACCTCCATTGGACTCCTGTGCTCCTTCCGTTACATATATTGACATCGCTGTGTAACACTCGCACGCGGCACCGTAACCAGTGGCACACTAGGAATATGTGGAATAAGTGTGCAACATATTTAAATTGTATTTTCGTGTGTGTGTGACTAACAGTGATCTGCTCAGTTGAACAAAGAGCACAGTTGGACAGAGAGTTCATATCCGGGCTGGGCAAACAGCTGATTGTCCTGAACCTCCACACTGACAAAGCTCTGTCTGGCATCTCCTCACTGCTGCTGCATCACTGATAGAAGTACTTTATGTTCTTACTCTAAGGAAACATGCTACAGGTGGAGGTGGAGGGTTTGTGTACCAATGTGAAATGATATTGATTTCTTTGTAAGTCGCTTTGGATAAAATGTTATTAAAATGTTTTTAATAATGACCTTACTCGACTACTATCCCAGTTAAGCAATTTTGGGTCCTAATCCCAAGTTTTGGTGATCTAATAATCTAATTAGCATATTTAAATTATAGTTAAGTAATTACAAGTACAATTATATATTAAAGCAATTTGTTATAAGCATGAGTATTGGCGTTAAAAGTGACGGTAATTTGCCAATAAGGAATAGATTCATTATTACTGTGTAACCCTAACCCTATAAGGATTGAATGGATCTTAATGTTATCATACTATAATGACAGACAGCTCTGTGGTTGTATGTCTGTGTTTATGTGTATATCACATCACTGTTATATTTCGGTTGCATTACTTTTTCATAATTTTTGTTGTAAAAGGATCAGATGTTGTCTCTTCTCTATCAGCTGTACTGTTCTGTAGAATAATACTTTAAGTGTGAATCTATACGTATACTGCCTGAATCTGCTTCATGGTTTCCACTTTCTTTGTTCATTTGTTCTGTTTTTAATTCAGTAGGTGAACCTATATGTTCATAGAATAGTGTGTGTGAGCTTAACTGTGTATTATCTCTCCAATCCCAGTCCTGTGTCTGCTACAGCAGGGTGAGGCGGGGAGGAACCATGTTGTTTTATCTGTCCAAACTCCTGTTTACTAGAACAATAAGGCTCCTCCTCCTCCTCCTCCGAGAGCAGTCTGCTGTGTCCCTAAAGTCTGGTTCTGGTTGTTAATAAGCCCAGTATTCAATGTGAAGGGTAAAACCTGCACAACATTATTACACTTCAAAACAGCAAGTTACTCAGAGAACACTCCCCCCCCCGCCCCCCCCTCCTTTTGACAGGTGTTCATGCATTATGTATCAGCGGAAACTTTAGTGCATCCACAGCAGCTGCCCTCCATTTGTGTCCATTCAATTATTTATTTTTAATCACTTTTTGCACTTATTAACATCCCAAAATATCCACAGTTATGTTTTCATTATTTGTTGGTATCATCATTCGCATAGGTTTTCAATAAATAATGTTCTTGCTTTAATTACAAGTTTTCCATAGCTTTCAATTATTTCTGTATTTTTCGTGTATTCAGCCATGCGTGTATTCATTTATATTGACTTTCACATATTCATGAAACCATCTATTAAGACATCTATTTATTGAGTGACTAATTACCTAACATACTGTATATATATATATATATATATGTACCTTTGTGGCATTCAAAATATCATGCATAAACTAATTTTCTTAAACATTTGAATTAGTGATCTATTTATATACCAACTCTGTCAATTATGTTTTAATGTATTCCCTTAATATCTGCTTGGATAACTTTATAATGTTTTATTTAGATAGTTATAATTTGTCCTTTATTTAATTATTCATAGATACCCCATTTTTTTTTTTAAGTTGACATGTATTTATTTATTCATTTATTTACTCGATTAACCACAGTTTTTATCAACTGATATTTGTTTATTTATATTCATCGACATATTATTTATTGCGGTTTGTATTTCTTTATTTACATAACACTATACAGAACTGACTCATGCATTTATTTATTAACCACAGTACATATTCACTGAATCATTCATCAATTGAGATATTATGTATTCCTTTTTTTCCTCCATCATGCCTTTCCTCCTATATTTATCACTTAAGCATCATTCTTGAATAAAAAAATCATATTCTTGCCGCTACAGGCTTCCAACATTTCTCAGAGTAAATCCAGTGTTGCTCAGTAGAAAGTCATTTCAGGTTTTACGAGCTGCTGCTGCTGCGGGGCTGGGGGGGGGGGGGGGTCATGTCAGCACTCCTGTGTGGGCGGGTGATTAGGGCCGAGGCGAGAGACGTCAAATCAAATCAGATCTGAAATGTGGCATTATGCAGCCTTAATGGAGATTAACAGCTCTCAGTGTCAGCACTGCCTTCACCTCGCTGTTTTCACGTCAGGCCAACAAACCACTAAAAGCTGCAGAGCACTCTATCACAGCCACATGCTTTTAGGCCAGGTGTGTGTGTGTGCGTGCGTGCGCACGTGCGTCAGAGTCCTGCATCGGGTCGGGTACCCGACGGGTGACCCGCAAAAAAGGTGACTCGCGGGTAGTATTTTTTCAAACGCTTTTTTCTGGGTTCGGTTCTGGGTAAAACAAAGATGATGCGGGTCGGGTCGCGGGTATTGCATAATAAATATATTAAAATAATAATAATTTAGTTTAATGTTTAAAATCCTCAGACCTCTCCCCCGCGGGACCGCGCATAATCATAACCTCTGCAGCGCATCAATCTGCTGCTGTGCGCGCCACATTCAAAATGGCTGAGGTGAAGCTCTCTAGCGGAGAATACAGCATTTTCAATAACACTTCCTCAAGAGCGAAATCCAACGTCTGGGAGGCTTTTGGTGTCATCCTAGATGGAGAAAATAACCAACATCCGACGCTTTTTGAGACAAAAACAACTGCGTGTGTTAATAATTGCATGTTTTCACTGCTCATATATGCGGGTTCGGGTCGGGTTGCGGATCTTGTGCCGACGGGTCGGGTCGGGTTGCGGAACTAATTGGCAATATCTGCGGGTAGCGGGGCGGGTTCGGTATTGCACGTCGCGGTTGCGGGGCGGGAGCGGGTCTTGAAAATCAGACCCGTGCAGGACTCTGGCGTGCGTGCGTGCGTGCGTGCTATTAGGAGGCTCACTGGGCTTTTCACAGCAAAGCAAACTGGACCCTCTGATGGTTTTTGTTTTTGGGTCCCATGACCTAAATGATCTCTGATGAGATGGAGGGGCCTTGGACTCAGTACGTTTGACTTTAGAACTGACACCAATACCCGGTTCATGGTGTGGATCTCTGCTTTGTGTAGACAGAGAGATGTGAGACATTTTGGAGAATCATATATTGGGTAAAACCCCCTCTACTGTTGCTTTGATTTATTTGATTATGGTTACTACACTGATGCACTAATTAATAAACATATTATTGAACTAATGTATTGCTATATTTTGGGAGGGAGAATGTGCAGCAAGGTGGTTGTAATATAGGGACACACTCTTAGGTCCGGAGTGGATAGACATCATTGTTGTTCATCATAATAAAACACACATCCACATAACGGGCAACACTATAGTGGTCATTCTTTTCTTTACTGGGGACAGTTTATCCTTCATGAATCCAGAGTTTCCTGCTCTCCACAAATATAAAAATGAATATTCAAAATGTATTCCATGGTTTGTTCACATCCAATTTTTCAACAACATAGTCAGTACGTCAGTGACAGGCAAATATGCTCACTCTTATGCAGGGTCACGAAAATGTCATTAAAAATGTAACTCTGGAAATTGGTTACTGCATCAATCTTTTCTGTTGATCAGTTTTTGCATTTCCCTGTGCTCCAATCTACATTGTGTTTTTGTCATTTCTTTACCATGCTGCAGAGAGCCATGTGCACAGTGATAGAGAGTTTTTAGTGCAGCTACAGAGAAAACACATTTATAATCTAGATGAGAACCACCTGTGCTTTCTCCATCTTTGTTCAAAGCTGGAGATTGGTATTTGAGACGTAACAGAATAGTTGTTATCAATCAGTGTATTAAAGAGAGCTTAAATACTCGTACTTTATTAGGATGTGTTTGGGCATTTTGTCACATCCACTTTCTCTACAAAGGTAACCCAGGCATTAAGTGTATAATGTGAGAAACAGCATCACACTCCTGCAGTATAGGACTTCCCTTTGGCCCTTCATCAGCGACCATTAACACAAAACGACTAACAGTGATCCATCGGACCTTCAGCTCCTCCACGTTGTATCTCCTTCTTTACAGGGATTTAATGGCAGGCCAGGCCCCCATGGCTAATTTCCCAAATTCAACATTGATGTAGGTATTAAACTGTGAGGGTGAGATGTCAATCAGGATTGGATGTATCAGTGTGTGATGATTAGAGCTTCTCACTCCAGGAAGCATTGAGAGACTAATCAGAATAATCACTTTAATGATGCCTCTTCCAGAACACCGGGGAACCTCACGACTCCCTGTGTGGTCCATTTCTATTCTGCCTAATGACATGAGGGGGATGAGACCCAGACATGTCAAAAGAGTTTAATTATACGTGTGCCCGGAAACATACATCTCTAAAAATGACTTTGAGTTGGAATGAGAACTCTTTGAACAAAAATAAGTGTATAATATTTGCATTTGCTGATCAATGTCAGTCTGTCCCTCAATGCTCTAGAGCAGTGGTCACCAACCTTGTTAAGCCCAAGATCACCGACCTCGGCCTAGGTGAAAGGCGAGATCTACCTATTGCAGAATTGAGTGAAACAGACGGCCCAGACAGTGCTTCCAATTTGAGGCCTTTTATACGCTTTGCATCTGAATGACTGTTACAATGAAGGCTCCATAATCAGCTCACGGCATATAGGCAGGGGTAAAGTGCTATTTTTTATGAGTGGGGGGCGGACCTCACCTCCTCTAGGTCCTCACCTCCTCTAGGTCCTCACCTCCTCTGGGGGGTCCGGGGGCATGCTCCCCCGGGAAGATTTTTAAAAAAATATTGAAGTTGAAAGCATCAATCTGGTGCACTTTGAGAGCAACATGAAGAGATCTATGGATACCTCTCTCAGCACCCAGATGAAACAGAACTGTAAACAGATTTTCTTTTTCTTTATGGATATTTTACAAATCACTCCCCTTTTAAACTGTATTCTTTACTGCCATATAGTATTTCATACCTGTTTTTCATTTATTCTCTTATTGTTTGTATAACTATAATGATCATATGAAGGTGTGCCGCGGAAATAATCTTTTGAATAATTTGTGACAAAACCGTTCTAAACACTCAGAGAGTCCTTTAGCTCACCTGAGCCCCTCAGTCTGAGAGGAGAGCTCTCCTCCAGCTTGTTGTGGAAACAGCTCCTTCTGTCCGTTAGTGCAGCGAGCTAACCAGATGCTAACATCACGGTCCCCACTAGCACCGGTCCCTCTCTCTCCCTCTCTCCCTCTCCCTCTCCCTCTCTCTCCATCACACTAAATGCGCTATCGCCACACACACACAGAGCCGAGCTTGAATGACACAAGCACACGTGTATTTCCATGCAACTCTCTGATTGGTCTGGTGACTTGCCTCTGTTGCATTCACTGAACACGGGAAATTGCAATCCTACCGTCCTCTCTTGTGTCATGATGAGGTTCACGTAAAGCACGGTTAATGTTAATTATATTATTGAGGTGTCTCAAATATACGTCAATCAAGTGGCACCTGCTAACGGGGTGGTGGATGATAGGTTTACATCTAAAAACATATTTTTCAAACATTATTATTTTTATTTTATTTTTATTTATTTTGTTACTTTTTTTTTTTAACGGTCCGCGATCTACCCGCACCACAATCGACTGGTTGGCGACCACTGCTCTAGAACAAGGATCTAACTCTTAAAAAATGGTTTTTGTACATCAAAGGGCTACGCAATGAAACGCAGACAAAGAAAAAAACAAGAAATACTGAACAAAAACAGTAGTGCATTCCTGGAGAGCTTTTTATGAGTTTGCCTCAATTCATAACTCAACATCGGTGATCATCTACTTTCTCCAATTCTGAGCATTGTGCTACCAGCTTTGCAGTAGATGTACGATATGTGGCGCTGTTCCAGCCTTATGGGCCTTGTTACCTGAAAAAATAAGAGATCTAGAAGAATGAATGGTTTGCATGGGAGGGGGTCAATGGAGAGAAGAGAGGATGAATGGATGTGACAGAGGACAGAAAAGGGGACATGATATATTGAACATACTTAAGTGGTTGCAAGGTGATTTGAGATGATTCCGAGATGTAATGCTGAACCAGTTGTTAACCTTCCAACTTTTAACCATTATCCCGATCATTCCCTGACATAATTAGTTATTCTTCCGAAAACTAAGGTTTTCCTAACCCTAGCCTTAGCATGACGTGGCACTAGGGACAATGTTGGCCTATCAGTTTGTCACTTCTAGACGGAAAAATCTCAACAGTTTTATTGCAAAAGACACTTTTGATGGCATTCCCATCAGCTTCAGTTGTACTTAGTGTAGAGGATGATAAAGATACCTGCTTGAAATCACCATGATAGTATAGTCGTTGTGGTTCTGACACAGCCAATAGCATGAATTTGGACAGGTAGTCTTGATAACCAAATGTTTCCCATAAACCTTTTTACAGTTGACATTTAAAGCCTTTTTTGTCGTTTTGAATTACATTTTGACTGCCAAAACAAATTGTGTTTTGTGAGGCAATCATTAACAACCTATTGCTGCTTGTTCTTACGTCTTAAACTGCACTTATACCTGGAAACCCTCCAGAATTAGGAGTAGACACCAATAAATACAACCAACAAGAACACTTTTTGATAAGTGCTTGGAATCACTTCATCAAGTTCACTAAAGACATACTGGAGTGCTGATCAATGGAACTGCCTCATATCAACCAGGTTGGACAAGACTGGCCTGGTTTTTATAAAAGGTCAGTATGGTCCTGGTACATGTTCAGTCTGATATTGGTCATACCCTTGACACCTCTCTGTGTACTCATTACCCACGATGCTTTGTGTGGAGTACGAGGGGCCGATGAGTCTCTTTAGTGATCCTTTGCCACACATCAATCATGAGTCTACGGGACCTTGCGAGCCACAGAAAAAATCAGTTTGACCTGTCCGGGACTAAATTAATTATCCAATTACTCTTTCCGAGCGACTGTGCAGCCCAGATACCTTAGAAGCTATTTACAACAGACTGCCTCGCCGAGATAACAAAGGGCCGGCTGCCATATAATCACTTCACATGGTGAACGATTGACACAGAACTCCTGAGACGGCCCAAAACTCCCCACACTTCAGAGAAGTTATCAGCATATTTTACTTTCTCCCCTAGTGTAACTCATGATAAGGTAATGAACTAAATTACACGGAAAGAAGACTATAAAAACGGTGATGTTACGCATTTGCTCTCACGTCCATCTCAATCCTGCGTTCAGCCACAAGGAAACTACTGAAACATTGATTTAAATGAAATGTATTATAAACAAATGTCAAATAACTGTATAGTTGAATGCAATAATATTAAGTTGAACCGAATAGTTTTTATCTAAACGTAATATTATTGCTTTAAACTAACCTTGTACAGTTATGTGAAATCTGTTGACGCAATACATTTAATTCAAGTCAATGTTTCAGTTTTTTCAGTGCAGTTGTTTCAGTACTTTTGCAGCCATCCATTTTGTTTTTATCTTGCCTAAAGCCCTGAGGGGAACGGTAGGAAAACTGCAGGAGTGGGCATCGCTCGCGTCAAAGCTCATCACCTTGGGGAGAGGAGGATGTTTTAATCCACGGTTTTCACCACAGCCGAAGATACCGGCCAGCTAAAATGATTTATCAGAGTTTAATAACAATCTCGATATATCAAAAGCGCTCCGGCAGATATCACCACGCTGCACAGGACAATACGTCTCCCCTTGTTGTCCGGGAGTAAGCATATTTCTCTCTAGAAAACAAGAAAGGAAGGAGCTCGATACATCTCCTGCTGCTCGGAAACAAGTGTCAAAGGCTGCTGCCTGTTATCTCTGTCGGAGCACCGGGGCTCAGTCACTTTCTTACATATGCTCTTGAAAACCCATGTCCTTGCTCCCTGTGTCTCACTTTCCTTTATCTCCACAATTTCAAGAGAAAAGCCGAGCTCAAGGGAAATTTGAGTTGTGGAAGTTTCATAAAGAACCACTGAAAAGCCCTTCACATGCTTAAGTTCAGGCATGGGCAGTAACACATTACATGTAACCGTATCTAATCAGGATACACAAATAAAGGTACAAATCTGATTAGTTACTTTTCTTAGATTGGGGATTACTAGCCGGGTTTAAATGTTACTAAAATCTAAAAAGATCATATAGTGTTTGTTGTAAAAGGATCAGATGTTATCTCTTCTCTGTAAGCTGGACTGATCTGTAGGATAATACTTTGAGTGTGAATATAATCTCCTACTGCCTGAATCTGCTTTACGGTTTTCACTTTCTTTGCTTCATTTGTTCTGTTTTAATTCAGCAGGTGAACCTATATGTTCATAAAATAGTGTGTGTGAGCTGAACTGTGTGTATTAAACTAAAACGGAGCATTTTCTGTCAGCTCAGATTTTATTTCTGCTTTTTTAAACTGTAGTATGTGCTCATGTGTTTCAGTGTTGGTGTATAGGCTGCTGCCTGAATATGCTGAATGAAAGGCAGGTTTCAATACAATCATGTTTGATCCTATCTTGGTTTCTTAAGAAACAGATAGGAAAACAATTCTTTTTTAACATTGTTCTGTTCCCTTACACAATACACTTCAGTCAAAAACATCTTATTGACATTTATTTTTATTTCATGTTTGCATTGCATTTGATATAAAGGTAATCCAAAAGTAACGAGGGAAAATAAGATTACATTGCTTTTTTATTTTGATACTCAGATACGGTTACTGATTATAAAAGATAAGATAAGGTATATTTCATTGATCCCAAATTGGGCCGTTTTCTTGTCAAAGCAGAAACATTTAAAAATAGAAAATATAACAGAACTAAAAAGTAAAATATAAACAAGTTGACCATAAAAGATCAAAATCTGCAGACTATTTGTCAAATAGGGTTAGGTTAGACGTCATGGTATGAAGGTCCAAATTATAGCTAAGAACATTTGAAAGTAGAATATTATTTACATTAAGTGTGCAAGGAATGGCATGTTGAATTAAATACAAATGTACAGTTGTGGTCAAAAGTTTACATACAATTGTAAAGAACATGTATTTCATGACAGTCTTGACTTTTCAATAATTTCTACAACTCTTATTTTTCTGTGATAGTGATTGAAGCCCATACCACTTGGTCACAAAACAAAAATCATGAAGTTTGGTTCTTTTATGAATTTACAATGGGTCTTCTGAAAATGTGATCAAATCTGCTGGGTCAAAAATATACATACAGCAATGATACAAATTGGTAACATGTCCCTTGGCCATTTTCACCTCAATTAGACCACAACTGTAAAATGTACAGTGTGAAGAAAAGTCCCGTTATAAGTCCAGTTAACCGAAGAGAAACTATGGAGCAGTAACCTGTAACATATTTTTACAGGTCACTAGTAATTGTAGCAGATGACATTGTTTAAGAAACCCTCCCAACCCTGCTTAAGATAGAACAAAGAAAGTTAAAGAACAAGAAAGTAGTATTCATATTGAAGCTGGACCTCTGCCAACACCAACGGAGGAAGGGAACTTGGCCTTTCTTGCTTATCTTTCTTACAGTGCAGACGCTTTTCTGCTTGCTCTTGCCTCTGCTTACTTCTTATGCTGATTTTCCTATTCTTATTCTCTGAAAACTTCGAGCAGCGGCTCCTGGACATTAACTTATCACTGGGACAGTTCATCTTCGTAAATAGACGGAGGGTTTCAGCCATATTTCAAAAAATGTACGACGACCTCAGTCTTACAGTAGCGTGGCCTAGCAACAGCTAAAGTCTGGTAGGCTACTGCATGCTATTTAGCTTAAGCTAGTTGGTAGCAAAATGCCTCCGTTCTCTACAGATGACTTCCAAAAACGTATACAGAAGATGGCTGTGTTGGAAATGAAAATGCAACGGTTGGAAGTTAACGTGGAAGTGAATGGACTATGTCGTGGAAATGACACCACTTTACCAGTGTTGCAAAATAATGGAAAAGGGTATGCTAACTCACAGCTAGTTAGCAGCTACAAGGATTCCAAGGAACAGGAGGGCTGTGTACTGGGTAATAAATCTACAAGTGGTAGTCCTCCCTGGAACTCTCTGGATGCAAAGCCTAAGAGTAAATCATTTCCATGGGATTTGGGAGGACGGATAACAGGCAGAGCCCAGCGCTCGGAAATCTGTGATGCGACCGGCTGGCCTGCATTGTTATCACCCAGGAAGAGCGCCTCTTCAACCCCTGTTCCTACTAGGAAACAGCAGTGGACAGCTGCTAAAGGGAGAACTACAAAAAATCCTCCTAAACCACCAAGTGTGCCAATCCAGAACAGATACGCTCCGCTGACCGAGAGCCGGAGATCTCTTTCTGATGACCTGGATAACCTGTCCTCTTCACACAGCAGGGTAAGGACCAATAGCTACTCCAAAAGTAAAAGGCTAGAGGGAAAGCTAACGACTGGGTCTGAAACTCTGATTGTGGGTGACTCTGCTGTAAGAGATGTAAAAGGTCTGTGTAATAAGAACAACACCAAAGTACTCTGTTTTCCCAAGGATGTGGTATCTGACTTGGCTGAGAAGATCCTGCATATTGGGGCTGAACATCCGACTGTGAAGAATGTGGTACTGCACATTGGAACAAATTATGTTGTGAAACAAGAGTCAGAAGTGCTGAAAGAAGACTTTAAATGTTTGTTGGAAACTGCCAGCTCTCTAAATGCAGAGGTGTTCATCAGTGGCCCTCTACCGCCAGTCAGAAGAGGAGTGGAGAGATTCAGCAGATTGTTTGCACTGAACACCTGGCTTTCAACTGTCTGTACTGACCATTCTGTCCATTTTATTGACAATTTTAACTTTTTCTGGGATCGCAGACATCTTTTCAAGGCAAATGGAGTTTGCCTGAACAAGTCAGGAGTGAAATTGTTTATCTCTAACATATTCAACTGCCTGTGTCATCAATCTGTTCCCTCTGCCAAGGACAAGCGGCAAGAGGAATCAAAACAGGAGAAAGACACAACACATCGTGCAGAAAACCCTGAAGAAGTATCACTGCACCCGCCTGAGGAATGTTCTGATTATGGGAGACCTATGAAACACATGGAGGAGTCTCCACTGCCCGTCACCCCCCCCCCCTGTCAACGCCTTTGAGGATACTCTTCATTCATCCCCCAGCTCTCTCTACTCTCCGCTCACCCTTTCACCCTCGCCCACCCCCCTGGAGTTCGATGACCACATGAAGGCGACACGCAGGATTGGCAGCATGTCCTTTACCCCCGCCCCTCAACGACGCCCACCAAAATCACCGAAGCAGAGATGCGCACCATCTCCCCCGGCTTACAGTGTAGCCCTCACCCTGGCCTCCTATGATGAGAGGAGCAGGGTGGTGGGTCCTCCCTCCCCTTCAAAGCCTGATAGGGATGTGTGTGTACAAAACGCTGCAAACTGATATCTGCTGGGTCCAGGCTCAAGGGCGTATGGCACTCTCAACTCTTTCCAGGACATGCCGGGGCCCTGCCTGCCTGTAGCTTTGCCGATATCTGTGTTGATAGGTAATAGATTAAGAGCGGTGAATCATCTTAGATACAGGAAGCGCTCAAACGTTTGTGTGAGTTTATCTAATTTAGCAGTGATTCCATGTCAGCCACAGCTTGTTACAAAAAACCTGACTGATAGTGTGTTTAACGAACTTAAACTAGCTTTATTAAATGTCAGGTCTTTGGCAGGAAAAACATTTTTAATCAATGATTTTATCACTGAGCACAATCTCGATTTTATGTTTTTAACAGAAACTTGGATTGAACAAAATAACAGTGCAGCTGTTATCGAATCAACCCCTCCCAACTTTAGTTTTATGAGTCAGGAAAGAATGCATGAGAAAGGGGGTGGAGTTGCTATTCTGTTCAATGATTCCCTTCAATGCAGGAAGACATCTTATGAGAACTTTGCTTCTTTTGAATATGTGGCCCTTCAGCTGAAATGCTCCTCTCGAGCTCTGTTCCTAAATATCTATAGACCACCCAAATACTGTGCAAGCTTTTTTGATGATTTTACCGAACTGCTGTCTATAGTGTGTATTGACTTTGACCGTCTAGTCATTGTTGGTGATTTTAACATCCATGTTGACAACCCCCAGGACAGAGGGGCAAAAGAACTGTTTTGTGTTCTTGATAGCTATGGACTGACTCAGCATGTGACGGAGCCCACGCACAATAAGGGGCACACTCTGGACTTAATTATCTCAAAGGGTCTGAATATCTCTAAGGTTGTGGTGACTGATGTTGCACTCTCTGACCATTCCTGTGTTTTCTTTATTTCTGTTCACAAAAATGTTCAGAAAGAGGTAACCACAAAGCGATATTTAACTGAAAATACTAGGGAAATGTTTACTCAGAATTTTTCTTCCACACTTGCCCCTGCTAACATCTCAGTAAATGAGCTAGTAGATCATTTTAATTCAAAAATTAAAAATGTTATAGATGCCATTGCTCCAACTAAGGTAAAGGAAGTGTCTGGCAAGAAAATATCTCCATGGAGAAAGGCCATGACCGTGAAGACAGAAAAAAGAGAATGTCGAAAAGCTGAACGCAGGTGGCGAAAAACAAATCTCCAGGTTCACTTTGAAATCTATAAAGAGAGACTTGGCCTTTATAATTTGGAATTGAAAAACGCACGACAATCGTTCTTCTCTGACATCATTACCAAAAACAAAAACAACGCACGTGCCTTGTTTGCTACCGTCGACAGACTAACTAACCCCCCAGTGTCAGTAGCCTCTGAATTTCTATCCACCAGGGCGTGCAATGATTTTGCCTTCTTCACTGACAAAATTCAGAAAATCAGACAAGCAGTCAGTGCCTCTGCATCAGGAACAGCAAATGTGTTGTCTCTGTGTCCACCTAATATCAATTCAAACACCATGACACAATTCCATCAGATTAATGATAAAAACCTAGAGGACATTATTCAACTTCTGAAATCCTCCTCCTGCTGCCTTGATATTATTCCAACAGGGTTTTTCAAAAATGTTTTGCCTTGCATGGCCTCAGATCTACTTCATATAGTAAACAAATCTCTTCACTCAGGTATTTTTCCACAGGCCCTGAAAACTGCAGTCATTAAACCGCTCTTAAAAAATAATAATCTAGATGCTTCAGTAATGAACAATTACAGGCCCATATCAAACCTCCCATTTCTAGGTAAAATCATTGAAAAAGTTGTTTTTCAACAGTTGAGTAATTTCTTGCATTTAAATAACTGTTTGGATGTGTTCCAGTCAGGCTTTCGTCCAAACCACAGCACTGAGACTGCTCTTGTAAAGATCTTTAATGACATCCACTTAAACACAGACAGTGGCAGAACTTCAGTGTTAGTATTATTAGATCTCAGTGCTGCGTTTGACACTGTTGACCACAGCATATTACTAGACCGACTGAAAAACTGGGTGGGACTTTCGGAAACAGTTCTAAATTGGTTTGAATCCTACTTAAAGGACAGAAACAACTTTGTTTCTATAGGTAAATACACATCTGAGTTGACAAATATGACATGTGGGGTACCTCAAGGCTCCATCTTGGGGCCTCTTCTCTTTAACGTCTACATGCTACCACTGGCTCAGATAATGAAGAACAACAAAATAAGTTACCATAGCTATGCGGATGACACACACATTTTCGTGCTGGCGGCAAGTGTGGTGGCACGAAGCTGCAACCCTCTCGCTCCATCAGAGCCAAGGTCAAACAGAGGTGGGGGGAGTTCAAACACAGAAACATGATTACAGCTTTGAACCGCCGACCCCTCTAACGCTGTCTCCACTCATGTATATTCATGAACGCCGAGCCAAAAGACGCAAGGCCACGGTGTGGGAGAATCCACGCACACCGACTCTCACACACACATACACACACACACACACACACACATTATGGAGTAGTTAATCTGCACTTTGATGGGTTGACCCTGTCATAGTGCTGCGAGGCAGGAAAAAGAACACAAGGATCATGACCCTGACCTCTCTTTAGAGAGCAGAGGAAGAGGAGGATTCATGCATAAAAGAGTAGCCTCTCCCTCTTCTACATGTCCACTCAAGATGCTTTGAGTCAAGGCTGCCAGCTTTATCTGCTGCGTGGAAGACAGCTTCAGAAAGTTCCAAATGCTCAGGAGAGCGGCTGTGTGGTGCGCTTTAGTTTAGCTGCGGCGTTAAACAAGACGTTACTTCAGTCAGAAAACGTACATGTTTATTAGAAGCAGCATATAGTTTGAGTTTGGCTCGGGCCTCATCTCTCCAGAAATGTACATAAAACATTGAGTAATGATTAAATAACTATCCCCCACGAGCCTACAGGTGGATGCTGGGGTGGTGGTGGGGCAGGAACCTGAAGGCAGCAGGAACCTGAACGCAGCAGTAGCATTAGCGAGGCAGAGGCAGGCAGATCTGGCAGCTTAAATGGAGCGGCAGGTTTAGGAGAATGTGTTTGGTTGGTTGTAAGAGGGACGAGGTGCGTCACGTGTTAATGTATCATTGGTGCTCGACAGTGGCGTCGCCTGGCCTGGACATTCAGGGCTTTAGCCCCGAATGTTTTTTTTCTGTAGCAATTCTCCCTCAATAATATAATACATTAACCGTGCTTTACGTGAACCTCATCATGACACAAGAGAGGACGGTAGGACTGTAATTTCCCGTGTTCAGTGAATGCAACAGAGGCATGACACCAGACCAATCAGAGAGTTGCATGGAAATAAACGTGTGCTTGTGTCATTCAAGCTCGGCTCTGTGTATGTGTGGCAATAGCGCATTTAGTGTGATAGAGAGAGAGAGAGAGATGGACCGGTGCCAGCAGGGACCGTGTTGTTAGCATTTGGTTAGCTAGCTGTGCTAATGGACATAAGGAGCTGTTTGTTCCACAACAAGCTGGAGGAGGGTCCTCTCCTCTCAGACTGAGAGACTCAGGTGAGCTAAAGGACTCTCTGAGTGTTTAGATAGTTCACTTTAGTCTAAGTTATCTCAGTGGGTCTCAAACGGTTTGGTCACAAATCACACTCTCAAAGTGCACCAGATTGATGCTTTTAACTTCAATATTTAAAAAAAAATCTTCCCGGGGGAGCATCTCCCCGGACCCCCCTAGAGGAGGTTAGGTCCCCCCTAGAGGAGGTGAGGTCCGCCCCCCACTCATAAAAAAATAGCACTTTACCCCTGTCTATATGCTGTGAGCTGATTATCGAGCCTTCATTGTAACAGTGAACTGTGTGTGTGTGTGGGGAGTGTTGCAGTAGAAAATTCCACTGTAGCGTCACTGTGGGCTAAGCCCCGAATGTTTTCAGGTCCAGGCGATGCCTCTGATGCTCGAGTTGACTGCCTGAACTAGCTCGCAGGCTTTGCCCCATTTTTGCCTAACCAACCACTTAGTAATTATCCTTTCTCTTCGAAAACACTTCTCATGAAGCATAAATCTCATCTTTTTGTCACTGCCACTCAACGTTTGGTTTCAAATGTTAAGTGGACACATTGTTGCCCATTGTGGCCGTTTGGGTAAAATATCCATTTCAGCTGCATTTCTCACCAACCTGCAAGTAGAAATAACTCTCACCCCCACCCTTTTGATACACCTCGATTGGACTCCTTTGCTTACTTCTAAAACATATTGACATCACTATGTAACACTCACACTCCCATTGGCTTGCGCTCTAACACATTGTACCTGATAGGCTAAGAGGCAGGACATATCTAAGTTGTTGCCAAATCACAACAGAGCCGGCCAGCTAACCAATCAGAGCAGACTGGGCTCTGGTTTCAGACAGAGGGTGAAAAGAGGAGCTGCAGCACAGGCTGTATGAGAAAAATAAAGAGCTTTTTGAACATTAAAGCATGGAGACATGTCACAGTAGAAACACATGCAAATATGAACCTGAAAATGAGCACAACAGGTCCTCTTTAATGATCATATAAGGTGAATCTTTTTGACCTCTTATCATTTACACCGTAATGGAGACATTTCAGGAAAAGGGGGGCTACCCTGCCCAAGGGCACATAAGCAGTCCCCACGAAGCACACTGGAATCCCTCAAGCTACAGTCCACACTCCATTTATTGTCAGCAAGGGGACTTGAACAGCCAACCCTAAAAAGCCAAGTCTTCACAAACTGATACCACCACCCAGGTGCACACTGACAAACATTACATTTTGCTGCATGAGCATCTTCCATGACATCCTTCCACACATGTTGCACACACAGAAGAGTGACATGGCTTCAAATTCCAATTATACTTTATCATTTACATTTTTGAAAGTTTGAGACATAAAGCAAAGTTATTGAGGTACCTTCTGCATGGGACTGACACACTCTCTGGACGAGCGGGGAGCAAATAAAGATGAGTGTAAATGTTGTTTGAAGCTCTTTTGTACCAAATAGAGTCTTTGTAATGTAACCAGACAGAGTGGCAAGTGCTATTCAGACAAGCTGACGCATTCTGAATATGTAGTAGAGACAAGACTGTGTTGTGGCAAGGCCTATTCCTCTTGTTAGCTTGGAGGACTGCGACTCCCCCCCCCTACACTCCCACCGGGCCTATCCCTGAGCCTGGCTGGTACATCTCTGGCTGGTGAATTAATGAGTGAAAGCAGCTCCTGTAGCGAGGATGCCACAGTGTGTTACGGCTGCAGCCCCATCCTGGTAAGCGGCTGTGAAGGCTGCAGTCTGCTTCAATGAGGAGCACGAAGAGCGGGGGGGCTGGAGAGGAGAATGGAAGGGGGAGGGATGGGAGTTTGAACGAGATAACACTGCTGCAAACACCACCTGTGTGCAAGGTACAATCAAAACAACAAAGGGTTCAGAGGAGCACAGGAGGATGGATCTGTATGCTGAAAGCCAAGGTGAATATGTCATTTACCACAGAGTAAGGGCCGCCGAAAGATATGTGACTTACCAAAGATGAGGTGTAACCCGTTGAACGTAAGATCCATTGAGTTGGAGACCACAGTGAATACAATTTCTAAAATAAAAAGCATCATAGGATTCAGGAGAACAGTAATATACATGAGTTATGTGAAGTCTACGAGCAACTTCATCATGAAGTGAATGTCTGCATTTGAATTATTTGAGCGGCCTGATGAAGCAAAGATAAACAATATTTCACAAGGAAAATAGATATATTGAACAGATAAGTCAAGTAGAAAAGAAAAATGATTAAACTTTCATTTTGCATATTTGTCTGCAACAGCATCCTGTTAGGCGAGCAGAGAAAAACACATAGTGATATGGTCCTATGTTGGGAAGGATTGAGGTTATTGTTGCAATAAATTCAGTATGTACACGGTGGTAGGCAATATAAGACCTTCCCTTCATGCCACTGATCCATATTTATTTTCTGTATCATCACCTATATAAGATTATTTTAATCTTCTGGTTATTTGTTCATTTTTAAACTAAATTTAGGTCAAATCAATCATCATTTTGCTTGGACATTTGATCTAGATAAGGCTTAACACTATGACATATATCTGTTATCTGGTCTGATGATCTGGAATACATATTAAAGCGGGACTTTAGTGCTTACAAGGATACATTTGGATGTATACTTCATTGTCTCCTTACCTTTGAGTGAACCTCTCTTCCCTCTCTTTGAATGTGTCCTTGCCTCTCTCACAATATGTTTGCATTCCATCTGTAATATTGTCCTTCTGATTTCCCATTTCCATGTATCTATTGATATTTATCTCACTCTGTACAGATGACATCTATTACATGTAGGCTTAGTTAAAGTTTTTCGAGGGGAGTTTTTCCTTATCCGAGGGTCAAGGATAAAGGATGTCATATTGAGAAAAGTTTTGATGAAATGTTGCTGCATTGTTTTTTCTTTGCTTTCTTGTGTGGCCTGTACAGAGCACACAAACACACAGAACTATTTTGTCAATGTACTTTTGTGTCAGTGGCTACACAAAGCCTGCTAGCTAGTTTTAAGAACAACAGGAAACCCGGAAAACTAAGTTAGCGTCAATGACAAATCAGAATGTGCACTTTTCTTTCACATGCACAATCTGCAACACAGCAAACACTAAATGTTACCAACATGGCTCTTCCAGAACAAATCACCATAACACTAAGTAACCTCTCTTTATCCATGGAGTGAATTTCAACTTTGCCTAGCATAGCTTAGCATTAGCCTGTAGCCACATAACTTGGGAGCAGGACTGTTTAACCTATATTTATTTACTGTAATTTTACTGATGGCTTTATTATTGTAATGACGGTTTATTCAGGCTATTAAAAAGCCACATGGCTAAGTTAATGTATTGCAGACACAAGGCGTTAACCACCTTTTCTAACCCGGAACTATTATCCTGCACAGATCACATCCAATATGATTAGAAGTTATTTTGTTCTGAACAAGGACACGCAAAGCCATCTTTGATTCTGCCATATTTACAGTTTTAGATTTTTCAATTAATGCTTTTTGGAATATACATTCCAGGTTGTTTACAAAAGTGTTGCCACAATAAGGTGATTAAATGTAAGATAATTCATTCTTATTGATACAAACTGAATTTCGAACGTGATCCTAATCTTAATTATTGTAATTATGATTCATAATTAATATTTCCCCTAATAGCAATATTAATGCCTTTTGAGCTACTGCACTTATATAATTTAGCTCCACATTCTTATCAACCCCTATTGATAAAATGATTAAATAAAATGAATAGTTTAATGATATTAATTATTATTTCAAATTGTAAAAATACCAACTTGGTCATTTTACCTCCAAACATGAATTCCACCAACAAACAGTTTGTTCACTACATGTGTTTGTTATGATAATTAATCTAATCTAAAATAATAGAATATATGAATGAATACAAACAAGATTGACTGACAAGGATAAGGAAGAGGAAAATATGGATCTTGTATCCAACAGTTTCAATGATTTCTTTGTAAATGTTGGACCTGAATTAGCAGGCAAAATCCCTAATGGAGGAACATCAGAAAAAAAGCTGTAAAACTTAATCCTTTCTCAATGTTCCTCACAGCAGTGCATGAAAGGGAAGTAGTTGATATTGTTACGAAATGTAAAAACAAAAAATCTACCGATTGTGATGACATTGACATGACTGTATTAAAAAAGGTTATAGATGTTATTTCAAAACCCTTCACACACATATGTAACTTATCATTCCAAACTGGTGCATTTCCTAACAAAATGAAAATAGCAAAAGTCATACCTTTGTTCAAAGCTGGGAACAAACATCACTTCACAAACTATAGACCTGTCTCACTTCTACCACAATTCTCAAAAATTCTTGAAAAGCTTTTCAATAACAGACAATTTCATAGAAAAACACAAACTTCTCACCGAAAGTCAATACGGATTCAGAGCCAATAGATCAACATCGATGGCTTTAATAGACTCACTTGAAGAAATTACTAGCTCAATTGACCAAAAGAAACATGCCATTGGAATATTCATTGACCTAAAAAAAGCATTTGACACAATTAATCATGACATATTAATAAAGAAACTGGAACGTTATGGAATCAGGGGTGCAGTTTTGGAATGGGTAAGGAGTTATTTAACCAACAGGCAACAGTTTGTGAAGCTGGGAGTGTTGTTCTTCATATTTGGACATTACATGCGGTGTTCCCCAGGGGTCAGTATTGGGGCCGAAACTATTTATTATGTATATTAATGAAATATGCAATGTATCGACAGTACTCAAGTTTGTTTTGTTTGCTGATGACACTAATATATTTTGTCCTGGGGACAATGTACAGCTACTAATGGAAGAGATCACAGCTGAAATATGCAAACTAACGTTATGGCTAAACGGTAATAAGTTATCATTAAACTTGAATAAAACAACATTAATCATATTTGGAAATAGCAATACACTAGCATCCATTAAGATAGATGGGATTTTCATTGAGAGAGTTAAAGAACATAAATTCCTTGGAATCACAATTGGTGAGAAACTGAGCTGGAAACCACACATAAAACATATTCATTCCAAAGTCTCAAGAAGTATTGCAATATTAAACAAGGCAAAACAGATTCTTGATCAAAATTCCCTCTACATTCTTTACTGTTCATTGGTGTTACCTTATTTAAGTTACTGTGCAGAGGTTTGTGGCAGTAATTATAAAACTACAACACAATCCCTATTTATTCTACAAAAAAGAGCAATAAGACTTATTAAAAATGTCGGCAATAGGGATCATACAAACCCATTATTCTTAGAGCTAAAATTATTAAAACTGTCAGATCTTGTTTAAGGCAAAAAACGTTCAATTATCTGGGAATATTCAGATATTGTTCAATGAAAGACAAGGGAATTATTATTTACGTGGTTCATTTATATTCACTAATGTTAGGGTGCGCACAACAAAGAGAAGTTTTTGTGTTTCTGTTTGTGGGGTGAAGATCTGGAACAATGTGAGTGAAGAGCTAAAGGGATGTCCAAACATCAAACTATTCAAAAAGAGGTATAAAGACACAATTCTCACGAGGTACAGGGAGGACACTGCTAAACCATAACTGTTTATATTCTTGTTTTGTATTCTATTTATGAATTTGTGTTTGTATGAATTTGTGTATGTACATATGTGTATATATATATATATATATATATATATATATATTATAAATATATAGAGACCATTCTCCTAACTTGCCTGTATATATTATATGAATGATTATATAAATTATTCAAGGTTAAAGTATACATTGATATTGTATGTTAACATATATTAAGATGTAAAAAGAAGAAAAAAAAAAAGAAAAAAAAAAGGGAGAAGGGGTCGGATTAAATAAGTGTAAACTTCTTCCGACCCCTTTTCAGACGTGTAATTAGCTAAAGCTTTGTTGTTTATTGATATCAGACAATGATACTACAGATTATTCAATTATTAATTAAATATTTCGTTTTGTTATTGCATTCATTTGTATAGTACTGTATCATATCCGTATCATCTTTTGTTTCATTTGTATTTTCTTTGGTTTTACACGCTCGAAAAATAATAATAAACTAAACTAAACTGCAGCTTCAAACACAGCTATCTGTTACAGTCTTGATGCCATGGCCCGAGTTAAAGTGTTCTCTATGTGCTTGTGCGCTCTAAGTATTACCTTTGTGAAATGTGTTGCCACTGATGAGGGGGCTACATCGAACACAACCACATGTTCAGCCTCATTGCTTTGTACTGTTCCTGGCAGAGAGGACATATGTGCACAATGAATATCTGTAGTGAGAGGGACACTGTTGTGTGTATGTGTGTATGTGTGTGTGTGTGTGTGTGTGTGAGCAGGGTTGGCTGAAAGAGAAAGTCAGAGGATGGGGAATGTGTTGGGAGTGGCAGGACAAGGTGTTTTGTGCAATGAAACAGGGTGTTGTTGTACAGCAGGAGCAGTGAGTGTGTCCCTGAGTGTGTGAGAGTGCAGGGTTGAACAGATATAATCAGCATGTGTGGATGCAGAGGTAATAACTCCACAGGGGAAAGCTGGGGAAGTGAATCTGTCTCTGTCATGAAGACATGGAGCAATCAGGAAAAACCCCAGCCAGCAGAAAAAGAAGCAGCAGTTAGGAGCTCAGGAAGTGGATCACCTGTGTGGAGGAAGGCCAATGTGAGAAACCATATTAATAACATATATTTATTATATAATTTATGAGTTTTCCGTTTGCTTTATAAGTAGAAAGGGATGACTGCACATGGCTGAAGCGTCTCTTTGGACAGCCACTCTTTGAGTCTATAAAAACTGAATTAAGCAAGGGCTACATTGAGCAAGTTAATAAATGAGGTCAATTATATTTAGCAGTATGCAAAACACGCTGCTTAAATGGTTCCAAAATGAAGGGACTGCCAGTAGTGCATTAAAATCACAAAACTCTTTGAATGACAGTCTGTTAAGTTGTCCAGCAGCAGACACACTAACAGTACACCAGATCAAATGTATACGTGATGTATTGGAACACATGGCATATTTTTAATATAACCTTGTTTGCATAATCACATGACTCTTGGTATAGTGCTAACTTGCACTCACAATGATGAAATGACCTTCTTAGGGTATGAGTAAGGGTCTTATGGGAAGTTGCCACGCCGGCCAGATGGAGAACTGTTTGGACCAAACCAATTTTGCTTTCGGGGGTGGCCAACGAGATAAAGAACAAACAAAGCGCTTTTCACTCAAACTTGCCGGACTTTTGCCCAGTGTGTTTGTGACTAAATAATAAAAGACAACTTATTGAGTCAATGAGTTTGAATAGCATGATTTCCACCACAGTTTCACCACTTTCCATCCTAAGAAACGGCCCATTGAGGAGCATGAGAATCGCCATGGGCCTTGCCGGAGCTCTGCTTTCTCTGAGTGCCATTGGAAATACAAGTGAACCAAGAAGAATTAACATGAAGACATGTGGACTGAGAGATAACTATTGATCTGGATCATCATACTGCATCATCAGCTCTTCTGTTTTAATTTCCTTTCACTCTCTGATTGATCAAGGAAAATTCATCCACTCTCCATCCACCAACACAAGATCCTGTGGTTGGGCTGCCATGCTTCAGAGCTCATTGGAACCGCAGCAGTTTAAATAGAAGCAGGCTGAGGCACCATCTGGTTGTTTGGCGAATGGACCTATCAGCTTTTTCACAAAACAAAGACAACAGCCTGTCAATCACACCATTAGGTGTGAAAGCTCACTGTTTGCTCTGAGGATTCATTCATAACCAATCATTATTAACACATGGACATACCTGCTTGGAAATAAGTTATTACACAATATGTTATGACCAGTATAACTTTGTTTGATGATGGATTATCTTTTATCTTTCCCATAAACATGTCTTTCAGCACTTATTGTGTGAACATTTATATTTTTTATAGAAAGTGCATTTAGGGGAAGACAGAGGCCTTTATCATCTAATGCAGTGGTTCCCAAACTTTTTCTGTCAGGCCCCCCCTTTGGAGAAAAAAAAAGTCGGGGCCCCCTCAACACAAGTCAGGCTCAGTGGCGGCGCCAGAGATTTATTTTGGGGGTGCTGTGGGGTAGCTTGACGTTTCATAGAGGGTGCTCAAACATTTAGGGTTTCCCATTAATGTCCCGGGCGCTACAGTGGAATGTTCTACTGCAACACTCCCCACGCAAATACACAGTGTGACAGTTACAATAAAGGCTCGATGCATATAGGTGTAAGCAGGGGTAAAGTGTTATTTTTATAGGTGGTGTGTGGACCTCACATAGGGGGGTCCGGGGGCAAGCTCCCCAGGGAAGATTATTTTTTAAATATTGAAGTTGAAAGCATCAATCTGGTGCACTTTGAGAGCAACATGAAGAGATCTATGGATACATCTCCCAACACCTATGAAACAGACCTGTTAACAGATTTACTTTTTCTTTATGGATATTTTACAAATCATCCTTTTAAACTTTATTCTTGTTTTACTGTCATATAGTTCATACCTGTTTTTCATTTATTCTCTTATTTTTTTATAACTATAATGATCATATAAACGTGTGCCTCGGAAATAATTGTTTACATTAATGGTGACCAAAACGTTTGAGACCCACTGAGATAACACTGAGAGAGTCCTTTAGCTCACTGAGTCTCTCAGTCTGACAGGAGAGGACTCTCCTCCACCTTGTTGTTGAAAAAACTCCTTATATCCGTTAGCGTAGCTCGCTAGCACCTGAAGCTAACAACAACGATCTCCGGTACCGGTGCGCTCTCTCTCACTTGCGCACGCACACAAAATGGCTCGTTCCACACACACACACAGAGCCAAGCTTTAATGAAACACAGAGACCCAGACGTAATAGTACTGTACTGTATCATATTATTTTCGAATCAATAATATTTCAAATTATGATTTTTATTTTTTTTATCTTTTTATTTAAATTTTTATAACCATTTTTCCTCCTGGTCTCTCGCGCCCCCCCCCTGTCGTGCCTCTGCGCCCCCACTTTGGGAACCACTGATCTAATGCAATGTGTCCCAAATTACTTGAATATGAGATAAATAGTTACAAAAAGTGAGGTGCAAAAAGGTTCAATCTAGAACAGCTCGGTTTGTGGGTTTGAATGTGATTGACCTGTAAACGTCTTCTACTGTGTTTAAGTCAGACATTCTGTACAGTATGTGTTTAGGATCAGTTGAAAGGCTGCACAGTTAGAAGGCAAGTCATGTTGAAGGGTTAGGGTTAGCATCTGGTGCTTATTTAGGACCACATTCAAGATTTCAACTGAGCTGAAGCAAAAATGGCCTGACTCCAGAAAAAATCTGTATTATCTGGGGATCTTCCACATCCATGGGGCCATAGAGCAAGCATACTTCCGTTTTCCTTAACCACCGCCTCACATAACGACATAATAACTGAAATAATGCCTTAGATATAAGGGCTTGTTCTTACAAGTTGATTTACGTTTGATTTTTTTTTTAAAGATGCCTCTCTCCCAGTGTAAGTCAATAGTAACAATTATTTTTGGACCCAATGCAATCAGGATATGAAAGTGTTGCGGCTGTGGCTCAGTGGATAGAGTGCTGGACTTCGAATCAGGTGGTGGCAAGTTCGAGTCCCACTGCAGTCAGCATGTCGTTGTGTCCCTGGGCAAGACACTTCACCCCAAATTGCTCCTGTGGGGATTGTCCACAGTACTGAATGTATGTAAGTCACTTTGGATAACATTTAACATAAAATGTAATGTTGCCACTACGAACATTTGCTTCAACACCCGGCTCTCTTTCTGGAGGCTTGGTTATTATCCGAGCAAAAGAAACAGAGAAATGTACCTGGAACTGAAGTGAGTGGAGCCCCACAGAGCTGCCCCCCTGCAGCCTAAACAGGGCATTGTTCTAGACCCTCCACAGGACACCACACAGTGTCTCTGCACAGAGAGGTACATCAGGTGCACTGCAGATCTATACTCTGAATGTCAGAGCTCAGTGAAAGGCTTTGTGTTCCAGGCTGCCAGCAGGAAACAGGTTGTACTTGAAAAGCTGTGACCATGGCAATACCAGACTAATGTTGTGAAGAAGTTGTTGGCATGGCGAGCATAAAGAAGAGTGCAGTCCATTATTGGTGGGGAGGGAGGGTGTTGCCATGGGGACCAGGTCATCTGGTGAAGAATAGGGCTACACAGATCTGTGGGGTTTGTCAGGAGAACAATATCATTCATCTGGAGTCGCCATGGTGATGCTTGTGACCTGATCACCAGGTTGGTCTCAAACTTCTGTATTATTGATATCATTAGCTCCTGTCTCATTACGCTTGATGTCACTCATGCTGTAAAAAGCTTTCAGTGCAATTTCTGTCCGATTTTTCTTAAACAGGAAAAATCTACTCAGATTTTCGAGCATGAAAGACTCAGTGATATTCACAGCATTAAAATCCCATCGGCTTTTTCAGCCTTAATAATTGAGTTAACCATGTTGATGCCGTTTCGGATATTGAAATAATGAGTGAAAGAAAAACAGTTCTTATCATTTATTATTTGCTTTTGTTTTATATTATTACAACACATTCTTATGTAATCAGATACAGCTGCTCAGATGCCAACGTTTTCAGTATTGAGTAAGAAGTGTTTTACTGTTTTATACTTTTCAAGTGTTAACAGTATATGCCCATGATCATGAGGGAGAAAACATGTGACAGACTGTGCAACCCCAGCTATGTCTACCTTAATATTCTCCTTACTCAGCAGACCAGTCATGTCCTCTTGTATGCTATTATGCACCAGCTATATGAATGTTGCCTATAGAGAAGGGAATTATGTAGCGTTTTGTTCCTCATGTGGGGTCACCATTTTGCTCTCTTATTCGTTCTGCATAATTGTTTTCCTTTAATAATATGATCCCATCCATTTGACTTGGGGTACACATAAAGCTTTTGGTTGGCCTTCTCTCCTGTTTAAAGGGGCCCTATTCTGCTCTTCTTCTTCTTATCAGTACGTAGTGTCTCTACTGGGACATGTCTCCATGCTCTAATGTTCAAAAAGCTCTTTATTTTTCTCATACGTGCTGCAGCACCTCTTTTCACCCTCTGTCTGAAACCAGAGCCCAGTCTGCTCTGATTGGTTAGCTGGTCTGCTCTGTTGTGATTGGTCAACAGCTTAGAGATGTCCCAGCCCTTAGAAATCAACGTACAATGTGATGGAAAGCAAGCCAATAGATGTCACTATATTAAGGAAGTAAACAAACAAGTCCAATGGAGGCGTTTCAGGCAGGGGGGGGGGGAAGAGAGAAACTCCCTCATGAGGGAACACAGGGATGGTAGCCTTTGCAGACCATTTATATTCACACGCTACATTAAAAGGGAAACGGATGCTGCTCTCTCTGGATGTTGGGACCTGCTGCTCCGACCCGGTGACCCCGCACAGCACTCATACTGCGGACACTTATGTTTCTCCAGGCAAACACACACTTTGTGCACACACACACCACAGGGCATCAGCTCCTCACCGTCCCCTCACACTCACTCCATCCTAAATGTTATCTGCCACAGTGTTTCCCTCTGCAGAAACATGATGAAATCTGAGATTGTCAAAACATTTTTTATTTGAATAAAAACTCAAAGCACAGCGTACATTTATGGTAAAATACATCATTTGATGTGGAGAAATATCTATAAAGGATCCATTTTCAATAAACATTAACAACTGTTTACAAAAGCATTTCTGATAAGGCCTTCAAATCAATACTGATAAATAATGTGAAATATGAAATACACTCTCTTTACATACGGAAAAACCTCATGGCATGTTCCCGTCTCTTTTGGATAAAAACTCATTTTCAGCATGTTTGAGAAGGCAAATATACAAATGAAAGACATCAACATGAATAAAATGATTTCAGCATTACGTTTTTGGCACTGCAAGCCAGACACGTTCATGTAGATCAGGTATCGCTGCTTGTCAAAAACAAGAACACACACAAACAGAAAGCTGTCACTTGGATGAAGGGGTTCATGCAGCGAAGAAGCCAGATGGAAATAACCTGAGTCATACAGCACGTTTAATGACTGGGATTAATATCCATGTTCAGTCTGCACACTCATTGGCTACAATACATCCAAATCAAAGTCAATACATATCTATACTTGGCAGCGCTCATTAGAATATGTATTTGGTAGAAAATCAATAAATACATTCCCTTTTTCCTCACTGTGTTGGTATTATTGGCATTATTTTGTATCGTTATCTGAAATGTATTTTCTGACAAATCGTCTCTGGAATTTGAATTCTGCAACCCTTTACAGACAGCCCGCCTTATGCAACGCATATTTTTGCGAATGATATTCATGATATGCACTAATACTAAATCATCTTCCAATCGTAGCCTCATTTAAACCTCTCAAAATAATAAAAGCAACCTCAGTGTGATCACGTGTTCTGGGTCTATTTCTTCTGGTTAGAGACCATTTGTCCTCATGAAGGTAGCGCTGCAGTCACATGATGCACGGTAAAACGCCTGTGCAATGACGTGTTTCTATGGAGAGAATAGTGTCCAACTCGGCGGGAGCGCTTCCCTCGACGTTGCGCACCACTTGAAATTGTCACCAAGCGCTGCGTATAAAATTCAGATTATTTCTACTTTGACCTTGTTTGCCATTGAGCTGTAGGTGCACTGACTGATCAGATAACAGCTGTGTGTAGCGGCGCAAGCCTTTACAACACATAGAACTTTCACCTGCACATTTAAATGTGTAGATATTTAACCTTGCTGTGTACATTTATACTGTTACTACATGTTTATTTTGTTATTATTATCCTTGTGTGTATTCTCATGTGTACTTTGTGTTACTGTCTTATTCTGTTGCTGCTTTAACACCTTCATTTCCCAATGGGGATCAATACAAGTCCATCTTATCTTAAGCTAGCAGGGAGGTAACCATTAGTACCACAGCCAGGCTCTGCCCCCCCCACGGTGCGATAAGAGCTAATCGTGCATCATGTGAAAGCAGCTTTAATCCTAATATTACAACATACACAGACAGACAGTGTGTGTTTGGCCCTTTCCTCCCTCCTCTCAACGTGCACACAGCCAGCTGCAGAAACAAAGGCTTCTCTGGTGTGAGGAGCTCCAGCCATCAGCCTCCATCAGGACTCATGCTGTGTAGCTGCTTTGTAATGCTTGTGGTTTTGGAATGCAATCATCACCTATCAACAAAGGCTTGAATGTGACTAGACATTTTTGGTCATTAAGTGCTTTGATTTTGCTATATTTTTCAAAGTTTGGCAAACATAACAAACAAAGTGGGTTTCTCCACAGTGCAATAAAGTATAAAAATCAGCTTTCATATTCGAACCTTCGCGTTTTGATCCTCTAATAACACCCAGTCGTGATAGTATGTGGTTTTGGATCTGGAGAAGAGCTACTAGGACGTGCAGTTCTGTGTCTGTGCGCCTGACCTCTGCACTGTGAAGCTGTGATATGGATATGATGCAGGGAAATTGATTCTATGCACTGGTTCCAAATGGAGAGCTCCATATGCTAAATCCATATTTGACATTCAGTAAGCATGCATGAATATGCTTAATCGTGATTATTATCCTGTGTCTTCAGTAAATGATTTGTGCTATAAATGCTGTCTTTATCCTAAATAACTGCATGAAAATAGTGATATTCAGAAGATACTAAATAACAATTTGCATAATTAGCAGATAACAGCTTGAATAATGATAATAAGGAAGTTGAGGTTCTGGCACAGGTATGGATCCAGAACCTGTCCCTCCATCAGTTTGTGCTCCTCTACAGCAGCTCATTAGTCAGAAGCGTTCCCTTTGTGATATCCAGCATGAGCAGCGTCTGACTACACAGAGCAGTCTGCACACACTCACAGCAGCAGAACCGATGAGGTGTTCACGCCATGGTGTAGCCGTAGCTCCCACAATGCAGTGCTACGAGCAGCCGGTCTCTCAGGACCTCCTGGCTCGGGTACTCTGGGAGTTTCAGCATGTTGATACTGTGAGGAGGAGGAGGAGGAGGAGGAGGAGGAGGAGGAGGAGGAGGAGGAGGAGGAAGAGGAGGAAAGGTGTTTCTTTAATCGTGACAGAAGAAAGAGCTGCGTTGATATGAATAACATGAGAGAGAGCTCACTGTGACATGAGCTCTGACAGCAGAGACACACTGCCCTCTAGTGCCGGGCAACACCTGTCCCTCAGCTCAGGCTGCTGGGGGACAGGCCGGGGAGAGACGGATAACATGTAGTCCCTTATTCAAAATAAATGGAATTTCTAGCAAAAATCCAATGTTACAATATACTTTAAAAGCACATGCAGTCACAAGTCTCTCAACACGGAGGGAAACGAGTCTTGAGTGAAACCAGAGCTAATCTTCCAGTCCATCATCGTGGCCTCTAGTTTAAAATATGATATTTCTGTGTGGGAAATGGGAATAGGTAGGCGTGCTGCCGGAATATGCTTTATTGCTTCCATTAAGACTACTTTTAAGAATTCAATCAGAAATCCTTTTTTGTAAATTGAACTGCTGTGGGACAAATAAAGGATTTTTGATTTCATTCTTCTTTTTTGTTCAGATTGTATTTCTGCTTTTTGAAACTGTAGTATGTGCTCATGTGTTTCACTGTTGGTGTATCAGCTGCTGCCTGGATATGCTGAGTGAAAGGCAGCTTTTCCTATCAATACAATCTCTGAGCAGAGGACACATCTTTGATGTCTTGGTTGAACAGCACAGTGACCACTTTGAAGGTCATGTACAGTACTATGAACTTTGTTTGATCAGTCATCAAGAATAACAAACAAAGGGGTTGGCCATATCTGAGCATACTTGCCCACCTAGAGACCTCAGAAATCGGGAGCATTTCAAAACCACTGCGGGGGGGGGAGACATGCTGTAAATGGTCCCAGGCCGGGTTCGAACCCCGGCCGTGGGCTCTATCAAGTGGGCAATATGGTGACCAGGTAGCTGTCATTGTTTGTAATATTAGAATTAATATAGAGACTTGCTATATTTTTTGTTGACCGCAAACTTTTTCCAGAGCTGTGATTATTTGTACAACATTTCTGTGCATGTTTTAATAAGTTGATCATTTCATTTTTTGTTTAAATTAGAGTTTTTCGCCACATCTTTGGACCTTAGCCTCTCCGAGAATATAGATTGTTTCCTGAGCACTGACAGAGAGCCTTACCAGGTGCTGGAGGTAGGCAGCAGGTTGGAGGTGAATGGCATTGCAGTGATGCTGAACTTCTGTAGCCCGCTGCCCCCCATCAGGAAGGCGAAGCCCCCGTGAGGAACCCTGGAGCTGGTGGAGAAGGACTCTCTGTTACCATATGATGAACATTCACACATTCTTCTTTGTCTACGACTTTATTGAAATCAGCACACGAACCTTCCAGTGACAAACTGAAGCAGCAGAACCCGCTCCCCCTGGGTCAGACTGTGCACCACCTCCCAGAACCACTGCAGGACACACAGGAGCTCATTCAGAGGACAACATTATAACACCACACTTACACGGCTTCGTTAAACAATAGATTCTGATTGGTCAATTTTGATATTCCAGAGGTTGTTCATTTTCGCTAACAGAGCGTTGCTAAGGAGGACAGAGCGTTGCTAGGGAGGATCAGGGGACTATGTGCAGGCATATCAATCAGCAGAAAGAAGTCCGGTGAATGTAATGTCAGTAAGAAAAAGAGTGCTGGACGTCACATATGTCAGACAGGAAGTTAACAATAAAGGGAACAGCAGGAGAAGACAGACAGGAAGTCAACACTAACAGGAACATGGTATGGGCTCAGTGCTGCCGTCATTTTAAGTTACATTGCTGTAGCCGCGGTTCCAGCCGTTTGGAAGCAGTGGAACGGAATATTCATCAATATTTCAGATTTTTTGAAATCGTTTTTTATTCCCTGCGTGACAACTTTCTACTTTCCTAAAATAGCGTGTCTGTAATAATTCATGATTAAAACAGACACATTATTCATATTATTTGATCAATAGAACAACACATTTGCCAGCATTGCAGAGAAGAAACATAGTGTGTCAGCAGCAGCATGTTACTGCTATCCCACCCACGTTGGTCAATCATTCCATCACAATTCTCCTTTTTTGATGTAGTGTGGGTAGATGGCATCAGTGTGCAACTTAGCGTGAAAGCCCAACCATACTCACCAAGCTCAAGATTCATCTTATCTTGGGATAAGTAAACATGATGCACGCAGCTGCACACTTTATAGTATCATATGTCCATAATCTTTTTGGTTTTTGTAGTTGATATGTCTATAATAAAGTATTCAACTATATTCAGTATTTTCCATATTGTGTTTTCTTTGGATACTTTATATTTGTTCTAGAGTTGATATGTATATACCATATACACTGGTTTTGTTTATCTGTCATTTGATCCTATTTGTACTTTATTTTCATTCATCCGTTCATTTGTTTGTCAAATTTTAAGTTTGACCGTTTCATTTACAATACTTTCTGCCACAATATTTAAATCATCCCCTGAACTAAAGACTTGTGTCAAACAATCATTTGAGTAACTTGGACGTTTGACAAATGTCATTAATATACAAAAGAAAGAGTTTAGATCCCAACACTGAACCTTGTGGGACTCCACGTCTAATCTTTATATATTCAGATGTATTACCAGCTAATTGTACATATTGTTGTCTATTATCCAAATAACTACTCAATCGTTCTGAAATCCGAAAGCCATACTGACTCTAATTCAGCATTTGACTCTTTTCAATAAAATAATCAAGTTTTTACAGATTTTTTAGGGGGCTCTCTATCTATTCGTAATAATTCATCATAATCATTCAAGAGTGAATGGCAATGCAAGTCCATTTATTTACTCCCCCTAGTATTGTCCCTGTAAGCTTGGAACATTTGAACACATCACTGAACACGGAAACATTTCAACTAGGTTCAAAATACGAGGCACCTGTCGGGGTTATATCCAGGTTCTGAGGCATTTTAGAATTTGCTGTTTTAAAAGTGTTTTTAGTTACTGTAACTAACAGACGGTGATTTCTGTTGGTTTGACTTTTGTAACAAGAGGCCGGCAAGGGCAGTCTTTTCCCCCTACTCCCTAACTACTGCAATATATATATTTGTACAATGTATTTGTGTTATTAAAGCTGCTTCTTCACTACTTGAATATGTTCACTTGCTTTTATAATGCGGCAACTTATATTTTATCCATGGATCTGTACTTTTTCGATGTGCCTTTACATGCTTGCCTTTTTATTAATTATATTAGTCTACTCGTGTTTTTTGCCTTTTCTCTTCTGTCTCTTTGCTGTTGGAATGTACATTTCCCAGCTTTGGGACTAATAAGAGGATTTCTAATTTTAGATCATGGAATGTGTAAATACGGTTGCGCTTTGATTGATGTGCACTATGATGAACAGAACAAATCACATTTTAAATAACATGCAAACTGCAAAGCTTCATGTAGTGTGTGTGTGATAGAAGGAGAAAGCCCACCTTGATGACCGGCTCCTGAGGGTCGTAGCCACTGGTGTACTCTGTGTTCCTGTACCAGTCCTCCACATCCACCTCTGGCATCCCTGACAGCAGGAGCTCCTACACACACACACACACACACACACACACACACACACACACACACACACACACACACACACACACACACACACACACACACACACACACACACACACACACACACAAACACACACACACACACACACACACACACACACACACACACACACACACACACACACACACACACACACACACACACACACACACACACACACACACACACACACACACACACACACACACACACACACACACACACACACACACACACACACACACACACACACACACACACACACACACACACACACACTGTTTTGGTCCGACTTGAACCCGCGACCCTTCGTTTCGCCCGCCTATAGATGTTGCAGTTTGATTTCTTAACTGGTTGTAAAGATCTTTACCTGAATAAATGTTCCGATAGCTATTCCAATAGCTCAATGAAGTGTATTTATATTTATTAATAATGCTTTTTTTTTATTCGTATTTAAAATATTTAGACCTCAATGTGTAGAAATAATTGTATCTTTATGTAAGGTAATCTACGGTGGAAACTGAGCTGGCTTTCTGCTGGGATTGAACTGTAACCGGAAACACTACAGTTATATATATTTGTAATAAGAAACAGTATTTCATGTGCATCAGTCCGCTTTTGTAATCTTATTCTTTTATAAATCTTTGATTGAATTGTTCCTCTTTCAACAAAAATGTAGGTATATTTTAGACAATTTTATTGAGGGACAATTCTTCTACTACTGCTTGTGATAGACATGTATGACTTTCAGCAGCAGAACAACACATTTGGTTTTCCAGTGAGGCTGAAGGATGTTGTGTGAATCTGAGTTCATATAAACTACAGTTAATAAAAGGGACAGGGCTGCAGTTGGTTTGTTTTAAACAATCTTTGGACAACAATAAAGCTCTATAGCACAGAGGAAGAAGATATTTCAGGCTTTGGAAACTCACACATTAGTAAAACACTATCATTGTTGGTTTGACTCTGTAAGGGGATTCTTTTAGTCGATCAGAGTGACAGTGATGAGCTGTTCAGATGTCCTGCGATGACAGCGAGTCCGAGGCATGTCCGACAAATGCACGCTGGGATAATCATCATGCTACAATATTGATCCTCGCACAAGTGAGGACATTAAATCTGCCGACACACACAGAAAAAACCCTCTAATGGAGTTGGAATGAAGTACGGGCTTCAAGGTGACCCGAGCACCCTGCCCCATCCAGACATGGCTAATCAATCCCTGCATCAGAGCCGAGCGGGCAGGCAGGGAAACAAGGAGAATGGCAACAGTGAGAGAGGTCGGATGAGAGAAGTAGAAAGAGACAGGAGGACGATGACTAACCAATTCGTATTCATCGAAAAGTTGAATGAGCGAGGGGAGGATGAACGTGTGGAATCCTTGCAGGAAGGCGTTTATCTGAGGATGGATGGCCCGCGTCATCCTCAGCTCCGTCACCAGCTGCACGTACTCGGCCTGAGAGAGGACACACAAACAACCGCGGATCAGAGTCCCCACGTACTCACACTGATAGATAAGAGTCAGAACTCATACATAGTTATTCTCTCGGCTCCTGCTTCTCCTGCTTGAAGACAGTGCCCTCTGCAGGAGCACTGCAGTACTGCACCCTGTAATTGGGACTCTTCGTGGCAATTAGCTGGAGCAGAGATCAATCGCTCATAAGAGACCAACTTCAGATGAATATACTAGAGGGGAACTTAAATTGCTCATTACTTATGCATACTTTACTCTGTCATAAACAACATACACGTAAGACACCAGTCAAAACTTTAAAACCAAAGAGAAAGAGCCAGTCTAAAATATGCAGATTGTCTCAGATACATTTGTAAGATGTTTTAGTTGTGGACGCCGCATATTTAAATCAACCCAATCAATGAAAATGACCTGACGTTTGGCAAAGCTTAGTATTCAAAGTAAGCTGCTTTCAAACAGCATATGTTTGGGTACCTAAAGTCTTCAGGCACACAACCTGCTGCTATACATAACAGGAAATATATTTAAATATATTTAAATATATTTAACAGGAACTTCATTTAAAAAAGGGGTAGTTTGAAATGTACTTCCTTCTTGCTGAAAGTTAGAGAAGATTGATACCACTCTGATTCAGATAAATGCTAGTCAGCGTAGCTTAAAAAAAGATTGGAAACAGGGGAAAACAGCTAGCTTAGGTCTGTTTAATGGGATTTAAAACCCTGTCACTTACTAATAATGCTAACTAATTCATATGTTAGATGTAATTTGGTACAATGTGTAAAAATATCAAATAACCTACTATAAAAATACCTTTTTACTAAAAATATTATGCATAGTTAATTCTGTCAATTATCCCGGCCATATTTAACATTTAAACATCGCAACTAACACTATCAAACCTGATTTTCTAAAGAAGGAAAGAAATGTAGCCTCTTGACATTCAGCCCTGTTTTTAAATTGAAGTTAAGTCAAGTTGACATCAAGTTTCCATGACGACAAGAAACCAGGTTACTCGAGAAATAGGATGTAGAAAATTGGACAACAGGTTTACATGCAGTTTACTGACCCCCGTCTCCTTGAGTAGTGATATATGTGGCTGCATTTAACTTCCTCAAAGGACAGGCTGTGTAGTGAGAGCACATTGCTTTTCTTACGACCACAAAGTGTCAACATAATAGACTTTTTAGCGCGTTTCCAACCTGTTTTTTTTTTTTTTTTTTATTATTATTATCCATCCATCTTTTTTTCTTTTTCGGACCCTTCTGGGGTATTCTAATCCCAAGTGGAAGAACCTGATCTCTATTTTACCTATAATGAATATAATATGAATGTAAAATAAACCACTGAACGTTGCCCTGCCTCTGCGTGTGTTTGTGTCTGACCTTGTTTTCCTGGGTGACGAGAATGCTGGTCCCTCCCAGTTTAAGCGGCATTTCCTCCATGGCCCCGAACACATCCGTCTCTACGGAGAAGGTGAGCTCCAGACCCAGATCACTGATGTCGTTGTCCAGAATCCACTGCAGGTTCTTGGCGTACTCTGGATCGATTGACGACACGTCCTGGTAGTTCACTGGGATGCCTGCAGAACAGATGCACAACAGCATGAAGTATCAGCCATCAGGAGGCCGTTGCAGAAATGTTGTTGTGAGGATAACCCAAAAGGTTCAAACACTTGGTCCTCACAAGTACAGCTAAACAAACATTCAAAGACACACACACATTTTTTTTTGTTTTAACAAAACATTTTCATCTTTGATATTCACTAGGGTTCAACATCTATACAATCCAATCCTGTATTTTTTTTAAACAAATTAACTAACTTTAGAATAATAATCAAGGAATAAATGACATGTAATAATACGGATCCTGCTATACCTATAAACCTTAAAAATGACCCCTAGTGGTCCGTGAGTATATTGGTAACATTTCACATTTGAAATAAATAAATAAATTTAAGTTTTCCGCACTCTCGCGGGAATATCTCCACAAAGGAGCGATGTTAAGTTTCACTTTTGATTGCATGATATAGCCCAGCACAACACCTTCATCACACATGTTGCCACTTGTTTGTACCATTTTCAGGCGATTTGTAATCTGTTCTAGAAAAACGATTTGATATTTGTGGAGTTAGGTGGTCCGCGAGTGTTTTTTTATTGGTTAAGTGGTCCTTGGTATGAAAAAGTTTGAGAAACACTGCTCTAGCTGTTCCTGTGTGTACTGTTCCCATGTATCGATAGCAACCAGCCACATTGTTGTTGTTGTTACAGCTCTTAGATCTGAAGTTATAAGCCGTGCCTTTCTTGTATATTCAACCATCACATGGCAGAGAATAGAGTATGAAATGTTATGCTAGTAATAACACTTTAAAAGGTTAAACGCAAATGGCCCAATCATTTTATACTATCAACCAAGACACTATTGTGACTCTTTTCCACAGACATGAGAGTGTTCTTTACCCAGAATGTGTTTGTAGAAGGAGCGGGTGAAATAGATGTTGACCAGCTGCCGGTGGTAAAGAGCCAGACCAAGGATCTGACCCGCAAACTGAAAGTAGTTTAGGTGGTCCGGGTTCACCGACGAGTTACTGTTGGGCTGAAAAGTGGTGCCTGTGAATTTTACACACACACACACACACACACACACACACACACACACACACACACACACACACACACACACACACACACACACACACACACACACACACACACACACACACACACACACACACACACACACACACACACACACACACACACACACACACACACACACACACACACACACACACACACACACACACACACACACACACACACACACACACACACACACACACACACACACACACACACACACACACACACACACCGTCATTCTACAGGATTAAGTTCAAAATAGTCACACTGAATGTTGTCAGGGTAAAGGAAAACACCATGTACCATCAGCTGACTGTGTGAACAGACCGTAGTCTGGGTTGATGATCTCATTGGACAAGACGTCAAACCACTCCCGGACCACCCCCTGACCCTGGGACACAGAAACACACAGGAAGAGAGATCAGACATGGGACTGGAGCTCTTTTATTCATCAGCTGACTGCTGGAACAGAAAAGGATTCATGCAGTGTGATATGAATTCAGAAACCCACCATCCCCTCCTCGCCATGGAAACGAACAGCGATGCCCTGTTTGAGTTTCTCATTGGTGGACTTAGAAACCATTTCACAGCTACTCCTGAATATAGAATCTGTTGGTGAGGGCAAAAAAAAAACTAGAATTAGTCTACTGTAGAGTAAAACATGTAGGTGAAAAATATGTCGAGGAGAGATGGAGATGTTTTTAGACCATAGCAGCTTTAGGCGTTCTTTTTGGATTGTGATCTGAATGATTAAAATATCTTTAGCATCGATAAGACCGACATGAGGCGTGCAAAAATGTAAACCAATGTGGTGATACAGCGGAAGTGTCAACAGTGAACTGTTGTTAGCCAACATGCAAGTTTGTGTTTCTGCTAGATTACTAGACAAAAAGATGTGACAATGTAACATGCGATGTCTCATGGTATTAAAAAGTCATGGTTTTATAACTCAAGCTGGCCTATCCTTCATCAGGCCATCTCACATGTATCTGCAAAAACACTCGGCATCAAAATATATTTCAGCGGAATATCAAAACAACGGTCCGGGGTGCAAAACGCATCAATGACAGCGACCCTCTAACACACAAAACAACACCTGTAAATAACCCAATTTGTGTTCTTTGAAATTGAAAAGGATATTGCATCGTGTTTGTTACTTTTGTTGCAGTTGTATATATGTCTTAAGTGTAATTTGGCTTGGCTTCCTATTTTTTATGGACATGCTTTTATTTTGAAGGCGAGTTTACGCTGTTGACAGGATGTTGTTGTTGCTATGGAAATCTTGACCCGTTGTCATAACACATGCATAAACTTCCCAGCGGGCTGAACTTGTCCACGATAATAAAGCCCACCCATTTAGAAGGACGATATGATAGGTCAATTGTACTGTCAGTTGACATTACTCACTCGTTGAGTTACCCTAGCTGGACCATCAATCAGCTCCTATCTTCACCTCGCAGAGACGAGCTTCTTTCATTTAACACTTCACATTCCAACAGAAACTGAATAGGCAGATTCGAAGGATTTATTTCTTTGGAAATGTTATTTTAAATACAATTAAATCAAGTTATTTTGGTAAAACTAATGAAAAATATAACTCGAGGGCCCTGATGGCTCGCCACTGTAGTCACTGAATGTTCACACTGTGCAACAAGTGGCACATTTCCACTCACTAATTCTATGTGCATTTGCCAATAGAGCGGTGCAGTAATGAGTCCAGGGACTCCAAAACCCGGAAAAGACTTAGCCTTTCACCACTTTCAGTTCCTGTTTTTAGCCTTGCAGTGTTAATTCACAGCTATGCAACCATTATGTAGTTTGTTTTTAACCTTATGTTAGCTTTTCATTTCTACCGATTGCATTCATGCTTCAATATCTCAAAGTGATGTTAATATGTGGAGATTATCCTGCTGAGCGAAACGTAAAAGAATCGTAAGCGTGTGTTTGCCACATATCTAAATCCACTAGGAAAATCCTATTTCTTTTGTTGAGGGAGCCATTGCGATGCTTACTTCCTGGTGAGCCATTCAAAAATACGTCATCACTGCACCACTCTATAAGAAAGGCTTCATAACATTAGTTTGTAAATATCATCTGTGAATGGAGTTCCTCTGATCACCATGCACTTCCTGTGTTCATGTGTGAAGAGGCTGTGTACCTCTGTGGATCAGCAGGATGTCGTTCTCGTTGACCGGGCGATGAACCATGTCTGAGTCTGGCTGGCCGGCATGCAGATGCTCGTAGAACCACTCACAGCGATCCTTGAAGGGCTGAGGAGAGAAAATAAGACTTCATCTCACGCTGCACAGCACTTTCCTAAACTAATTACCACTTTGCTGCGCTTTCAACTCTCAGACTGAGGATTTTTCAGTCTCTACCGACGGCTGGGAAAGCCTTCAGAGCTGAAACACTCGTCTGTAATACAGAGATGAGGCTAGGGTCTATTTGCATAATGTATGCCTTTGTTCTCTGAGCAGTGGAGGAAGAGTGAAGGATGAGCGTGGTAGAGTGAGAACGGCTTTTCCCCCTGGGGCTGCAGGGCGTACTGAGAGGAATCAGGAGATGAAATCAAATTCACCAAGTTAAAGTCTGTAATTAAAACAAGGGCCTGCTCCCAGGCGAGCCATAATCCATGGGTAACGAGGCTGGAGCGCTGCAGCTCAAATATGAATTCTAAAGAGTGAGAACTGCACACAACGCGCGGCAGCACTTCAAATGTATGAAGCCATACAAAACGGGACTTTAGACAAGTGTTATCGCCGTGTTGTAACACCGGTAAATGATCCTGAAGTGAAGACAGGAGACTTTCAAAGTTACTTTACAAAAAGTCCCTGAAGACACAAACATACACACACAGTAAATAAAGGACAAAGAATAAGGTGAATACTTTTGGAGCCTCAGTGCAGTTTGCATTAAACGCAAATTAAACAGTGTAGGTTGAGAGGAGACATTTCTTTGGGAGATGATAAATGGTGGCCCATTTCAAAAAGTCCTGCCAGGAAACATCTATGTGAGGAGAAGTTATACTAGGCATGTCAGCCTATGAATGATATTGCTTCATCATATATACATCAGTATCAGCATACACCGATAAGAAATTGCAGCAAATGTCAGACATGTTTGAGGTCATGTTGGCTTCATTGACACTGGACTCTAAAGGCTAAAACAGATTCATAGTTGTAATTTAGAAAAATCTTTAAATGATATATGAAGTTGTATTTATTTATAAGAACTGTGACCATAGTATATATAACGGGACATTGACAGTTAAAAGTCATTGTTGTTTGTGTATAACATTTTACCCAAAAACCAAATATATTCAGCTTAAAATATTTTAAAAAATAGCTGGAAAAAAACCTGCTTTATCAATTAATTCAATCATTAATTAATCATCAAAAGAGTTGAATAGTGAAATGACTAATCGATTCATCTACCAGTCACTTTGGAGGAGCGCATACTGGGTCATAGTGGCTGTCTATGAATATTTTAAATTCAAATATATATTTGATTTGTAAAGAAACTCACATTTGAAAATAAAAATGAATATTGTATTGTGAAAAAAGCAGAACTACAGCTGCTATCTATATTCTTTAATAAATACAGGGTACTTTTAATTCTTAAAAATGTGCTTCCATAAATCCCTCAACACATTTAATGAAATATTCCATCCCGTCTTACCTGGCCCTTTATGATATGCATGAAGCGTGACATCAACTCTGGACACTCCAGGAGGAAATGGAAGTGGTTAAAGATGATCTTTGGATTCCTGATGGAGAGGAGACAGAAGGAGCAACAGGGGGAGGAAGAGGACGTGGGAAGTGATACAAGTGGCCTCAAGGTAAAAGGAAAGAGGTTGCTGGATCAAGTCTGTAGGTGCTGCTGAGCGGGAGGCTGAAGTGTGGCACTCACCTGGTTACAAAACACTTGAGCACCTCGCCATGTTTGCAAACAAACTCTATGAAGCGAGGGGACGTCATTCTGCATGAGGAGAGAGAGGGAGGAGAAGAGTGAGGGAGAGGAAGTGAGAATGGAAGTGAGTCAGACAGCACAATCTTAACCACAGAATCTGTTTAGGCATTTACAAATACATATATTTTATAACTGAGTAATGGTGCCTGTCGACCATATTCTAATTTTAAAAGATTGCAGTAGAATATCTGATTTGTACGTCATTAAGTCCAGGGTCAATATTTCTGACTTGTATAGGTCATAGTTGTGAGTTATAGCTAGGGCTGCAAAATAATCTAAATGGTATGTATATCTCAATATGGACTACTGAAATATTCAAATCAAAGGAAGCACGATGGTAAATGCTACAGATGTATTGAAATACACTTCTGAAAGTATTGTGGCCAACAAATCTAACCAAATTTGTTTGGTACAGCAACGTTTTTATTTTAAATCACACATGATATTGATATTGATGACGCAAATATGATCAATCCCTCTAATATCAGGGATCATATTGCAATATCAGTGAAATATATAAATATAGTAGTTATAGGCCTTTTAATGATAATTCCTTTCATTTGGATAAATAGAACTGTTGTTATTGACTGGCCTCTGGCCTCATTGCACATGTACACTTGACCCATGGATAAGCAGCAAGTATCCTTCATTTGAATAGTAATAGAGAAATGTGAGAGCAGTATGAAGTAATGTAGCATTAGCATTGGTGAGTATGTTTGTAGCAGGTGCAGCAGTGGAAGAAGTACTCTGATTTCTTACTTGAGTAAAAGTAGCACTACTCAATAAAACATTTAAAAATACTCTGTTGCAAGTAAAAGTCCTGCATTCAAAGTCTATGAGTAAAGTACAACAGACTTGGCATCAAAATATACTTACAGTACTAAGAGTAAAAGTTTCAGAAACATATATATTTAATTACTGCATTAAAAGGTGAAGCTTATTATAATCACTTGATAAATACTGCTCCTGGATATTATGTTTATTTATCAGTAGACTTGTATTTTGTTCTAGCTAATAATCTAAATCTGAAAAGTTACTATTAATGAAAGCTGTCAGATAAATGTAGTGGAGTACAGTACTTGAGGACACTACTGAGCAGGTGAGCCCCGAAAAGATAAGGATGGTTTCACAAGGAGAGGGTTAGTATCAGCTGTGACCTAGACGCAGCTTCAGAACTCCTACAGACACGCAGTACCAACATGTCATTTTCCTCCGTATATTGATAATATGATATGAGGGCTGACAGGTGGAGGCTGACCCTTGTGGCATCTGACAGGAGCAGCACATGTAGAAGGCCTGGATCACGGCGCTGAGGCGGCTGGCTGTCATGGAAATAACGTCCTCCCCGTCCGCGTACACCTCTGTCTCCATCCCCTTCTGAGGGTCGAGCAGCGAGGGCAGCGAGGGCGTGGAGCCTGAGTGCTCCGCCTCCCGCTGTTTGAGGAGCAGAGAGGCTATCTCGCTGCTGGAGGAGGAGGAAGAGGACGGGTTCTTCCTGTTCCTGTCCAGCTCTGTGGAGATAAGCACCAGCCACTCGTCCAGGGAGTGCCACAGCAGCTCCATTGGCTGTGGAGAGACACACGAGGTAAGAGATCCCTGAAGACACTTACAAGAGGTTTTACATTCAGAGATTTTCAAGCTGTTGGCACTCATTTTAAAGAAGAAAAAGCTCCAGAGAATGACCACATTCTGAGTAAAGCAGCATAGAAGTTGGTTTTATTAGTATGGTTTATCAAAATGACAACAAAAAAAGTCCTTACTTACCTCTTTGGACAACATACATTTTATTCAGGATATGAGATACTTGTCTCTGAATATTCTCCTCCATATCAGCAGAATGAACAGATGTTTTGTTTGTTTGCAACGCCCTTAAACTGACAATTAAAAACAAGAACATCTTGTCGTCCATATTCTATGGTATTTAGTTCTTTGGAACTATCTTCTATGGAAGAAATAGTCCCTATGAAAACTTCCCATCTTCACTGTATTTGGTCGAGGCTGATATCTAACAGACAGGAGGTTTTATGTGGTCTCAAAACCACCTCTATCTGAATGGCTGGATGTTCTGTTGTTACTTGGGTGAACAAACCCTTTAAAAACCTGCATGATAAGGAGGGTTTTGAGGTACTGCCTGGGCAGAATCTCTTAGAAAATGTATTTATAGCATCATCCACATCAGCAGTAAAATAAATATGTATTCATTGTATTATAGTCCTCTTTTTTTCAATAAAATATGTTTTTTATGAGCAGTTAGCAAATGGATGTGGAGCCACGTGCTGTAGAGAAAAGTCATACATTTCTTAGCACATAATTCCTCTTCACGTGGGATATTTCTGTTGTGTCAGGTTAGTGTAGGCAGTGTGGGAAATCTTTGAGCAGAACTAGATTACATTCACAGGATTGGAAAGACCTTAATAGATGAATGTTCTGATGTAAACATATTTAGTTATAGTGAACAAAATCATGTGTGCCAATCATGCAATATACTGTTGTGTGCTGTAATGCAACAGAATGTTTGAACCATATTGCCCACCTTAAGTGTTCAAACCCACCAACATGCAACAGTGCCAATCATCTTCAAACAGGTTATTATACATCAGAGTAAATCATCCGTCAGATGTTCATTCAGGGACAGATGGAAGGTAAACCCAGCTAACTGACCATAGTGAGTAGGATTAAGGGAATACAGGGTTCCAGAGATCATACTTCCCAAATGTCAACATGTCAATGTTATTGACATGCAGAGGTTTGTGATTAATTGCAAAAGATGAAAATATCCATGGCTCACATCAAAGAAAGCAGAACCTGTCCAGGGACATTCATCTTTTTGTACGGTCTCCACCTCCATCTGCCTCGTAATCATCTGCAACCAACGGAGTCAATTCATGGTGCTGCTTCAGTTCAGAGGATACAGTCAGGTCAGTACGATTATTTGCCATTGATTGTGATACTGCCACCAGGACTTGCCAAAGCAAAACATGTTCAAACCCAAACATTCATGCTTTGAAGCTGCTGTTACTAATGCTTTTATATCAGCATAGGCATAGACTTCCAGCACTTGTAGAAACAAAGCCACAATGCATTATCAGGAATGTTTGGAGTCTTCTAGCTCGTTTCTTGGCTACTCTCACAGTATCGTTTGTTTCATTTTTATTTCAAAAGCCGGAGAATAGGCTAGCAGATACTAAATACTCATATTTGAGTAAAACAAATGTAAATAAACATTTTGATAATGGTCACGTTTCATAAAGATACATGACTAACACAGGGTATTACATTCCATTGTGCAAAAAGGATAAGATCAATACGAAATTGTTGTTGCCTCCAATGTTTGTCTGTAAAAATATTGTTAGTGTTATTTTGTATCAAAAGTTAACAGCAACTGCAAAAATATATATATATTGTTTTGAATGCATGGTGCAGATTCGACCTGCTGAAACAATGCACTGCATTAGTCTAGAATATATATATATATATATTCTGATATATAGTGGGAACAAAAAAAAGTACAATTATATTTTTATGATGCGTTTTATAATTAAACATCCAAGAGTAAATCATTAAGAAAATCATAATTTTAAAAGTATTATTTATAAATATTAGTTTTGATGCAATTAAATTATTATTTTGTTGTTGGAGTTTTATCCTCAAACTTTTGCAAGAACACAGAGCATAATATTACCTCCATCTCAGCTCCTGCATAGTGCTCTCACAGCCCATCCAGATCAGTAGCATTTGCATACAGCTCCACTCACCTTAAACACCTGGCTGCGAGGGGTCTTGTTGCCGTTGTAGCCCATATCATTGCCATTGTTTGGTGATGAAGGCCCCAGGAGGAACACATGGCAGAAAATACGAACGATTCTCAGCAGACTCTTCATCTGAGCCTCATAACTGCTGGACAGGCTGAGGGTGGAGAGAGGGAAGAGGAGCTCCATCTTAGCCACAATCCATTTTTAATGCAGATACATGAAACCAAGCACACTGACACAGAAAAACAAGTACAATGCAGGGAGGCATGATTGTATGCTGGTCATACAGTATGTAATTGTCTCATGTGCCTGCAGTGAGTGATGAAGAGGAGTATATTTTACTCTAATTCAACTGGATAAAAGAGAGAGCACGTATTTGTGAGAAGATCTTTAAACATCTTTGTTCCTCTATTACAAACTAAAGCAATAAGACATCAGTTGGAACAGAGACAATACAGAAAACTGTTCAATAATCTAATATCTGCAGTTGGTTAAATCTGTATTTACATCACAAGCATTATGGAATAAGTTGATGGGAACCACAGATTGTTGTTTTTATATTTCTGTTTATGTATGGGTTTAAAAAAAATAAAAAAAATAAGTGAATCCAATATGTACAATTATACCTGAGAAGCTTATGTCCATTGGTGGTAGCCACTTCAGCAAGACTGGTCAGAATCGTCTGGTAATGACTGTCACTCTGCTGAGAGACATACTCCAGAACCTGCCGGAGCTACACACCCAAACCCACCATTTGTTTGTTTACATTTTATTTAGCTGACACGTTTATCCAAAGCAACATTCACATCACACCAATTTCCATAATTACAATTTTTATGAAGACTTTGGCTGAAAATGAAACATTAAGTATGGTCAATCAGGAGCCATAGCAAAATTATTTTGTATTGACAACCCAAAATGTCCTCACAAAACAGGTTGTTCCTCAACACTTGGTCCTCACAAGTAAGTTAAACAAACACATATATACACACACACTGCAATGCGTGTAGAGGGGCTTATCATTGAATGGATAGTAAAAGCGTGGCTTACCATGCTCTCTTTCATTTCCTCGTTTTGTGTCATCTGTATGAGGGTCTGGAAGAGTCTGCTGTGGTGCTGGATGAGGATCTCACAGGTCTCCCCATATCCACCCTGAACACACACGAGGGGGGACAGTAAGTGCATAACTGGAACAACACAACACTAACAGGGAAGAGTGTAAAATGCATGAGGCGGTGCCCTCACCTGCACACAGAGATCCATAGGGGTGACTCCATTCTTGTCAGCGAGGTATTTGGCTCCTCGAGAGAGCAGGATCTGCGCCGTGTCTCTCTGGCCATGGCTAAAGGAAAACACAGTAATGGATAAGTAAACTATCCATTTAAGGGCGGCTGTGGCTCAGTGGATAGAGTGCTGGACTTCGAATCAGGGGGTAGCAAGTTCGAGTCCCACTGCAGTCAGCATGTCGTTGTGTCCCTGAGACACTTCACCCCAAATTGCTCCTGTGGGGATTGCCCACAGTACTGAATAAGTCGCTTTGGATAAAAGCGTCTAACAAATAACATGTAATGTAATGTAAAAGGTATTTAAGAATATCATTGGACAGGTCACAATACAATCATTGTTTCTGTCATCCGGTAAATTGACAATTTTTTTACTGGAAAATATGCTGAAGTCCGACATATTTAAAACTCTGCGTTGGCTACATTCAAGACGTGACACATATGCAGAGTGGATGTTAGTATCTTTTTAGAGGCCTACTTTTTTCTTACATTTGTTGTAGTTAATTAGAGTTAACATAGCTATAGGGAAACTGTTACTGTTGCTTTGCAACTGCCAGTACCAAAACGAATGCAGACAGAAACGTATAACTGCCAAACTACCTAACTGCCACTGTGCCCATTGTCAGTCATATCCTATAAATTGGTTCAACTCAAAAAATATATAGACACTGTATGACGCATTTCTATGAAAAGGTTCCTGCACCCCTAGTGTGAACAATCTAATAGAAGACTGGCCTGATTGTACAGTGGATCACAGTGGTGCACTTACAAGGCACTTTTACATACATTCATTAAGTATAGTGGAAGGGAGGTGTTGCAGCAACCAACAGAACATATTAGAAATCTACATGCATTGATGTCACTCTTTTATAGCTTAACTATATCTTTTTACGCTCCATAAACAGAATGTATTTGACAGGAATCTTTCCAATTTGTGTGTGACATTGAAACCTTCCAGGAAAATGTTGGACTGGTAACAATTTCTGAGTATATAATAGTCTGACATGTGATTTAAATCCAGTGAAAGCCAAGCCTCTCTCTAAAAGTGTTGGAAGTCTTCATGCTTCAGTACATATCTGCTAGTGAACAGTGAAGATAAGGTGGAGGAAGACAAGTGGGTGGGACCGCACCATGAGTTAGGGTTATTTCACATCTTAGTTGAATACTTGATTGTGATTGGCCAATTTGGATGTGCTGCTATTTCTCTATGCTAAGGACAGTAGGATCATAGGAACATATCCAGACATATCAATCTGCAGAAAGAAGTCCGGTAGAATGAACCTCAGCAGTGGCCCAAAACACATTACTGGCAGTGTTTAAAGACAGGTTCATGGAAAATAAATTTGTATCAGTGTTGCTGTCATTTTAAGTTACATTGGCACAGTTCCATCCATTGCTACTGGAACAGACTACTTTTTCTTAGTGGAAGCAATTCAATCAATATAGTGTTGCAGGATAATATGTAGCAAGGTTTAAAAATGACATGGCGGATGACATCACCTGCAGGCGAAGTAAAGAGGCGTGGCTCCGGAGACGTTGGGCCGGTTGATGTCGGCTCCACTGTCCAGAAGACACAACACCGTCTAACAGACACAACACACACTCATCATACTGGAAGCGTACTGGGTGATTAGATAAAACAAACGGAGGTGAAAAACACTTAATAATAATTTTGAAGATTTTACAGAAACTATCTTGAGTTTCTGTAAACCCAATATGTAATGGATAAATGAGGGTTACAAGGTTATCAGGAAATCTGGTACATTTTAATATTTCTGGACAGGAGATCCATCCAAATAATGTGTATTGTGCTTTCAGTTTCAAGTATTGAAGTTGAGGGTTAGGCTAGGTTTCTTTTACAGAAATAAGTCCTGTTTCTCGCTTGAGGCCAGGAAAAGGCTAGTCACTGTGACCTTTTTACCTGTGCTGGACTATGGTGATTTGATATATATGAATGCACCTGCCTATTACCTGAGCAAGTTAGATGCTGCGTATCACAGTGCACTGAGATTTTTGACAAATTGTAAAGCACTTCCACATCACTGTACCCTGTATACCAAGGCGGTTATGCCATCACTTCCTGTACGGAGGCTCAGTCACTGGTACTTTTTCATTTACAAAGCCATGTTGGATAAACTACCATCTTATATCTGCTCCCTGATCTCTCTGCGAATTGAAAGTACTTATTGCCTGAGATCGCATGCTGTGGTTTTATTAAATGTGCCAAGTGCTAGGACTGTCCTAGGGAAGAAAGCTTTTAGATGTGCAGCTCCACTAACATGGAACAGTCTGCAAAAAGAATGGAAAATTACCAAGCTAGTACCACTACATGTTTTTAAAGCTCGGTTGGATGCTACAAAATCAGATGCTGTTGGTACCTGTACATGTGGTTAAATATGTAAATTGTAATCCCTGTACATTTTGCTGTATGATGTCCTTTTGTTGTTCTGTTGTTTATGTTTTTATGTCTTCTTGTGGAACCTACTGCTGCAGGTCTCCCTTGAAAAAGAGATCATTGATCTCAATGGGATTTCACCTGGATAAATAAAGGTTTTGAATTGAATTGAATTGAAAAGTATCCACAACATAGCTTTTAAAATACAGAGTTAATATTCTGTATAATCTGCATTATAATCCTTACTAAAAACACAATGTTTTAAATATCTTAAAAAACAACTTCTACTTGCAGAAATCTTCAATTTGCATTCTGACTGAGAACATCATTTTGATGAGCTCCTAAACCACAGTGAGGCATCACTATTCTTGTTTTCAGTGGGTCCGAAGGAATATGGATCAAACAGTGAAGCAACACAAAGGCGGAAAATAAATGTATTTCCTACCGTGAGCTTACAGGGGCCGAGTAGCAATACCACTACTTGTTAAACACATCACGTAATGCCCTTACAGCACAGACCCTAAAGGCCTAGGAGCCTAACAAGCAACTAAAGTGAATGGTGACACTGGTATTTCATAATTAAGATGTTTTCTAATTGGCTCACAGTTTTGTGTCCGTTCTGACAGGCCACGTGTAGAGCTGTCTGCCCCATGGCGTCCTCCACGTCCACGTTGGTGACGTGCTGCACCAGATCATGGAGCAGCTCCGTCCTCCCGTTGACCGCCAGCCAATGGATCTACAGCACAGCGTCACACGGACAGTCATTATGACTGCAGGTAACACTACAACCATTCCATTAGCGAGGATTACAATGATATTCAATACAATATGAGCAGCCAGGGGACACTTACAGCGGTCAGTCCCTCATTGTTGCAGATGTTGACATCAGCATTAAATTCCAGAAGTTTGCCCATACACTTCTTCTGGCTGAGGAAAGAGTGGAGGGAAGTGTTAGTTTAATAACCTAAAGTCACTCTGTTCCAGTGGTGGAATGTAATGAAGTTCGTTAAAACTGAACACACCACAAACATTTAAACAGGTTCAATGTATGTTGGTTTTCTTACCCGTTCCTAGCAGCGAGGTGCAGGGGGGTGCAGCCGGAGATGTCCTGGTAGTTTGGGTTGGCCCCTCTCTTCAGCAGCAGAACCAGACACTCCACTGAGCCACAGCTGAGAGAGAGAGAGAGAGCGAGAGCGAGAGAGAGAGAGAGTCAGAGCAGCTGAAAACACTTCCCCCCCCTCTCAATATCTGACACATCAATGTGTTCATTATTTCATTTTTTAGCAACCAATTTATAATATATACCCTGAACCAAAAAATCAAATGTGGATTTGAATGATTCCAAAAGTATATTTGAGCAGCAGTAACAGTGGATAGTCCAGCCTTATATAAATGTAAAAACCTATGATATATAATAATTCTGACCTCAGAAAAAGTTTACATTCAGTGATGAGGGCTTAATGTGCATAGGTATTTGTCAACACGCATATTGTTGCGTGTTGCCATTTTATTTGGTGTGTATTGTTTATCTTATTAATTTATATAAATATAAAATAATATTTTTCTTTTTTTAAATGATCATTTGTCCTGCTGTTGCTTCGTCTGTGCACCAATCTAATAATGCACCAACCGCACAAAAAACACTGAGTGGGACATTTTCAAGTTTAAATGTCAACTGCAAAAAGTCTCTCAAAGACAACCTATCCAAGGAAGACACTAGTTTCTACATCAGCTCAGTCCATGTGCAAACCCATACCCACATATCTGCAGTAGGCTAATATTGGCTGGTCTACCTCTCATTGGGACTTCTGTGTTTTCATATACTACTTTGGCACGAGGCTGCACCACACATCTTCTTGCAATTTTTGTTTATCTGCTGGACAGGAAGGAGGGTACTGGCAGACTTCAAGGGTGTACTTACTATTAAATAAGACCAGAGTGAGTATATCTTACTTGGCAGCGATGTGTAGCAGACTCCTCTTCACTCGACCAAAGGCATAGTTCACATCAAACTTGGAGTTGAGCAGCAACTCTGACACTGACCTTTAGGAGAGAGGAAGGAACAAGTCAATGACTTCCTAATGAAACAACAATATGAAACAGAACAAGCAGCGAAGCGAGCCTCGATACATGTGTTCTTCCTTTAGCTCTGAGATCAGTGTGTGTTTATGCTAAAACCTACTTTTTATCTTCTTTAACTGTGTGTGTGTATGCACCATGTACACAGAGGCAAATTCCTCGTATCTTTAAACCTACTTGGCGATAAATCTGTTTCTGATTCTGTCTTACCTGTGCTGGTCAGCCATGACCATCGGCATGAGTGTGTACACTGCAGTCTCATTGTCTGTGGAGGGAGGACCAGAGGAGGAATAACACTATTAGACTTGAACATTGAAACAGCATGACAAATGTAACAAGTCAATCCCCTTCTGAATTCTGAGTCTGAACACAAACTCACCTGGGTGTTTATATAAATGCATTGCATATTTGTGATTGCAGGTCAAAAAGTGGCTTAATTCTAGTATTAATCCAGTTATTATGATAAGTCACCATTAACCCTCCGGTATCACTGTGGACGTTTTTGTCCATAAAGCATGGGCGTAGGAAGCATCCTGAATGTGGGGGGGACATTTTTAAAGGGGGGTGTGGGGGTCCTCCCCCACAAAATAAAATAGATTTCCTGTATTCTGGTGCGTTTTAACAGGTGGTTTGATACTTTTATGTGGCAATACTGGCTGAGGAAAATGATGGGTACATTTTGTAATTTCATCCAGTAGTAAAGAAAGGAAACATATTTGATTATTAATTCAGAGCCGTCTTTGAATTAATAAAAAGCAGTTTAAATGCCCATTTTTTGTACATTTATATACAACAATACATATTTGTGAGTGCATTGAGAGATATTGTTGTGGAGAGTCATTTATATATAATCGCAAAATACATTTGTGAATCCTTCTGTGAGCATTTATTAATATTGAGACTGATCTGACTCCATACAGATGTTAAGTTCACCTAGGAATGGTATCATTGACTTAAATGTTCAAATAAATGTTGCTCTTCTGTCTATATTGGTCATATGATGCCCCCTTGACTGAAATGTTTCCTTTTCAATATCCCCACTGATTTCCTTAACATTCTGGGATGAGATGGATGATTCAATGTTGATGAAAGGGAAACTGTCATTTCCCTTTCATCAACATTGAATCATAACAAGTCATACTGAATGTAAATACAACTGACTCTAAAGTAAGTCCCAGTCTGTGACATTGGACATTTTGAAGACTCAAAGTCCCAAGCAGTAGGTAGAATATTAGCTAGTCTATGTAATGTGCACAGAAAATAAAACAGTTAACTGAATACTGGGATGGAAATGGCCTATAAGCACTCAGTAAAACATAATCACACACAAAAAGCTTCTGAATGATAAGAAGTATAATTAAAACATAATGCAAATTACCATTTGAGAGAGAGTACCTTAAAGCAGGGGTTCCCAACCCCCAGGTGTTACTGCCGGGCCGCGAAATAGCTGTGAGTTTATCGTAATATTTGCAGAATTATAAATATATAAAAATATTTTATCATAATATTTTTTTCAAAACGTGTTTAATTTTCGCACCTATACCAGTCATATTATTTCATCCAGTTCATCTTTCACCAGATAGCCGTTGAAAATGGCTTTTGTGATGTTCCTCAGCCTGGTCTCAGCTGTGGCTCAGCCTGGTCTCAGCCTCTCGTGCGCACGAGAAAGTTACCGGTGCGCCAAGTAGGAAGAGGAGCGCACAGGAGACAACCGTTTCATTGCAGACTGTTATGTTGATGTGGGGAAATGGCAGTGCATACATTATTTGAGATATATTTCAAACTCTGACTTCATTTTAAGGACATGTCGGCCAGGGGTGTAGAGCTATTTGTTTAAGCACCGGATTGGCAAAACAGCAGAGTAAACCAGTCTGCCTTGATCTATGAATTCATGTCCGGGACTCTCACGGTATCTGCTGCCCACAGCTGTTTTATAGAAGGAAAACCTCCTTCACTTCATGAAATGGCTGCAGGCAGCATCAGGAGGCAGCGGGACGTATACTCCCCCTCTGAGAAGTGCAGCACCAGCGGGTAAAGAGCTGTGCCTTTTTACGCACCGCCTTCGCTGTGTTTACCTTCATCAGAACAGCTTAAGAGTGACTGCAGGCTGCTACGTATTAACCACACACACCTCTACACACATCAAACTGCCCGATTACTTATTATGGAATGGAGTTGATAGTGAAGCACTGACACAGCGCTCTACAGAGTGCGGCGAGTGGATAGACCGATTCACGGACTTTCCACATGGTAAAAGTGGGGGGGTCTAAACTAATCATTTGAAAAAGTGGGGGGGACTTGTCCCACCTTCATATAATGGCTGCGACGCCCATGCCATAAAGTATGGGTAATTTTTCACTTTTCATTTTGCAATAACTTTGGTTGTGTTGGTGCAAATGGCCTGATTTTTTGTAACAAGGCTATTTTCTCGATCTATTTTGGAATTCCAATTTCAATTTTTGAAATCGGTCTTTAATTCACTGTGTAACAAATCGACTACGCAAATTAGTCATTCGAGACAAAAATGTCCACTGCAAAAGACCGATAAAAACATTATATTAAAAGGTTTTTTTCACAACTTTTTTGGGTTCAATCTTTAAAGCAACTTCCGCCCTAATAGAAAATACCAAAAATGTAATCATTTTCAGGATTTTAACCCTTTAAATGCCATTTTGAATACATGAAACCGCTGTTTTTTTTCATGATGAAAACAGAGAAAATTAGTTATTTTCAAAAAAATACATATTTGGGGACTGGCTCTTTTGTTGTCTCTGTACACACACACTGTACATCTAGACACACACACACACACACATTTCTCAGCTGATACCACTCTTCCACATCCATACCAACACACCTACATCATATTAGTTGCATACATGTATTCCAATGGCTGGCAGGGCCCCATTATACAACAGGCAAAGAAACCAAGAAATGACAAGCATGTAATTCAATGGTAAAATGTCACATCTGGTGATATAGAGTAAAAAGGACAAATGTAACTATTTTCCTCCAATATAAAACCCTGACATTACAAAATGCATGATGTTATACCGGTATGGCGGAGAGATCAAAAGATGTGGTTATCATGGGAGTGGATGGGACATTTTTGTCCACGAGTGGCTAATGTGTGACTTTTTTGTTTAATCTGATTCTGTGCAAAAACTAATTATCCACCAAAATCAATGTTGTTGCTAATCTTTGACATATCCAAGACTGTGATAAAAAAACAAAAAGCCGACCCCCCCAACATTTATTATATGGAAAATAACTGCCTTTTTGTGCATGTTTTTCATAGAAAACGCAAATTCGTGTTTTCAAACTGGCAGTTCAAGGGTTAAAATCCTGAACATAATTTAACATTTGGTATTTTTGATCAGGACTGAAGTTGATTGAAAGATTTAACCCCAAAAAGTTTTAAAAAATATTAATCTGTTGTCATTTTAGAGCAGTTTTTGGAAGTGGACATTTTTGTCCCGAATGACTAATTTGTAACTTTTTTGTTCAATCTGATTTTGTGCAAAAACTAATAATGCAAAAAAATCCATTTTATTGCTAATCTTTGACATATCCAAGACCGTGATAAAAAAAAAAAGAAGCCAGTCCCCAAATATGTATTTTTTGGAAAATTACTCATTTTCTCTGTTTTCATCATGAAAAAAAACAGCGGTTTCATGTATTCAAAATGGCATTTAAAGGGTTAAAATCCTGAAAATTATTACATTTTTGGTATTTTCTATTAGGGCGGAAGTTGCTTTAAAGATTGAACCCAAAAAAGTTGTGAAAAAAAACCTTTTAATATAATGTTTTTATCAAAGTCTTTTGCAGTGGACATTTTTGTCTCGAATGACTAATTTGCGTAGTCCAATCGAATGATACCGGAGGGTTAATAGACATGTTGTTGAGGCAGACAGTAATTAAGAAGGGGATCGGCTTGAGAACCAGAAGGACCAAAACATCTTTGAGCAAGAAACCAAACCCCCAACCATTCGCTATTTTTAATTTAATAACAGAGTAAAAAAAGGAATTTCCCTAGGAGTTTAATAAAGTCATGAAGTATGCCTTGGTCATACATTCCAGAATACTGTTACATTAAGTGTATATAATGTATTGGTAAACACCTTAGAGACAATGTGCGTGTTTGCTTTGTGCTTTTTTAACAGCACAGATAAGAACATTCCAGTAACTTTTCACAACGTTGTAAGTGTACTTTATATTCATCACCCTTACTTGGTGCTGTCAAACATAACACTGAGCCTTGAGGCTGCTCCTGTATGCTAGGCTGTCAAAGCCAAAAGTCATACACTGAATACAGACCTTTTTGTATACAGTCTATGACACAGACATGTCAGTTATGTCCCCTACTTGCTGTGTAAGGAACTCAGTGACAGACAGAGGCAGGGTGCTGTCACCTCTCACTCTCTGTTTACACTGTCAGCTCCTCTGTGCTAGCTAAAGCCGTTAGCATCCTGTACCTTCCGGGAGTTCCACCGTCCTGGCCCGGCGGAGGGAGCGGGTCAGCCGGCTAAGCTGTACGTTGAGCTGCTCCATCGCCCGTTCCATTATATGTTAACCGTCCAGCTAGAGGAACCGGGGGAACAAAGCCTTGCCCGTCGAATATATGTCGTCCTAGTGGGGGGGGTGTTGTTCCTGGGCGTCGTCCATGGGCGCCGGCAGAAGGGAACCGTTCCCTCACCGACCTTTGATTTACAGCTCTTCTTTTCTCCTACCACACTGCTCTGCTGCTCCACAACCCTACTGATACTTCCTGTTGTGATGACGTTTACACGCTATGCGGTGTGGGTGATGTAGCCTAGTTTCCATGGCTTAAAGTGAGCATTTTTGCAGGTTATTTGTATAATCAAAATTGTATATGTCATCAACATCTTTTTATTATTATGTTTTAAATGATGGTCAAACGTCAGGGCAGGTGAAAGATCAAGATGATCTGCCGTAATGCCAAATAGATTTTATCAGCTCAACCATAGGCCAATTGTCAGACCAACTATTCAAGGGCCAGGCTGTGTTTTTCATCATTCACTCCCTTTCATGAAGTATATTTTATTAATCAGGACCCTTAATCTGTAATTGAAGAAAACTCCCCACGATCCCACTGGGATTCTTGGAGCCATACGTGTAAATCCACATGTATTTTTAAAGCAAGCATGGGTAATGTATTTTATATATTTTTTGTTATATTGTATATAATTGCTCAAAAAAGTGATTATTGCACTATGCTGAGTGAAGCAGCATAACAAAAGTAGAATGCAAGAGTGTATCTTGCACAAGACACCATGGGTGCTAAGCAGGGCCGGCCCTAGACTTTTGGGGGCCCTAAGCGAGCTTTGGCTTGGGGCCCCCCTCACTCTAGCGCGTTCTCACTACACACAACACGGAACCAAATTTTGTCTTATGATGTTAGCATAAGAACACATATTGTATAAATAAGCATGTAAACACTGTGGACCTAACCTCCTCTAGGGGGGTCCAGGGGCATGCTCCGCCGGGAGGATTTTTTTTTTTTTAATATTGAAGTTAAAAGCATCAATCTGGTGCACTTTGAGAGCAAAATGAAGAGATCTATGGATACATCTCTCAACACCCATATGAAACAGAACTGTAAACAGATTTTTCTTTATGAATATTTTACAAATCACTCCCGCAACTGACAACTGTATTCTTGTTTTGTCATATAGTATTTCATAACTGTTTTTCATTTATTCTCTCTGGCTGTCCATCTCATAATGTTCACATAGAAACTAGCTGTGAATAGGAATATCATTCAGAAGAATTATAATTTCATGCAAAAATCTGTCACAAAAAGAGGTTGCACATTTAAATTCAGGTGTTGTTATGGCAACGTCAGTGGCCAAACAGCCACATTTACTGCTGCAAATACGTTCAAACATCCTGTCGACACGTAAAGCAGTGGCAACTATGCCACCATTTCAGCTGACTTTTTCTCAGAAATACTGTCACATAACATCCATATATTTCAATGCTAGGTTGATGCTAAGCTAACTATGGGTAAGCAGTGGCGGACTGGCCATCGGGACGTTGCGGCACTTGCGGTACCGAGGTGGGCCGGTCGCATAAGTCACTAGCACCCCCCCCCCGTTGACAATTTACTAGCGGTATTTACTAGCGGTATTTACTAGCTTTATTTACTAGCGGTATTTACTAGCGGTATTTACTAGCGGTACCGAGGTGGGCCGGCGGTACCGAAATGGGCCGGTCGAGAGTCCCGGGCTGATTTTCAGTCCCAGTCCGCCCCTGACTGTAAGGCAGCTTCTAGCTTCATGTCGAACAGTAAGTCAACATTTCCCAGAGCTTTCTTTGAAATCACCAGGTAACGCTAAAAAACATTACATTCAGATTGTATGACAAAGTGTTTATTTAATATATCTGGCTAGCTACTTGCTAATGGTTTAGCTTGCCCCCGCGATTCAAAGTAACGTCAACGTCGCTGTAATTTATGCTTTGCTTACATGTTCGCATAACTTGGAAGTTTACTGACATTTACATACCTTGTTCACCTGGCTCAAGTGGTGGCTCTGGGGTTGTTGTGTGAACCACCACTTGAGAATTGTCGTCTTTTTTAAGAAAAAAAGCACGGTTAATGTATTATATTATTGACTCAATAATATAATACATGACTTTGAGAGTAGGCAATCTAGGAATATTAACAAAATTAATTAAACATACTTATCACGGCGACGGTGTACTGAGATTATTATTTATTTTTTGCTAGGGGGCCCTTAGTGGCTGCGGGGCCCTAAGCGGCCGCTTATGTCGCTTAATGAGTCGGGCCGGCTCTAGTGCTAAGTGTGTTATCAAAAAACAAGTGAATTAATAAAGTAGAAATAGTAGTAGCGTAATAGATTATTCAAGAAGTGTTTTAATTGAACTAATTAGCCTTATATGATTTATACAAATTGTAAAGACAATCAAATTTCAGCACATACCAAAAAGTAAAAAACATATCTGATGATTGTTAGTAGTGTAATTACTACTGCTAAAACAACTTTATCATTCAGTTGTCATCTTATTCAATGTATACATAGAAAATATATTTGTATACATTTGACTGCTGCAGCTTAACAATGGGCAGTTATATCTTTGTATATAACCTTCAATTACTTTAAAAGGCTGTCATACTTTCTCACTTGTTACTAACTGCTACTGATACATCTATTGATATCAAAATATGTAAGTCATATACATCATTCATAAGGGATCAGTCTGTCTTCCAGATTTTGACAAATAATTATTTAAAAAGTATGTGGAACTAAAGAGAGGGCATTGTTTCTCAACCATTAGACCACATTTTTTCTAAAAGAACTGTTTTAAATGCTGAATAAGAGATAAATTACCTATAATATAAAATGGGTGCCTTCACACTGGGTCAGCAGCTCGCTGACTTCACTGTACTGAGCTGTGCATAGATACAGTAGCACAGTGTGGCCACAGGGGGGCATCCCATGTCTCGAAATACTAGAACATTAGTGACTGACAACTCCGTTTCAACTCACTTTCACAAATCTGAAAAGCAAAGTACATTTATTTTTACAAAAGTTACAATAATAAAATAATCCAAAACTTTAATATATAGCAAACAGTGTCAGGACATGCCACTCTAAATGTATATTTAACACCCACAGTGCACTCCCATGATACCCCTCACTAACAAAGATTCTGTTGTGAAAGCTGTGAAAAGTACAAATTAGTGTTTATATTTAGGAAATGTTTGTGTCTGTAATATGAAAGATATAACCATGGATTTGCATCAATGCTTATGATTTACAGAAACAATGAAAGTATGTATCTCTCTGGAAATAAAAAAAAAGCTATCAAAACACACTTTACACTGCTATTGCTGAACATCGTTAACACGAGCAGCAGACAGACAGTTAGCATTTAGCAGGTGAATATAAAGCAGCCAGATGTTTTTCCATGGAGTTGGTGGAGAACAAACCAGAGCTAAACATACATTAGAGGCCACTACAGTGGACAGCTATTCAAAAGGTGTTTTCTTGTATATGCATGGGTTTTGATGGCATAGTTGCACATTAGCCATTACATAGGACCCTATTGCATCATCCCATACACTGCCACTCAGTGGAAAGTCAGTGTAAGTGCATGATACATGTCTAAACCAAGATGAACGACAGAAAGCCACATGGACCAAGTCACCCATCTATATCTTGCCAATCTTTTTATGGAAAGCGTCCCCTGCAGGTATAAAAAATGTGGTGACATCAAGAAACAACTAAGGAATCATATAATTAATAAATTATCAAAGTATTGATTTTATGTTTGCAGGAAATCATGGTTAACCACCTGTCCACTACAGTGGACGTCATGCATCACTGGCTATATTTCAACTACAATTCATACTGCTACTGTTGTTCTTGCAAATACTCAATCAATATACTTGTTTTATTATAATGTCATTTTAGGTTTGCACATCTTTATTTATCATTTTTTCAAAATGTGCATCTCTTCAGTTCAAAATGTAAACGCACGCTGTCCACCTGAGTGGACATATAAATCTTTCTTTGAAAAAACTAGATTAAAAAAAACTAAAGTTCAAATCTTGTTTTTCATGCCCAAGAGCAATGCAAACACTTGGTAAACAAGTCCTGACTGAGGTTTTCATAATTCATGCATGAAAGGGTTAACATACAAACATCTCTTCATGGTGGTAATGTTGCTTTGTGCCGCTGGATGGGCAATTGATGGAAAACATATTCATCGTATCAACTTTGTGAAGCTGCATTCACATGGTACGAGATTTGCTCTTTGCCAACTCTACGAATAATTGTTTTTGAATTGACATAAACATTTTGATCATCTCTTTTTATATGATTTTTTTTTTAAATAACTTTGACCAAGATATTTGATTGGGTATAATAAACATGTCTGTGGTAAATGATCAGGAACATATCTTTGACCTTTCTCACTGACATGTGCTGCCAGATATCCTTTGACCCAGGTTAGTGGCAGGGCTGGTAATGTGGGCCATGCCTGTGTAAGGACCAGGCCCTGGTTGTTATAAACAGACCTACACGACACAATATGACAAGCCCCCCCATGCAGCTACACCTCCTCAGTGGTGGAGGTGCTGGGCATCCGCTGAGACTCGGAGGGAGCAGACTCCTCAAAGACGTCGTCCTCCATGCCTTCTTCTATGGGCTTCATCTTTTTGGAGGCCTTGGTGCCAGGAGATTTTTCTAAAAAGGAAAAAATATATATCAACTCAATCAATGATAAATATGCTTTTTTTAAATATTGTGAACAAATCCATTTGAAATCAGACGACATTTTTATTCAACAGCTGAAACATTTTTCTTTTGGATAAGCTTTTAATTAACGACATCTCCCTTTAATATGTATTTTATTATTTATTATTATATATATATTTTAATATATTTATTTATTTAATATTTGTTAATATTTTATTGTAATTCTTCATTGTGTCATATAATAATAATAAACAAGCTTTATTTATACAGCACTTTTCATACAGTACAGCACGTGCAGCTCAAAATGACACATCACAAGTTAAAGATCAACAACAGATCAGATGTTAAGACCTTTGCAAATAAATGCAGCAAAATATAACATTTTAACAGGTTAAGAGACAAAAGGAGGTAAAAGGTATGATAATACAAATAAAATACAATAAAATAAATAATGATTTCTCTCGGAAAGATTGGACACAAGACAACCGAATAGATGCGAAAATATAAAACCCTATAAAATAAAGTGAACATAATAGGTACAACAGAAATAAAAAGATAATAGTAATAAAAACGTCACAATTCTAATAAAGGTTAAACGATTAAAATATTTCAAAACAAACGTAAAAAGACATTTAGCTATTAAAACTGTTCAATAAATAATATAAGATACAACCAAAGAGTAACCGCCCTTACGGGACGCTGTAATAAGTAAAGCGAACGCACCCGCAAGGACACCTGGCCTCCTATTGGTTGAGGGATTTTGACAGGATTGTTGCACACAAGTTTCGAGCGTGCACAGAAAAAATCTGTAAACAGCAATATATCTGAGTGCAAGCGTACAGTTTGAGCAGAAGCAGAGCAAATCTAAGTGCAAGCAGGCACTATTTGAGTGCGAGGACAGGGTTTGAGGGAAATAAATACATAAAGTATGCTCTCAAATTTAAATACCACGCTCTTGAATAAAGATAGGGAATAACCCCCATAGGTGTGTTGCATCAGTTGTCGCCATCGTTGAAAAGCAACTCCGTATTGACTCTGGTTTGAATTCTCCTAGTTTCCACTTTGTTTTTGTTCCTAATTTGCTCCGTTACATTATTTCTTTTGCCACCAGTAGACGATGTTGAACCTAACTCTGCCATGGTGAAAGTGGCCGCCTGTTGCTGGCGAGTCATTGAAGTACTGCTGCAATGCACGCCCAATGACGGCACGCCCAATGAGGGCACGAGATACATTTGTGCGTGCACGAGATGGAAGGCTGACAGACAGGGCGGCTTGGTCGTGCTTTTTACAGTATTACGGCTTCCACAGATGACATTTTTTTATGGATTTTTTTTCAAAGCACTTCAGATATTCATTCTATCGGGATGTTAAGAGCATTCCATGGAATATAACAAAAAGTATATCTCGAGCCGGTTTCTCAAACTTACCTACCCCACCTTTAAGACCTATAAAATAAATAAAACAATATAAAAGTAGGTAAATAATAAAGACAAAAATACCATTTAAAGTGGGGGGTTGCTAATAAAAAGCTAATCGAAAAAGATTGGTCTTTAGCTGGCGTTTTAAAATGTCCAGTGATCTGGCCTCTCTGATATGTCTTGGTAGTGTGTTCCATGAGTGGGTTATCTGTTGTACATTTTTAGATTGTTCTCTTACTTATTCTACCTGCATTTCTTAAAAACGTATAATATCCTCAGCATATGCTGAATGTGTGCAAAATAGTTTTAACGATTGACCTGAATTACATTTCTTGTTTTCTCTCTACAGTATATTGTGGTGTATGCCATATTGCTAGGCACTTTGAGCTTAGTTTAAATAATGTTGTTGTTATCCATTTAAAAAAATGAAGCACTAAACGGAAGCTATATTAGTACTGTAGGCACATTTTTTATACAACATTAGTATGATTCTTTGCTAAGCTTTTTGCTACATACAAGTGGTTGCTCACTGTCTATTCTCAAATGTATTATCAAATGTGAGTACACACACACACACACACACACACACACACACACACACACACACACACACACACACACACACACACACACACACACACACACACACACACACACACACACACACACACACACACACACACACAGCCCAGTACAGGGCGAGTGGATGTGTTTCCATTACCACTGACAGTGACTGCATTAGAACTAAGAGCCCTGCTGAAAAGAGAAGCTGCCCTTCAGGACTAAAAGCATTTTGAAGAGTAACACTACTGCATGTGGTTTGAATCTGTTTCCAGGCTACTACATATACAAATATTTTTGGGGGAATATTAATGATTGATGTCACTTGGGTTTAACAAAAACTGTTTGTAGAATGAGGAAGTGGACATCTTGAGATAAAAGCTGTCAAGAGCTTATGCCAAGATGAAGTAGCTTGCAATTCAGTAAATATCCCATGTACACTCACGTCTATTCCCACTGGCAGCACATAGACTGTTTTCATTTAAGTGGGCTACTTCAGCGCTGCAGCATTGCTCTTCCATTAAGGTTTGGGTAATCGAAAGGGACAGCATGAAAAATAAAGCAGCAGGAGTGAAGATATGCTGAGCTCTAAAACATCTTCCTGATACATTTCCATATGTTTCCATATGCACCACTACTGATTGTGCTTCAGCCTTTCTGTGATACATCTGTAATCTTCAACCCAATATGAAGTTATCAGGTGTAGCTCATCAGACTTGCCAGAGCCCAGGTCCCCTTTGAAATATATGCTTGATAAAATATCCTTCCCTTAATATCAGAGGCGGACAATATGTGTGATATGTCATCTTATGCTACACTCCCAGGTGTATATCTGCCCCTTAAACACACAATGATCCACTCTTTACTGACTCAACCGATAAGCATAATATACATTCGTATTTGCATATGGGTACCTGGTTCTTGGCATTTTGGATTTGCTTCTAACATGTAACTTTTTTTGTTGATTTTTTATCTTCACGTTCATCTGTATATTTGTCTTACTCTCTAATGCTGGTTTATTTTTATTTCTATTTTGAGATGTTTCTATTTTAGAATTGTTTATTTCTACTTTTTTATTTATGCCTTGTTTTGTTTTATGCTGCTGATACGAAAACATTTCCCCAAATTGGGATTAATAAATTACATTTTATTTTAACTGAGATTTGGTTCCCAATGCTAAAGCAGAGTTTGCTACAACGTGTGGCTACTTTGTACAATACGATATGATCAGACAAATATTAATCGTGATTGACAGATCAATACCACATCTTTGGTTGTACTAAAATACATTAACATTGGTGGGTTTTTTTTTATCCATTAAGAGCATTTTGTTTAAATGATGTGTTTTGATGGCTAGAATTATCAGCCCAATTAATATCATAGCTAGCTAGCATGATATATTTGGAAGCACCTAGCTAACCAAAGTACAACACACGTCAGCTGGTAAATTCTCCAGCTCCCCCTCTCGTCCAAGTACGGTCACCTCTGGTTCCAAAAACTAGATGGCTGGGCCGAAAGGCTGAAATCAAGGCTTCAGAATGGCCCAAAAACCAATGGGTGATGTCACTGTGACAACATACACCTCTTTCATACAGCCTATGGTTAACAGGAAGTCCGCCAAACGTTGAAGACATTTTCTTTTTTCAGGCCAAACTGTTGTACAACTACCTTGTCAGTCTGTAACGTCAGTTGGGCCCAAAAATACTTTCCCCATTGACTTACGTACATTAGGAATGAGACATCCGTAAATCATCATACTATATTTATGAAGGCGAGTCAACTACAGAGTACAATCACTTGAAAAGCCACAATATATATCATTGAGGCATAAAAGTTGTAAAAAACTCTAAAACTGAATGCAGAGTTATTTTCCCTATCCATTCATTTGATTTGGATGGAGAATGGAGGCAGGCAGTGGCGACTGGTCATTAGGGGCAGGTGAAGTGTCAGCAGAAAGTATTAAAAATAATGATTACAACAAAATGCAAAAAAAAAAATAAAAAAAAATATAAAATATATTTTAAGATCATGTTTAATCATCTGATTCGTCTGTACATTGCTGTTTTAGTCTGTGTTCTTCTAATTAGTGTCTACACTGTGTGCCTATTGAGCTGTTTAGAGCCATGTGGGACAAAACCCGATCATGCCCCTCCCTCTCTCTGTCTAAGTGAACGGTGACTGTAAAAACTACACTGCGAATGCTCAGAATATTTTTCTATTTAATGTGTGTGGCAAACAAATAATGACCATAGGGGCACTGAGCTGCCATCCCCACCATACGTCATCTCACATCATTCAGAGCTGATTGGCTGTAAGTACGTGTGCCGCGAAAAGTGTGGTGTGTGAAGAGGAGACGAGAGAGCTGCAGTGAGGTGTCCTAAAACCCGGAAGTAAGCTGTACATGGCTTCCCTCGACAAAAAAGCAATGAGATTTCTCCATAGGATTTTAGAAAATAGCTCCAAATAAGGTCTGTGGGAAACGTAGCTGTTAGATAAATGCACGTTTTGTTCAGCCGGATAATATCCATATGTCTACCCTACTTTTCTAATTTTCTAATCATAAATCTATTGATTAGATTAGATTTATGATAGACTTTTGAAACTACAAGAACATAAGCAGGACTTTTACAAAAAAGTAATAGAGATTTTTGTCCAGAAGGATAGGCAAATGGACTTCATCTTCAAGTCAAGGTAAGACTGCAATTGTATTGAAAATGGGATCTTACTAAGAGAGAACAATTAAATATTTAAATGATAAAATTACATTTTTTGGGTATCCTTTTGTTGAACTGTCTGTTTAAAATTAATTGAAGCATCAGACAAAAAAAGCTTTTGAAAATAATATTATATTTTGATTTAGGTCAAAATATAATATTTGTAAACCTGAAGAGTCAGTGCCAGTGCCTCACCAGCCATGAACCTCACTGCAGAAGCTTATATATAGACATCTACGTTTTTTGTGCCCCACCACTTTTGTACATATAAAAACGCCACTGGAGGCAGGACCCAGTTCTCTTTATACATCCATGTTTTCAAAAGGGAAATCAATCAATGGAATTATTTACTGTAAACTGGTGTGCTGTAACAGAGTATTGGTTAACAGTCACATGGAAAGACAATAAAACATGTGGTATGATAATGTGACTTACGTGATGATCCCGCAGAACCTCTTTGAAGAATCTGGTTCAGAACATCTTCAGTGTCGCTGGTGCTCGCCATACTGTTCCTCATCTGCATCATAGACAGCTGAGAGCATAGGCTGGGCTGACGGTCGATCTTCTTCAACGCCTGGGACCCACCATCATCATCATCATCATCATCAACACCACCGTCATCACAATCATCATCATTATCAATAAAAAGTGTGCATAGTGTGTACAAAAAAAGGTTTTCTTTAGAAGTGGACCCACCTTGTCACTGAGTGTGGGGTCGTTCAGAGAGTAGAGTTTGTTGGTGATGTCTTTGCCAATGAGGTACCTGAACACCTCATTGAGGAAGGTGTCTGACTCCAGGAAGAAGGTGAGCCTCTCTCGAGACCAACACAGGTACTTACAGTTCTCCTCTGCCACGATGGTCACCTGTTCATCAGACACAGAAACATCTGAAACTAGAATTGGATGAGCTCTCCAATCAGTAGAGAAACTTCTGATCTATTGTTCTTTTTACCACTGCAATCATTAACCTGTTGAGCCCTGAGCCTGTTTTTCAGGTCTCAGGCTCGAAAATGACTTTCCCAGAACAAATGTCTATATCTTCCCTTCTAAAAGGGGTAAATTAATAATCTTTTTTCTCAAAGCAAGGTTACATCTGTGATTTGGATATAGAAGTGTCAGAATCAATATAGCATTTTTTTTATTTTAAAGGAAATTCAGATTGAACAGAGTAAAAAAATGTAAATTATAGTTTCCGTCCAAAATAAAAACATTACTTATAGTGAAAACCACCCTTGAATGATGGGATAGTAGACTAAAAGCTTTAGGAATCCAAACTATAACATATAATAAGTACCCTGTATCAAGATTGATGCAAAACAAGTGACATTTGACCTTTTTAGAGAGATTTAGAAAAAGAAACTCACTTCTGGGTCATTTGGGTGGATTTGCCATATCTCTGGAACCAATCGTTCGATTTTGATGATTGACACCTCTTTTTAACCGTTAGAGCCAATAGAATCGAGGGGAAGCCCCTAAAATCCATCTAAACATTACCCATTGGTGAATAGAGTGATGCGCAGCCAGAATGCCCAAAACTGAAGCTGTCATACACTCTCGTAGCTATCATAATAGCTATATATGAAAACTCAGTTTTTGCCATAAATATGAGGATGGATTATCAGTAATCATTTCAAAGGGACACAGACACATTGGATTAACCTATGGATTAACCTTCAGCAGCGTTTTTATCGTTGTAATGCCATTGAACACAACTTTTGATCAGAACAACAGCAAAGGTAAGACAATGTCCCGTTTTTGCTCCGTAAAGCTAAGTGGGTATGACACATTAATAGGTGTTTAATTTTAAGAAGCCCTGAGACACAGTTTCGTGAAAGAAAACCCCGCAGCCCCCGCAGGTTAAGGTGTAGATTGTTTTCCTTTATCCAAAAGATGTTATTCATACCTGAAACTTCTCTCCTCTGTGCATCTCAGTGGACCTGAACTCTGGAGAGTCAATGAATGCATTTGTATAGATGTTGTGCAGGAAGTGGCTCCTGTATGATACCTTCATCCTGTCACGCAGAAACAATATAGTCAAATTTAGAAAAAAGATATTTCATGCACATTTTATTCCAGAGAAAACGTTCACTTCAAATCCATTTTGTGGAATTAGGGTTAGGGTTGGGGTTACTGTCAAATCTCGTAGACATAGAGGCAAACAAACTTGACATACTTTCCCTTGAGGAGAATGCTGAGGCGTTCGTCCACAGAGGTCTTGTCCTCTGCAGCGTAGGCCTGGCCCTTCTTCAGAGTCTGGATGGTGCAGAACTGTCCTGTGAGCCTCTGGAACAGAGCCTCCTTCACATGCAGCGGCTCAAACATCCGCTTGTAGACCGACCGAAGCTCCCTGTCGATCTTGATCTGCCAGAGCAAAGACAAAGCCTTTACGCATCTTTCTTTTGAGAAGTTAACATAAAAAGCAAACTTCAATAAATGTTGAGGAGGTGTCTACCTCAGCGACTGGTGGCAGTATAATGAAGAGTCAAGTACAACTACCAATATCTGAGGCTAATATATTTGGGCTATGTTGTATCCAGCAGATATCCAGGCCAACACTTTGTCTTCTGTCACTTGCTAATTGTTGCTGATTAGCACCTTGACATGTAAGAATTGACTTGGAGATGGGAGATGACTACATCTACAATTGTTTCACAAGCAGTAGTTGACAAGTTCATTTTAGCAAATAAAAAATCATTGGTCTACCATGCTGTGTGGACCAGGTCCTTCCTACATTCAGGACAGGGTGGTTAAATCATACACTCCAGCTAAGAGTGGGACCCAAGATACCCCTCAACCAAAACACACATGTTCGTTATCCTGGCTCCAAAAGGATTGGATGTCTACACATCTTTTATCACAGAATAAAAACCCTGCTGTTAAAACTACACCTTGGCCAAAAATAAATGCACTTTACTGTATGTTAAACTTACTGTTGAAAGGTTTGACTTATTAAACACTTATGTAGTTGCAGGATTGTTGCCTCTTTAAGTTTGCTTCTTCATGATTGATTGCACCTATTGTAAGACGCTTTGGATAAAAGCAGCAGCTCAATAAAAGGTGTTGTAATGTAAAAAGTCCTGTTCTGCTCTCACTGGAGGCTCTTTACTTACTCTAACCCCTCGGTGGCAGCGACACATTTGTTCTGCATGTCATTACCATAAAGCAGGACCAAATACAGGACGATATGCTGCTTCCTGCCTGAGCCAGTATTTTCATTCGGTGAAACGGCCTGAATGTAAGGCCACGTGAATGATGACGCAGAACTCACCGGCCTGCGCTTGTACAGCAGGAAGAACAGATGCATGAAGTTGACGAGCAGAAACACCACGTTCCACACCATCACATCCAGGTTGCAGCGGTACAGGGTGGCCCACAAGATGAAGAGAGCGCATCCTGCCGGGTCAGAGACACAGAGCACACCGGGTTTAGGGGAGGATACATTTTGACAATGAATGAACTACTTCTCAAATCAAAGTTCAATATTTCAGTCTTGTTTAGTATCCATTCACTGAGAAACATCATGTGTACTGTAGCTACTGTATTGGTCATTTCTAGAAGTGAATTTACAATGATCACCAAAACAAATAAAGAACCAATACAGGATTCAGCACGGACATGCAAAGACAAAGAGTAAAAGAAAGAAATATAACGAAGCATTACACAAAAATAATACAAATAAAAAAGGCAACTTATTTCCATAGCAACCAAAATGCTGTTTTTAGATCACAGAATTGTGAATGATTAGATAGACATCCACAAGTCTGGATTTAAGTTTTGAAGCTCACGCTATAGACCTTTATGTTAGAAACAGTAAGAGAAACATGTCAATATGAGTGTGACTTGAAGAGGCCCAATTATTTTAATTTCCAGGTTCATATTTGTATTTTGTGTCTCTACTGTGACAAGTCTCCATGCTTTAATGTTTAATGTCTTTAAAACCAGAGCCCAGTCTGCTGTGATTGGTTAGCTGGCCGGCTCTGTTGTGATTGGTTAACCGCTTATAGATGTTTCGCCCCTTAGCTTACAATGTGTTGGAGCGCTGGCCAATAGAAATGCAATTGTTACATAATGATGTCACTGTTACGGAAGTAAACAAACGTACACACTATAGAAAAGGGAAAACCCCAAAACCCCTTCAAGCAAAACGTTTGTAAATTGATTAGAAAGGTTAAGAATATGTGTAAATCAACACAATACAGAGTATATTTGAAATGTCAATATATACAAATATTATATTACTGTATGATTTTGTTGGCTCCAGAGTACAAATTAAACACACACTAAAAATAGATCATTTGGCTCAAACTGTTACAATTCATTTATTTATTTCCCCTTACACGATGAACTACTGTTGCTCTGTACGTTTACTTTTCCTCTTTCTGTTTCTCTGTGAAAGCCTCTGAGACTAGCTTGTGTCAAAAGGCAGTATAAATAAATGAACTGTAAAAAAGTCCCATATTTACAGCTGCTTCCTGTCTCCTCTCTCCTTCCAAGCAGAAGATAAACATGTTGGAAGTGCTTTTTCCATCCGCCATTCTCTCCATCTGTCGCTGCACAGAGCCTGCCTCAGCTCTGCTCAACAGATCCCTCTCTGAGCAGGACAACTTTAGAACAATCCTCCAAAGCTTAGCTCAACTGATCTTTCAAGATTCAAAGGCTTTATTGTCATAGACACAGTAGCTACAGTGTTGTTATGCATTGGAAATCTTAAGTCCCAGGTTCAATACAAATAGTGAAAGACTATGTTGCAAGAACAATGTGCAAGTAATGCAGATTAATTCAACTTTATACATCCAAGTTTTGCACATTGTACACAAAGCTATCTGCATGGCTTTACACCTGTCCATATGCACATATTATACGTTATACGTATATAAAGGTATATCTATATTTAGTCTATATTTCGTGTAAATATTGCTATATTTTCCTGTTAGAATATTTTTTTTCCGTTATTTTCTTACAATTTACCTTCTTTAACTCTGTTTATGTATGCACCATATACACCAAGGCAAATTCCTCGTATGTGTAAACCTTGGTAATAAACCTGTTTCTGATTTTGACATGTCAAAAAAAATACAATAAGCTAAAAGTTGCAGTGTGATTGTAAATGGCTTGTTGTGGTCATGATTGACCAATATGTGGGTCCCTTGTAACTAGAATACATGTATTGTTAGCCAATGTTCCCTGCTTCAGTGTTATCAGCACAGGAATGGCCTGAGCGGGGGGGCGGGGGACAGACCTGTCATGAGCAGGAGGCGCAGCAGGATCATGTGCAGGCTCATGGTGCTGGGGAGGGCCAGAGCCAGCAGCAGGGCCAGGCTCCCCAGGTGGAAGAGGAGGTGGTGCGCCTGGTCCCATTCTGTGCAGGAGGTGCTATTCAGCTCCGCAGCCGGGACCCCTGGAGAGGCGGAGGGGAAGGAGGGTAGCGTGGTGAAGAGCGGGGGCAGCGCCGGGGTGGAAGACATCCTGTGGCGGGGTCACCTTGAAAAGTAGGGCGAGGTTGGAGAGAATGTGGGTAGAGGAGGATGAATACAGGTCTGACAAAAACCTGCTTCTACAGTGTACTTGGTATGTTCCACATGTAACGCTCATTACAGATATTATCACCTTATAAAGTTGTTATGTTAAACATGTTAGCAAACTGTTTCCTTTGGTATGCCTCCAGCAGCTTTCAGTAACTCCACCTGAAGAATGTGTAGTTTTAAATATCCTTTCAGTCGTAGTTCAATCGTCACAAAAACATAATTTGGGGACTTACTAATTATTCCTCCTTGTTGACCCACTAGCCTTAAAGTCACACCATCATAATTGCCTTTTTGTGTTAGATATTTCTGGATCTTTTGATACAAACCAGATCAAAACAAACAGTGTAGGCTTACGGCTTAACAGAGTTAATTGTATATGTTGTATATTTTTTACAACTGTCTGAAGAGATCGCATCGAATCATATCGAAGCTTTTTACTTAACATAAAAATATATAATACATACATATAAATACATATTTTCTTTAACTATCACATACTTGGTAAAAAAAAATTCATGTACCCAGAAGTGTACACTTACTTAACATAATTTACTTTACTTGAGTACTTCCATTTTCATGTACTTCTACCTGACTACATTTCAGATTGAAGTGTACTTTACTGCATTGCATTTATTTCATACTTGTTACCTTTTACATAAATACATGTGTTTATGATATATGTAGTACCAGCAATGTACTCATCATTTGCTCCATATTGACAAATTACAACATTCTACAACTCTTATAGTTCTAATGATAAAAACAGAATAATATAATATTCCATAATAATACAACACATTTATAAGATGCATTCTGCACAATGAGTACTTTCACTTTTGATACTTGACTTTCACATTGTAATGGAGTATTTTAAGACTGTGTTAGTACTTTTACTTAAGTAGATGATCTGAGTACTTTTTCCATCACTGCATGTCCCAGTGTTCCTTCAGATACTTCAATAAGCTGCATTTAATGATGAATTGAAGGAGATCACATATTTCCATTTTGTTTGTTATTTCTCTACGTGGACGGCATACCATTCTCCACTATGCATGTAAGAGTATCAGCTGCTGTGTTCCTGTCTGATGTGACGGGGCTCTCATGTTATAAATAGCAGTGGGATAAACACCCAGCTTCTCAGAGGAATATCTCACAGCTTCTACTTTCTGACGGTTCTTCAAAGTACAGAGAGGAAAGCGTTACTCACCGATCAGCAGCAGAGCAGGAGGAAGATCTCTGGGAAACTGAAGCAGTGAGGGGTCTGTAGGCTGGACCCTCTGAGGGGGGGGGGGACAGACAGGAGGGGGCGGGTGTCAACATTCCACGCAGCTGAAAGGGAGAGACTAAAATGGTCAGGAAGGCGACAGCAGACCACGTTCAGGGGCTGAGAGCTCCAGCAGGGGGGGACAGAGCACACTGTCCCCAGATCTGTCACTGGGACGGAGATGTCAAAATGCTTTTATTTAAAGGTCCCCTATTTTACTCTTTTTCAACAATGTATTATATGTCTCATACTGTATATATGAAAAACATGTCTCTGAAGTGTTAGGCTGAAACAGATCATTTTAGCATCCCATAATCCCCTCTGTTTCAGCCCTGTTTCAAAAGTGCTGATTCTGTAGCTTTAAATGCTAACGAGCTGCTGCTGGCCACGCCCCTCTGAGAGATATTTGTTTTTTCTAAAAACAATGGTGCTAGGACCAGGGGTGGCGGGTACTGTAGGCTAGGGAAGGCTAAGCCTTCCCAAATATTTGTGTCACTGCATCCTGGTAAAATACAAATATAATGTATAATGTCTGTGTCTTTGACATTAGCGCTGCTAGCCACCTGTGCCCTGTACTACGAAGCCAGTTCAACAGACCCTGGATATGTTTGAGTAACAAACAAACTAATAACAACAAACTAACAAACGAGATCTCGCTATGCGGTCCTACGACGCTGGTTATCAACTCGGTAAATCAATCCAGCTGAGAGTGCGTTCACGTGAAAGGGGCGGGGTTAGCAACATTTGACCAATCACAAACAGGGACAAGTGTACTGACAGCGCAGCGTCATACTTCATTAATGAAAAGTAAACTAATATTAGACAAATATGAGCTTTAAACATCCATGACTTAAACATATAATCCAGGATACAAGCCACATAGTTGCACCTGCAAGGTGAATATAGAACTGGTTAAAAAATAAATAAACTACCGAGTGTTTAAAAGCGTACAACAGTTTTATGATATCACTGGCTGCCACTGATATCACTAAGACACGAGTGGATCTGACTTTAATTACATTTGACTCGAGTGTTTCGTCAACTTAATGTGTTGCTTAAAATAATACTTCTGCATACAGTATGTGACACTGAGTGTTGCACGGCCAGATACGGCTCAGCTGACTCAGATAAGGAAATATATGATACATTATGATGTGATATCATGTGATATGAATGATAATGGGACACGCTTCTGCACTCCCTGTGCCGCGGACTGTAGGCTACGTAATGTTACTTTGATCCGGTTACTTATGTTGTGGCAGATATTTAAGTAAGCTTTCTTAACGCTAATGTTATAATAGTCAGATTGCTCTGAAGATGGGAGGTGATATTCTATTCATTTTCACGTTCACACAGTCAGTGATTTTGGCCGGCCGTCTTTCCTGCAACGGCAGTTTAAACTGTATTTCCTCCGCACACTGAGCTCTGATTGGTCAGCAGGCGGTGCTTTCACTGAGTTGATCTCTTATCCTGGAACCTATCCTGCTTCGGAGCACAGACTAGGTTCCAGGATAAATCTCCATGGAGATCTAGCCCGCTAAAAAGTGAACCAGCTTCCCCTGGCTGGGGCCTATAGCCTACTATGAATCAGGATTTTCGTTTAGCAAGCTAACTTCAGGGATTTCCGGTCCTACGAAGCTGGTTCACTTTTTAGCGGGCTAGATCACTTATTCTGAACGGCTAGCCTGCGCCGGAGCAGGATAGGTTCCAGGATAAGAGATCAACTGTGCGGAGTTCTTCTTCTTCTTTGCTTTAATGGCGAATAGATGAGAGTAACACCTACGTCACTTCCGGGCAAAAATTACGGCCCCGCCCATTTTGGGGGGAAAACAACGCTGTAATTTGAATGGCGGTCAATACAAATTCTCAAGTTTTTGCCAATCCGATCACATTTTTTTGAAAACCGTGGATTTTTGGAGATCGATTACGATGGCCAGTCAGACAAACAATTACATTCGATCATTGGAAATCGACAATCGGTCTCGATATATGGTTAAATTAAAATCAGTAGGCGAGCCTGTAATTTCTCCAGCTGTTACTCTCATGAGCGAGGCGGAACATAATAGTTTTATCATGCCAAAAAGCTGCTGTGTCGTTTATTGCACCTCAAACATAAAAAATAATCAAGAGTTCAGTGTTTCTGTACTTCCTCTAAGAAGAAAGGACAGTAACAGAAGAGCTCTGTGGCTTCAGGCTCGATCGCCATTCAAATTATAGCGTTGTTTCCCCCAAAAGTGGGCCGGGCCGTAAAGTCACGTAGATTTTACTCTCATCTATGAAAATCGATCGCCAACTGCTATATTTAACCATATATCGAGCCCGATCGTCGATTTCTAATGGCTTAATGCAATTGTTTGCCTGTCTGACCACTGGAATCGGGCTCTTTGAAGATCCAAAAGTCTCCGGTTTTCTTACATTTCTGATCGGATTGGCAAAAACTTCAGAATTTGTATTGACCGCCGTTCAACTGACAGCGTTATTTTTGCCCGGAAGTGACGCATTAGTTACTCTCATCTATCGCTTCCACTTGGAGCATATCGCCACTATACTGTTGATTTATTTAATGTATAAACTGCCCTTGTTCTTGTAGAACAGTGTTCACGTAAGCCTGCACATTGATTTTATTTTTCATTGAATGTAACCGTTTCAATAAGGATAAATATATTACAGGTTGAGGTAGAAACCATGTTGGAACAGCTGATGACAACAGTGTGCAGAGTTTAAAGCGATCAAGTCATATTACAGGATAAAGGAAATACAGTTTAAACTGCCGTTGCAGTTCAAATCACAGACTGTGTGAACGTGAAAATGAATAGAATATCACCTCCCATCTTCAGAGCAATCTGACTATTATAACATTAGCGTTAAGAAAGCTTACTTAAATATCTGCCACAACATAAGTAACCGGATCAAAGTAACATTACGTAGCCTACAGTCCGCGGCACTGTGAGTGCAGACGTCCATGTGTCCCATTATCATTCATATCACATCATAATGTATCATATATTTCCTTATCTGAGTCAGCTGAGCCGTATCTGGCCGTGCAACACTCAGTGTCACATACTGTATGCAGAAGTATTATTTTAAGCAACACATTAAGTTGACGAAACACTCGAGTCAAATGTAATTAAAGTCAGATCCACTCTTGTCTTGGACGGGGCAGTGATATCATAAACCTGTTAATGTACGCATTCATACGTTTTCTTTTACCAGCTGTATTCACCTTGCAGGTGCAGCTCTGTGGCTTTGATCCTGGATAAAGTGTTTAAGTCATGGATGTTTAAAGTTTAACTTCTTCATATTTGATTAATATTGTAGTTGACTTTTCATTCAGGAAGTATGACGCTGCGCTGTCAGTACGCTTGTCCATGTTTGTGATTGGTCGAATGCTCCAAATACCACCCCTTTTATGTGAACGCGCACCTAACTAGATAGGACACGGCTGGCTTGAGCGATCGAGTTGATAGCCAGCGTCGTAGGACAGTTTAGCGAGAGCGGCTTTGTTTTGGATTAAGTCAACCGGATAACTCAAAACATATCCAGGATATGTTGAACTAGATTCGTAGTATAGGCCCCAGGCCTCAGGTAACACATGCCTTTGTGATTGATAAAATACCTAAATAAAGAAAAACACAGCCACTAAACAAAACCAGAAAAAAAACAATAGATATAAAATATTAAAAATGGAAATAAAAATAAAAGAAGGATGCAATTATAATACAATCAATTAAAACCCAAATGAATAAAGGTGGGTCTTGAGTTAAATAATAAAAAATGCCTCGTGTTTGAATAACAACATTCCATACATTAAAACAAAGTATCATTTATTTTTCAGTACAAGACACAAATAATTATTTACATGGCACAATATTACATTAACAAAAGCCAATAGCCAAGCATACTTTTCCTAATTAATCTGAGCCTTGTGTCATGAGCCTGAACACAAACACACTTTCCTCAGTCATATCCACTACTTTTTCTCTGGAAAATCATAAAACATTGTTGTGTGACTACGAGACACAGAAACATTGTGGTGATTGTTTTTTCTCTTGATCAATATGTCTAGAAATTGCTCAGAGCTTACTTCTACATCCAGTCCTGGAAACCCTTTCACTTTCTTTAATGAAAGACAATCCTATTCTACGATTCAGCTTTCATCAGTAATATCATGAAATATATTTATACCTCAAAATGACAATGATGTTTTAATTGCACAGGGTTAGAAAGCAACAGCTAGGCAGGGTATACACATTGGCAGAAGAGCAGCTATAGGTAAAGCCATTAAAATGAGACACCAAATTATTTACCAATCATTATTTTTATTGGAGTCATATTAATGGTCTTTTAATGGATTTAACGGTCAAGTACTTATAGCTGTTCCTTCTATATTGATACAAATGTTGAGTCAGTATGCACCACACACCAAAATGTCCTCACTGACTGCATCAATAAACTATCGTTTGTCAATTAATTAGCTTTAGCAATAACTTTTATATAAGAGCATTTCTCCGTGATCCCAACTTAGCAGCCCGAAAAACGTTTACCCATTTAAACAGTCGTGGTAGATACCTTGTTTGTTTTAAACCTCACAAACAACAATGAATACTTACAGGTTGTGTACCCGAATCTCCCGCTGGTCCAAACAAAGTAGGAACAGCATCGTTCTTCAGTGCCCTACGCTGTGCATATCCGGAATGAATCGCTGAAAGGTTTTGGGAAGCTTTGTTTCATGAAATGCTGGCAGAGGGTGTGGCCTCTGGGTATCCCCACGTCAGAGTACCCAGGAAGAACATGAGAAATCTCCAACGAGGCGTTTTGGGGAGGTCTTTTCTGTGTTAGAGTTTTACTCCCTACAGGGTGTACTTTGAGGGTTTTTGACTCTGCAGACCGTTTACATGCATAAAAACCTTCATAACACAGAAGGGGACGGGTAATAACCGGAAAAGCATGACATGGGACCTTTAAAGTTGACAGGATCAACAGATCAGTTCTATAGAGCTGTTAACGTTTTCTCAAACTTCCTGGGAAGAAACTACTGATATCCTTTTGCCGCCAAATAGGCCGTGTGTATGGAGGAAATACCTTCTGCAGGTTTAGCAAACAAGAAGAAAGTGGTGGATACTTTCTAATTAGGCCTCTTGTTTATTTCATCTCTCTTCAAAACTCCCTGATGTCACGTTCCTGTCAGGTCTTTTTCCAGAGCATGAATACTGATTGTAACCTTTCCCGCTGAAATCACGTGACCCCAGTTTACACGTAGTAGCAGCCCCCTCAAGAGTATCCTCTGACACATGGTGTGTTGAAGTCTGCCAACTCCACCTACATACTTTACATGAGGTCTAATAATGTGGGCAGATTAAACATAACAACGCTGGAAACACACTAATCCAACACAGTGCAGATAACACCTATTCCTACATGCAAGGAGTAACTTTAGTGTTTATGGTTTACAGCAGTGTGTGTGTGTGTGTGTGTGTGTGTGTGTGTGTGTGTGTGTGTGTGTGTGTGTGTGTGTGTGTGTGTTTAGGCAGTCTTTGGTCTCTGCACCGGCACTTGCAGGAAGACATCTGCCTTTTCTAATTCGGTCCCTGGCATGTGACAGTAACTGGGCAAGCGCAGATCGTAGCGGTGGCCGGAGCTGTCGAAAGCCTTGTCGTTGAGAGAGTACAGCTTATCTGTGATATCGTTGCGCACCACCAGGGCAAAGATCTTAGCAATGTAGCGATGTTTGGCAAAGAGCAGATAGAGTTTCTTCCTCCTCCACACCACATATCTGCAGGGGTTATCGGCACGCAGCGTCACCTGTGGAGAGGCAAACACACAGTAAATGATAACAAAGAGGTGAGGCTGACAGGAAACACGCTGCCAATCATGTGTCAGTCAAAGGAGAACTCCACTTTATTACAATGTGGGTCTTATCTTGTAGCTTTGCCCATAGTTTAAGCAATGGCTGTGATCGGGAACAGATGGTTGTAATAGACTGGACATATCCTTTAATGGGAAAAGATAGGTAGGACAAAGAGTAGTGCAGTGTGGGCCGGCTTGGAAGTTATCCTCACAAAAGGTTCTCGTCAAAAAGCAATGTAATATTTCATTGGATTGGGCTTCTTAAATACAATCACAGGATGTAAATAGCTAAGAAAACTACATAAAGGTAACATGACTTCACATCACCACCGCTAAGCTAACACAGCTAATGTTTTTGACATTATGATGTTATTGGTTATCAACCAACATTTTTAAGAAGCTTTAGACATTAACCAGTGGGGTTTTTACTGACTTGTTTTATGTCCTCGAACAAAACGAGGACATTGTGTGAACCACAGATGTTACTTCAGAAATCTAACCAAAGAAACCTTGAAAAACCACTGACTTCCCAGAAATGCTATAATGGAAACTCATATCAGGGTTTAGGACTCATTCCTTCTATAATCCATAACAATGTTAATGATCAAAGTCTGATCATTCGTGGAAAGGACAGTTTTGTTGGTATGCATGGGCAAACATTAGAAAAATAATTGATATTGGCCGCAAAATGCCCCAAAAGATAAAAATAAACGTTTTAAGATAAACTAGTGTGTTCACGACTAGTGGCCCATTGGTGAGTTTCTAATAAGATGAGCAAGTGTTGAAGTATCCAGTGACCAGACCAAGACCAGGACCCAGACGTGGCTCTCTAAAAATAGAACGCTGTTATCGTAAATGCTTTTCATTTAAACTTACGTGTTTCATGACATGACATGTCAAATTTGCTGTTGTGACGAAGAAAATAATTGTAACAATATAATCAGAATTTGCACACACACAATAATGTTTATAGGAACCATTTCATTTACTAAGATTGATTGGGTAAATACAGAATTTGGTGTGTAAGCCTTATCCTTCAATCAGTGTAGTATGCTTTATTGGCATGAATGTAACAAATGAGTCATTTAGGTTAAGCTGATGGTGTCATAAAGGTGTATGAATCTAACATGTGGGTTACAGGCATAACAGTGTATGGTTGCAATGACATTCCTGAGTTATTAATAACTGAGATGTGTTTTAAATGTTTGTGTGTTCAATTGACCTGGAAAACCCCCTCCTCCGATGGTCGGAGAGAGTCCCACTCAGGTGAATCCAGAAACTGGAAGGGGTAGATGTAATGCAGGAACTCTCCGTTAACCGTCACACAGACTCTGTAGGAGAACGGAGAGACAGGTGACATTACTCATCCCCCTTCCAATAGGAAACAATATTAGAAGAAAACAGTCAGGGAGTGAAAGTCAACGCAACAACTGTACACACAACAACACTGTGTTCGTACGCAGCTTATCAGTGGGATGTCCATGCAATTGCTTGAATTACTTTTTGGTTTTCATTTAGGTTACTTTCATTCTTCCTAATTAAAAAAAACATTTCATTAACAATTATTTATTCTCTCTAGTATTTGTTTGCACTTCATTTAATATTGACGTAATCAAAAGTAATCAGGTTAAATGACTTTAGTGTGCACACATACCTGTGTGTATTTGTAGTGTGCGTGTAATAACATATGTACAAACAGAGTGGAAAACTGAATCTCCCCCTAGGGGTCCAATAAAGGTTCATCTTTATCTTAATATGTTGATACTCAGATGAGCTTACTGAGGACATTTTACTAAGTTATAGTAATTGTAACAGAACCAACCAGCTAATGCTCCTGATGGCAAACTAAAGTGTGTGAATGTTAATGCAAAGATTGACAGAATCTGCCAAAGAATAATACCTTGTGTTTAAATATGCAAACCTATAAAAAACGTTTCTGCTGTTGTAAGAGGACATAAGTCAGCTTAAAAGAACCATACAATTACAAATGGATATTATTCACCACATTTTAGAGTTAAATGTTTAAACAGACTTCATCTTAACCAACACATGTTCATTCATTTTAAAGATGTTTTTATGATGAAATAAAAACACTATTTCCTCCCAGAATTGGATATGTAAATTATTATAAACAGCATTGCTAATCACCAATGAAGCCAGTGGGAAACCAGAAGCACTAGTGCATATAGCAAAGTAAGAAAAGTACTCTAGATGGAAAATAGTGAAAAATATCATTTTGAATTCCACTGTAAAGTATTTAATTTGACTTTGAGTTCATTATTTCATTTAGCACGAATATATTTGACCTATTCCTGCATTTAACTTGCACCATTGATTCATTAGCATTGATGTTGTTTCTCTGTATGTCTTAAAAGTATGTTGCTCTGTTGGAGGAGCCAGAGACTTCAGACTCTGCCAACAACTATGAGGTAGCTATTGGGCACATGACAGTAACATTTTGTAATCTTTTAATATTAGAATGCATTCTATGCTGTATTGTCTTGGATAAAACACAGGATGGTTTTATTGGCTTTAATGGGGACATGTTTACACCTGCATTTCTAGGGGAGGGCTGAGCTTGGGGCCCCTATGGCCCCCTACAAATGAAGAGTCTATGATAGCATCATTTGTGATAGATATCCATTTGTGATAGATACTAATTATGTTTTTTATGTTAGTTTGTGCACTAAAAAAAAATAAAAAAATGTTGAACTGTGTCATATGCATCCCCACAGAAATGTTTTTAAATGTTTCTTATGATGCACAATTTATTTTTGTTTGTTGTTAGCCTCAGTGATGTAAAGTAACTAAGTAGATTTACTGTACTATTAAGTACAATTTTGAGGTACTTTTATTTTAGTATCTCCATTTTCTGCTACTTTTTACTTCTACCCTAACACAATTCAGAGGTATATAGTGTGCTTTTACTCCACTAAATGTATTGAATACTTTAAGATTACAGATCTGGATGAATGATGTGAAATATAATCAAGTGTTAAATCAGACTTTAGTTCCACCTGGAGTAAATTCACAAGCTACCCTGCAGAATACAAAGTCCTTCAAACTAGCTGCACCTTTACCAGCTTTGAGAACACTTTCATGATCAATCATTATAAAACATATCATATATATTATTCTGAAATGGACCAATCTGCACAATGACTACTTTTACTGTCGCTACTTCAACTATATTTTGATTGAAATACTTGTCTGTGATATTTTGAATGCAGGACTTACATGATAATTCCTACACTCTGGTACGTTTACTTTATTCAAATACAGTACTTATTCCACCTCTGGTTAGTCTTAAACAAAACGTGCAAATAATCTCCTGCAGTGCAAAACTTCATTAAAACTTTAAATAGGCCTACAGAAAGTGTCAGACTATATTCATGTTGAAGGTAAACACAGGTCACCTGCCGGACAGCAGCACCGACAGCTTGTCTATGGCAGTCTTCCCCTCCACGGCGAAGCACTGGTCCCTCTCTAGGGTGTGGATGTCTTCCTCACAGCAGGTCACTATCTTCCCGAAGTGAGTGAGCGACACCCCCAGCTTCTTAAACATGCAGTTGTAGAGCTCCTGGAAGTCCTCACTGAGGGACACGCTCCTCAGGCGGTAGGACACATGCAGCACCTGTCCCAGACACACCCCGAACAGGGCGAAGCTCCACAGGAAGGAGTCCGTGGTGCAGGGGTCCCCCCAGGCCCACAGGGTGGAGCAGAAGAAGCCCAGGGTGAGGAAGGTGAAGAGGTAGAGGAGCCCGTAGAAGCCGCTGCCGCCCATGAAGCCGAGGAACAGGAGGATGTTGGCGAGGTGGAACACGGAGCCCTCCGCTGACTCCTGCCACGCCTCACACAGGGGCTGCCCCGCCGCAGCCTCCACCGTGAAGTTCAGAGCCTCCACGTCCAGAGGCTCCATGTCCATGTCAAGTGAAGAAAACTACCAGAACATTTGAGCCATGGGAGTCACAGAGCGGAGGAACACGCGCAACATGTCCCGAGTGTTCACCTGACTGTGTGAAAACAAAAGCACCGAAATAACACCGGAAGTAGCCTCAGTAGAAGGACACAACTGACGGATAATTTTTTTCTAAATTCGTGTTCCCATAAACAATTTGACTGTTATATTTCATATTCTAGGTTTTGGGCAACAAAAATAATTGTATTAAATTAGAACCAAACAGTATGTTTATTGCATATCCAACTTTTTGTAAGTAAGTTGGTAAATTAGTTGGCTTTGGCTATCAGAATATATATGATGTTTCATTCTGGTTCTATGGCGTAAGGACACAGGTCACGCAAGAAATTAAAAATGTTCAGCGGGCTCTTTAAACCTCAGTCACAAATATTATACTTTTATTTTGAAAGTCAAAACATCGTATTTCCGGTTTGTATGTTTCACTGCGTAGCTTGACCATGGCTGGCCTCAGAAATAAAATATGATAGCAGGGGTCCCCTTGGTCCTGCTGTCCTCCTGATTCTAAATGTGAACTGTGATGTGTTGGGGAAATGAAACCAAAAAACAATTAAAAATATGATTAATTATGAATAATAAGTGTTAAAGCTGCAGCGCGAGTGAACATATTGCCTCTCATAAATCAGAAATATGAAGGGTTATGAATGTGAGCCTGCTAAAGGTGACTATTACTGTTTACTGGTTGGGAGAAAGTGAGTGTGGGTGATATATCTGGGGCAGCAGAGAATCCCAAGCGTATTTCACGTCAGACATAAGGGGTCTGGCCCCGTTTGCGGATGAGGGGTAATGACAAAGGAAAGCAGAGGAAGGGCATCAGCTGCCAGCTTTTGAGCTATTTTTATGAGGATGAGAGAATATAACATAACTGTTGCATGTGTCTCTGTAAATGTTTAACAAGCGAATGGATTTATTTCCATTTTTAGAGTATTTCCACTCACGGACTGTTTGAGTGTGTCTGCATACCCGATTTTAAATTGAGAGAAATCAGATAGCCACCAGGTTTTGGGAGTAATGGATTACATGTAACTGGATCACGTAATCAGGATACATAAAAGTAACTTTTTCCTTACGGCTACATAAAAAAGGTGTGATCAGATTACCCAAAAGTTATAAAATAAAGCGCATTAGCTTTTGAGTATTTGCTCATTTGTTTCATTGTTGGTCTACTTCCTGAATTTGCTTAATGAAATGCAGGTTTTTCTTTAAAAAAACTAATTTCTAAGGTTACATTGTTCTGTTGTCTTACATAATACACTTACAGTAAGATTTGATATTTATTTTGTCTTGTATTTATTTGCATTGCATTTGGTATTGACGTAATCCAAAAGCAATGGAAGTTAATCAGGTTACATTACTTTTATATTTTATATAACGGAATACATTTTTAACTATCCCTCCCAACCCTGATAGCCACATATGATAAAGGGCCAAGCAGCACTAATGTTGGTGCGCATATAAGGAATGATGTTTATATTATCACTGTTAGGAGCAGATGTGTCCAATCACACTCCACGTTCTCCCAAACACACTCCTGAGAGACACACAGCAATAATTAATCAGAGCCATGGCTGCCAGTCCTCTCTTATTTTTAGCCCTCCCTGGATAGATCACTTTGGGTTTTGGGGGGGGCAGTTGCAGGGTTTCATGCTGCAGCCAGAAGGTCTCAGGTTTCATCTCACACATGACAGCTATCAGTGTGTGTGGGAGGGTGACTTTAAAAGTGTATACAGGAACAGTTTGCCTGTAAACATTTAAAATGTAACCTGGTCTTAAATGACATTCATTTAAACACAGACAGTGGCAGAATATCAGTTTTAGTATTATTAGATCTCAGCGCTGCCTTTGATACTGTTGACCAAAACATATTGCTAGACCGTCTAAACTGGGTGGGAGTTTCAGCAACAGCTCTAAATTGGTTTAGTACCTACTTAAAGGACAGAAAAAACTTTGTCTCAATAGGCAACTACACATCAACTTTGACAAATATGTCATGCGGGGTTCCTCAAGGCTCCATCTTAGGACCTTTGCTTTTTAATATTTATATGCTACCTCTGGCTGAAATTATTAAAAAGAGCGATCTAAGCTATCACATCCATGCAGACGACACCCAGATTTATTTTAAAATCACACCAGGAGACTATTCTCCGATTAGAACACTGAGCAAGTGCATTGAGCATATCACTGACTGGATGACTCAGAACTTTCTCCAACTGAACAAACAAAAAACAGAGATCATTGTTTTTGGAGCAAAGAAGGACCGATTAAAAGTAATCGCAGAGCTTCAGTCGGCAGACTACAAAACCACTAATAAAGCCAGAAATCTAGGTGTAGTGATGGACTCAGACCTGAATTTCAACAGCCACATTACAACAGTCATTAGGTCTGCTTATTATCACCTGAAGAATATATCGAGGATTAAAGAACTAATGTCAGAACAGGACTTAGAAAAGCTTGTCCATGCTTTTATTTTCAGTAGACTCGACTACTGCAATAGTGTATTCACAGGGCTCACTAAAAAAATTATCAGAAAACTGCAGCTGATTCAGAACGCTGCTGCACGTGTCCTCACTAACACTAAAAGAATGGATCACATCAATCCGGTTCTGAAATCTTTACATTGGCTTCCAGTCGGCCAAATAATTGATTTTAAAGTACTATTGCTAGTTTTAAAATAATTACATGGTTTAGGACCAAAGTATATTGTTGAACTCCTACATAATTACGAGCCATCAAGGTGCCTCAGGTCTTCTGGGACGGGTCTGCTATCGGCTCTGAGAGTAACAACAAAACATGGAGAGGCTGCATTTAGCTATTATGGAACAAACTACCCAAATCATGCACGTTCGCAGAAACGCTTACTATTTTTAAATCGAGACTAAAAACATATCTCTTTGCCGCTGCTTTTAATTGAGATGATCATATTCGAACTACAGTATGCCTTTTAAACATGTATTGTATACCTGTTGTGTTTATTTTTATTATTTTATTATCTTTGCTTTGTAATGCCTGTTGTAAAATGCCATTATATAATGTGTTTTTACTGTATTTATTCCTAAAAAGTCTTTTAATTTGTTTTTTAAAGCACTTTGAATTGTCGCGTACAGAAAAGTGCTATATAAATAAACTTGCCTTGCCTTGCCTAATCAGAGTATTTAGATAAAAAAAGGTTATGTAACCTGATCACTTTCAGGTCATTTTGGATTACTTGTTTTTAAATTGTTAAAGTATATTATGTAAGACAACAGGACAATGTAACATTAACAAAATTGACAGTAGCCTATACACCAACAAGGAAACACATGAGCACAAAAAAGCAGAAATAAAATCTGAGCTGACAGGAAATGCTCCGTTTTAGTTTAATACACACAGTTAAGCTCACACACACTATTGTATGAACATATAGGTTCACCTATTGAATTACAAACCGAACAAATGAACAAAGAAAGGGAAAACCATTAATCAGATTCAGGCAGATAGGCGTATAGATTCACACTTAAAGTATTAGTGAATAGTACAGCTTACAGAGAAGAGATAACATCTGATCCTTTACAACAAACTCTATATGCTCTTTTTAGGTTTTTAACAACAATGTAATCCTGCTAGTAATCCCCATTTTTAGAAATCTAACAATAATCTGATTCTGTCTGTTACTAATGTAACTGTAAACCGGGAATATAGTTACCTTTTTTTGTATCCTGGTAATGTAATCGGTTACTCCCCTCGCCTGCATGGTGTTGAACCTTCCTAACTCTGCACTCTAACCAAACTGACTCCTTTCCAATACTCCATTACCGCCAGCACTGTAACCCTTAATCAACAGTTCATTCTCTTGTGTCAAAGGAGCAACATTGAAGGGGTCCTTTGGCAGAAATGGAATGTAATATTCATTATTATGTTTTCAAATGAGGATAATCCCCTGGGACTAATAGTCGTTTCTTTTCTTTTATCTTAGAATGAGCCTATCTACATTTAGTGTGGAAGAAGGCCTATTCTCCTAATTTCTAGTGGGTTAAACCAGGTGTATTCAATTACAATTCTAGATCCAAAATCTCCTCCCAGCAATAGTTTGAACCTCATGTGTAACTAAAGTAACACATTTCAATGGGGAAAAAAACGTTACAGTTTCAGATTTTCTTTTTAAATGCATACACAGTGACCTTCCAAACCTGCCTGTTGTACCTTGTTATAATTACAGTCATATTATTAATAATTCTAATAATACACTTTATTTATAAGCACCTTTCATGCAAGATGCAGCCCATGTGCTTTACAGATAGAAATTAAGTCACAGTGACTCATAGGGAGCAACAGAGAAAGTGTGAAATAACTGGCGGCCGACGAGGGCTTCAGGCGTGGGAAGACGAGATGAAAAGGTTAAATTAGAGAGTAGGTGACAATATCCTGTCTTTAAAGTTATTCAAGAGAAGGCAAACGGCTCAAAAGAGGCTGCTTTTTATCTGAGGTTGGGGTAATTTCATAGATTCTTCTAAGCCATTCTTCATTTGACCAACCCCATCATACATCCATGAAGAAGAATAAAATCTGCACCTTGGAGAGAAACAGAAGCCCATCTAATTTTCATTTCTCGCAATCAAGATGCCCCCTGTTTCCTCTCCTCATACAGTGCAAATGGAGGAAGAAAATCGTCACAATTGCTGGATCTCTGCACATCAGCAATGCAGATCAGTGCAAATTATGTGCGTTCAAGTCTTTGTAACAGGAAATGAAAGAAGAGCACAGACGATTTGTAAAAAAGAACCAACAAAAGACAATTTGAAAAGCAGATTGGCTCCCTTTATCCTCCCAGCATAATGAGAGAAGAGGAGACAGAAGATTTCTATCTGACCTTTTTCCTGCGTTACCCAAGAGGTTTCTATTCTTTCAAGGAACACAGACTTTCTCTATAAAGTCCAGGGGGAAACCGGAGGGCACGGATGACAGTGTTACATGGACCTACATGTACTGTGAGAGCTGCTGTACAGTATATCCACACGTACAGCATGAACAAAAAAGGTAACTGTATTCCCTTAAATACAAAAATCTGATTACTGTTACATTTCTAAACATTGGGGATTACTAGCAGGATTACATGTTAATACAAAAACTAGAAAGAGCATATAGTGGTTGTTGTAAAATCTCAAATGTTGGACTGTACTTCAGTCAAAAAGCCAAGCTGCAATCACTTGTACCTGCAATTTACTTTTTGGAAACTTGACCCAGATTTGAAAAAAATGTCAGCCTGCAAAACCAAGCCATGATAAAAACAAATTGATGGAGTCTAAACGATTAAGGGATCCAAATAAATCGCAAAAAGTACCTGGTACCAAAAGTATATCCAGTCGTATACCATCTAGGGAAATTCTTTATAACAGACCCCCAGGGAAACTCCCTCTGGAGGGAACACAGGGATTTTAGACTTTGCAGACCATTAACATGCACACAAATCTATAGAACACACTACACTACAGGAAAGGGAAAACCACAAAAAGCATAATAGGACCTCTCTAAAATGCTCTGGTTGCTCAGAAGCTTCATAGAAATGTAGCTCCTGATTAAAGTCCTTCTACATCAATCTAATATCAATGTATTTCTTTATCTCAATTTGTGCAATACTTTGTTCTAGACCAAAAACATTCTCATACTAGTTTTTAGAAATGGTTAACTAAATGAAGTCCTCTAACTTGTTGTTGATTGATGTGTCAGCTCGTCTTATAAAGTGTGAGCGCGCTCATGCTGTGTCGAGTGCTGAGTCATGGCAGCGGGGGTGCAGCGAAACCTCTCAGACCTGAGGACCTTTCAGGGAGGTGTAGAGTGCTCCTTCACTGCCATAAGACGGCGTGTAACCACGACAACCCCAATGTTATCTTCATTACATCCCACACTCTGTCATCTTGTTGATTATTCGATTCTGCATCATGATACATGATGCGCCGGTGAAGATGGCCGCATTGTCGTTTGGCTCCTCTCCAACTTTGCCCTTTTTCGTATTTTGTGCATGTTTATTTACTTTTTGCCGTTTGCTTACCACAATATGGTGTCACCACACAAGCCCCCCCAGAATTCACACGTAAACAAAATCCGTATGGCGGGGAGGAACCACACGCCTACCCCCACGAGTCCTGCATCGGAGCCGGCACAGCGACTTCCGCCTATGCGGCCCCCGTCAGAGGACGGATCGGAACAACAGGTCCACACCCCCTGACAGGAATCAAAGCTGGAGGGCGGCCCCGTCTCGGCGGTTGAGCCACCACCACCGGCCGGTCCACGTCCAAATGAGCAGCCTTCACCCGGTCAATCGAGACGTGCTCAGCCTTGCCGCCCATGTCGACCACCAGCTGCTTGTCACCGTGCTCCAAGACCCGGAAAGGTCCATCGTAAGGGGGCTGCAGGGGGCCTCTGTGTGCGTCGTGCCGTATGAAGACGTGCCCAGCCGAGCGTAGCTCCGCGGGAACTTGGGACCCTGGCGCACCGTGCTGCGAAGTCAGAACCGGAGCAAAAGCCTCCGCTGCGTCTCTCAGGAAAACCCACTGGGCCGTGGCAGACCAGGGAGCTGATGCATTCGGGAGGAAATGCCCTGGAACTCTCAGCGGCTGCCCGTAAACCATCTCCGCTGTAGAGCACTGCAGATCTTCCTTAGGTGCAGTCCTCAGGCCCAGCATCACCCAGGGCAGCTTGTAGACCCAGTTACCGTCCATAAGTCCGGCCTTGAGGGCCGCCTTCATGGAGCGATGGAAGCGCTCGCAGAGGCCGTTAGCCTGAGAGTGGTAAGCGGTAGTCCTGTGCAGCTTAACCCCCAAACCGCCTGCCACGGCGTTCCAGAGTTCGGAAGTGAACTGAGAGCCCCTGTCTGAGGAAATGTCCGACGGGGTGCCAAAACGACACACCCACGTTGCAATGAAGGCCCGGGCAACGTCTGCGGCCGACGTTGAAACGAGCGAAACCGCCTCTGGCCAACGGGTCGTCCTGTCCACCATGGTGAGGAGGTAGGAAAAACCCTGAGAGGAGGGCAATGGACCAACCAGGTCGATGTTAACGTGGTCAAACCTCCTCTCAGGCACCAGGAAACGCTCCAAAGGGGCCTTCGTGTGGCGGTGCACCTTAGCGCGCTGACAAGCAACGCACTCACGAGCCCAAGTCCTCACGTCCTTTTTCAGCCCATGCCAGACGAACTTCGCGGCCACCAAGCGCACCGAAGGCTTAACGCCGGGGACAGTCCGTGCACAGCCTCGAAAACAGAGCGCCTCCAGCTGGCGGGAACGACTGGCCGCGGCAGCCCCGTGGAGACATCACACAGGAGGGTAACGCCTGCGTCGCCGAACACCACGTCCTCCAAGCGCAGCCCCGCGCCCTCCACCTTCAGAGCCTGGACGCCGGGATCTGTGACCTGGTCCGCCGCCATGCGATTATAGTCCAGGCCCAACTGGACGGCACCGATGACGACTCTGGAGAGGCAATCAGCAACCAGGTTCGACTTGCCAGCCACGTGCTTAATGTCCGTAGTGAACTCTGATATGTAGGACAGCTGCCGCTGCTGACGTGCCGACCAAGGCTCCGCCACTTTTGACATGGCGAAGGTGAGCGGCTTGTGGTCGACAAACGCCGTAAATTCACGGCCTTCCAGCATGAAACGGAAGTTCCGCACGGCCAAATAAAGTCCGAGGAACTCTCGGTCAAAGGCGCTGTACCTGCGTTCTCTGGGCGTCAGCTGGCTGCTGAAAAAGGCGAGCGGCTGAAAAAGGCGAGCGGCTGCCAAGCGCCCTCCACCCACTGCTCATGTACTGCGCCGACCGCGTAGTCCGACGTGTCCGTGGTGATGGAGATGGGAGCCGTAGATGATGGGTGTGCCAGCAAAGCCGCCTGAGCCAACGCGGTCTTGACCTCAGCAAAAGCGACGTCCGCCTCTGCTGCCTGGACGGGGGTCTTGCCTTTCAACGCTTCATACAGCGGCCGCATGATGTGTGCGGCCCGGGCGATGAAACGGTGGTAGAAGGTCACCATCCCCAGAAACTCACGGAGCGACCGGGCTGTGAGCGAGCGAGGAAAAACCGCAACAGCCTCTACGTTAAGGCATCAACCAAACGCCTATTCTTAACGTCCACTAAGAGTCCATGAGCACACAAAAAATCCGCTCCGAGGAGGGGAAAAGAAATGTCCGCTGTCACAAAATCTCAGCTGAAATGCTGTCCTCCGATGCACAAACACATAGGCCTCACGCCGTACGTGCGAATGTGACCGCCGTTAGCTGTCTCGACGCGGGAACTACGCTCCGTTGAGCGCCCGTGTCACACAGAAACAGGCCCCCGAAACACTGTCGCTGACGAAGAGGAGCCTGCCCGTGCCGCCGACGCTCAGGGCCACTACTGAGCGCCGGCCCCTCCGTTTCCCGGGGGTTTGTAGCTGCACGGAGTGATGCATTTGTTAGCCATTGTCCCGAAACGTGCGTGGTAAAAGCACTCTCCGGTGTCTCCACGCCGGCTCGAAACTGCCGTGTCCGGCCCCCGCCATGCTCTCTTGCCTGCAGATGGGCCACTGAGCGTCGTGGCTAACGTCTCTGCCCCGGGCTGTTGTGTAGCCAGGAAAAAGCGATCCGCTTCTTCAGCCAAGGCACGGGGCTCCGTGACAGGCGTGTTGGCCAGCGCCGTCTGGACCCGGGAAGGTAAGTGACGCAGGAAAATCTCCGTGAATAAAATACGGGGATCTTCCCCCCTAGCAGATTTAGCATTTTCTCCATTAGCCGAGATGGCTTGCTGTCTCCTAGGCCTTGAATGTTAAGTATCTGGCGGGCCCTCTCCTTAGCAGATAAGCTAAATGTCTTAAGGAGAAGGGCCTTAATCGCCTCATATTTGCCATGGTGTGGGGGGTCTGTGATAAAACCAACCAACCTGGACGACGTGGAGCCTCCTAGCGCTGCTACAACATGGTAGTACTTCAGGTCCCCGTCACGGACCTGTCGGCAGGCGAAGTGCGCCCCCACGTGTGCAAACCACGCCGCTGCGGCATTCTCCCAAAACTCCGGCAGCTTTACGAAAACATCGCGCTCAGCCATGTTCGTTAATTTTCCAGAAACTTTCTCGGAAAAGTCGGGGTCACCAGTGTGGTGCCGAGGAAAGGGAGTCGGAGGCGGTGTGTTTAGAATAGAGTTCCACTCTTTATTATAGGTTAACATCCAGTAGGTAATACACGTCTGCTCTGCATGAAAAGCTAGCAGGACTCAACAGCTAACACAGGTGTTCCCACTAAAGGGTCCGTGTAGCAACACAACAAGCAAGGTGAATTATGGTCCACAATATGGTGTCATCACACCCTATTAGTTTTTAAGAGTCCGCTTAAGACCTTCCTTTTTGATAAAGCTTATAGTTAAGGCTGATTAGATTCAGCCCCTAGTTTTGCTGTTATAGGCTTAGACTGTCGGGGAACACCTTACTTCTTCCTTCTCTCTGTCTGTACCTGTGTACTCTCATGTTCCGAATAACCCAGCTTCCCCCAAATTTCTTTTTGGTGTCTGTCTATGCCGGGATCCTGAGTCGTGGCTGTGTGCCTGTCACTGTGATCTTATCTGATGCTCACATTACTACTTCAAGTCTTCTCTGATGGCTGCCAGCGGGTTGTTGACATCCCCGTGGATTCATCTTCTTATTACAGACACATGCATTTCCAAACATTCGGTCAACCTACGCTGTAAAATGTATTATCTCTTACACACGGCATCTATTGCACGTGTGACCGTCCTGGGAGAGGGATCCCTCCTCTGTTGCTCTCCCTGAGGTTTCTCCCATTTTTTCCCTTTAAACTGTGGGGTTTTTCTCCGGAAGTTTTTCCTTGTACGATGTGAGGGTCTAAGGTCAGATGGTGTCGTTTTCTCATACTGATATTCTGCACAAATTGTTTACTGTATAGTGTCCTTACTGTAAGGTAATTATTATATGTACAGCACTTTGGCTCGACCAAAAATCGTTTTAAAAATGTGCTATATAAATAAAACCTGATTTGATTTGATAAAAAAAAATAGCACTTTAGCATTGCTTACACCTACAATATATGCCGTGAGCTGATTATCGAGCCTTCATTGTAACAGTCGCGGGTACACTGTGTATGTGCGTGTGGGGAGTGTTGCAGTAGAACATTCCACTGCAGGGGGTACATTAATGGGAAACCCTACATGTTTGAGCACCCTCTATATCAGCGGTTTTCAAAGTGTGAGGCGCACCTCCCCTGGGGGGCGCCACAGAGCTTCAGGGGAGGCGCAGCGTGAGAAAAAAATAACGAGAAACTGTGAAAGTTAACTTCAGCTAACTTTATGCGAGCGGCAACATGGATCAATTTTTTGTGAAGTTACCTAAAGTGAAAGAGGAGACAGCGTCTGGCAGAAAACATCAGCTTTGTTTTGAAATAAAAGTTGTGGCTCATCGGACATTTATGAGAGAAAGTCTCTAATGTCCGAGTGCAAATGAATGCAGCACAAGACGCGAGCCTTGTAACCCCTCCCCCGGCCCTGGCGCGAGCGAGGAAATGCGATTGAAGATTTCATTTGAACGGGACGGCACATTCGGACCCCAAGTACTGAAGGAATGAGGTATTTGCGGTCTACAATGACAGAGAAGAGACTGTGAAGTTTGGCTGTACTCAGCATTGATTCAAAACGCGCTAAAGCTTTAGATCTTAATAAGTTTGTGAGGCGTTTTGCTGATCAAGATGGTAATCGCCGCATTCAGCTGTAATAGGCATGCCAACTTGATGCTCTGCTCACAGATGACTCGATGAGTATAACAAACTGTTAAGATGATGACCTTACATGTGTAAATATATTTTTTTCTTTGTCGGGGTCTGCCCCCAAAACACTGTTTTAAGTCCTGAGAAAGTCAAATAAGACGGTGTGTAAAACTACACTGCCCAGCCAACAAAAAGTAACCACTTTGATTTAACTAGGCCAATAGGTAAGGGCATTCCACTGGATAATAATACCCCTGCATTATAGCAACAACAACAATAATAATAATAATAATAATAATAGCAATAATAATTAGGAGGGGGGGGGCGCGGCTGTTCTTATGTTCTCTGAAGGGAGGCTCACCTTCCCACACTTTGAAAACCCCTGCTCTATATGAAACGTCAAGCTACCCCACAGCACTCCCAAAAGAACATCTCTGGCGCCGCCACTGGCCGCGGCACATGACGGTTTTGTGTGCCCTCCCATGAAAATCGTATGCCCTCTCTGTAGATTTGTTCTGGCGCCGGGTCTGGTGTTACATAGGGATGTCACTATGTTACGAGAGTGAAAAAGGAGTCCAATTGAGGCGTTTCAGGCAGGGGGTTGAGTGTGCTGGAAACTAATAGTGCATAACATCAGGTTAGCTGGTGCCTCTGGTGGACAAAATGAGACATGACATGTGGAGCACTTCATCAGGTGGAACTGTATTCAATTCTCTCAGCTGGGCACATACAGTGAAACAAAGTGTTCTCTCATGACAGACATTCTGCCAGCTAAAACACTTGATATTTCCTTTTACATTCTCATGAGTAACACACTCCTTATACTGCAAATACACTTCATATTTAACAACAGAGGGTCACATACTGTAAAAAAGATTGCATTTGACACCGTCCTACAGTAGCGATAAATGTTACACTGAAGGAGATGTACTTTTTATGTGTTGGAATATTTATTTATTTGTCATTCACATACACACACACACACATACAAGTTGGTGTTATAAATAATAGTAGTCATACATGGTTTCATTGGCGTTTTAGTGTCCCAAAACATTTAAAATTTGTCAATTTTAGTATAGGAAACACATATTTTTATGAATATATCACAACATATTGGTAGATTTGGTGTGCTGTTAGCCTAAAAGTACCCAAAACATAAAAAACAAAGAAATACATCCACATTCAGTCACACAGAGGCTGAATAAAGGGGCAACATTTAGCTTTTAGTGTGTTGGGATATTTAAACTAATGTACACACCTACAGCGCTCTCTCACTGTCTCTCGGTCATACACACACTGGAGGTCATCTGAAGGTGTGTCTCCTTATTTGAGTGCCTGCCAGATGATGATGATGAAGATGATGAGCACCAGCGACAGCACCATGGTCAGAATGCACATCCTCTTACGGGACTTCCTCTGCACACAACAAGGGGCCATGTTAGTGTCATCAGATTCAGAACAAGTGACAGTGTATGGAGACAGGACATCATAGTAAATGTATTCATTCTAGTAAACAGCATGAATCAATAACTCTTGATGATTCTCTTTATCTTACTGTCAACTTATCACATGAAAGGTCCAAACCAAAACGGTGTTACTCCTTCTCTTAATACTTCCTGTGTCAGTGCTGTAAGCTCACTGCATATGGAACTAGACCTCTAAAGAATAGATAATAACACAAAGAAACCTGAGAACTAAGGCAAACATTGTGAAAGGAAATGGCATTCCATCAAGCTGAAATAACCTTGTTTAGTCTTGTAATATTATATATATTTCTCAGAAGTGATGACACCATGAGCTTCTTTAGTGATACAATTATAAAGAGACAACATTAATAACCTGCTAGCTTCAACCAGTACCAATTTTTCTTCCACAACAGTAACTTTATAAACTACAGAAGAGGATTAGAGCCACATGAACAAAATCTTTTTTATTTTCATAATTCTGAGAAAAAACTTAGAATGATAGACAATTCTGATGATAGTGAATTCTGATTTAAAAAGGCAGAATCTCAAAACGCTGTCTTTAATCACAGAACAAAAAAATAAAAACTCCCAAAAACGTTTTACATAGCGTTTTTTGTAATACACATCTGTTACACGTGATTATACTAACACTGCTTCTCTATCATCGAGCTTCACTTGAACAAATTCATGTTTTGCGGCATCTCGAAGAGCAATTAGGCAGCTTAAAGAAGTTTTACCATCATTCCTTATCAAATATGATAATGATGTCTTTGTTGTCAGGATATGAACTACACTCTTTCAAAGAAGTTGCGGGGAAAAAAATGTAAGCAGCAATTTTTATTCAGCGATTTGAGGATGCGTTAGACCCACAATACTTACACAATGATTCACAGTGTTTTGTTAGTTTGGTATTTGAATGGAATGTCTCCATATGTACATGCAACAGTGAATGACTCTGCTCTCTCACCTTGTAATAGGAGGCCTTCTGCAGCTGGACGGTGCCCCTGTCTACATGAACCTCAGCACTCTCCACATGGGCCTCTATGGTGTCTGTTCATCACACACAGGGGGGGGGACACGCATGAGCATATTCAAATCACATGTGTGAAGCATCAACTCTGTTCCTTCTGACTCACCGATCATCTCCCCCTGATCGTGGATCATCACAGCCAGGTCCTTGAAGATCTGGTTCACGTCCTTGATGTTGGCCTGAGGAGACAGGGGGAGGGGGTGTTAGCTGGGGGAGAGAGCTACAGAGTCCCTGCCTCTGAGGGGGGAGGGGGGTGTACTGTACCTCCAGCTGTCTGATGTTGGTCTCTCTCTCCCTGATGGTCTCCAGGTTCTCCTCAGTGACCGGGGGCTCCTCAGTCTGAGTCTGGCTCTCACCCCACTCATCCTCACTGCAATAACACACACTTTATTTCACAGAGATACGGACCTTTGTGACATTCTGTTATGTTATGTCAAACTGTTCAGACTTTCCCTTAGACTACTTAAGACATCTCTTAGTGTGATCTTTTATAATTGATTATACAGATAATACAGAGGGTTCGGGGGTCCAACACACCCATAGGTGTCCCATAGTGTTGTCTTTAACAACAGCCATGTACTGATGACACAGTGTGCAGTGACTCAAAGAACAGCGGAACAACATACTGTATTTCAGGCTTGCTGTGGCTTTCTCACCCCAAAATGGTGTTAAAAAATGAAATAGTGGCTGGAATGAGCTGAAGGTAAAATATTTAGAAACACTTACCCTTCATATGTGACCAGTTGGTCAGTCACATTGCCTCCATCTCCCTGTAGACAGTAACAAAAGATAATAAACATCAGCGTTCATCACTGTTATATCCTATACATATTACACTATGTGTTAACCCTCCTGTTGTCTTCGGGTCAAATCTGACCGATTTACTACTTTCATCAATCATAACTTTTTTGTTTTAAATTCGACTGCATTAAAGGTCCCATGTCATGGCCATTTCCACTGATCATAATTCCATTGTTGAGGTCTACTAGAATAGATTTATACTGTGCAATTTTCCAAACTCACATTGGTTTCGCATACAGCATCTCTGTAAAGTATGTGTATTCAGCAGTATTCACTCTCTCCACTAAACGGCTCGTTGCAGCTCTTGCCCCCCCCCCTCCCTGTGAGCCCAGTGTGCTCCGATTGGTCGAGACCAGTCGGGACGTTGTGAATCGCGCTGAGCTCCGTGGAGGTGTGATTTCCTTGTTTAGCGATACACGAAACACAGCCAAACTCACCCTGAGCACACACAAAGTCACAGCCGAAGTAAAAACAATAAGTGTGGCTTGATATTGAGTAAGAAAAAGGTTGATAAACGCTGTGAGAATGGGTCTGCAGAGAGAATTTTGCCGCGATCCCACCTGTCTGTTATCAGCCTGCAGCCAGGGAGGAGAAATCAGCAGAGCTGCCTGCACTGAGTGTGTGAGGAAGTCCGTGGATTGGTCAATTTGGACCAATCAGCGGGGGCTTAACGTAACGGCTTCACGGATTGGTCCATTTCGTTCCGGGGACGACATGACATCATGATGTACCCGGAAGAATCAAATGGACAGTGACGTATCTCCAACGAGGCGTTTTGGGGAGGTATTTTCTGTGTTAGAGTTTTACTCGCTACATGGTGTACTTTGAGGGTTTTGACTCTGCAGACCATTTACATGCATAAAAACCTTCATAACACACAAGGGGACGGGTAATAACCGGAAAAGCATGACATGTCACCTTTAAGGCTTTGTGATATCCTTCACAGTAGACATTTGAACATATAAAATTGCTGATCACCACTTTCATTGAATTGTGGATGATTTAGTCAACTTTGTAACACCCATGGTGTTCCCGGTCAAAAATGACCTCCATAAAGAAAAGGAATTAGTAACCATCCGGATCAGATAAAACACACACACACCCACACACACATACTCTAGATGTGTGTCCCCCCCCCTTATGTGCCCATCCCCCCACATGGATCACACCTGGCACATGCAATACATGTTCAGTGTCTGGTCTTTGTATATTTACTGCAGTTCTTCATGTATACCAGTAGTCTGATACAATATGTACAGTTTGAAAGGGTGTTCAATGAAATGTGGTGATGATTAATGGTTTTTGTGTTAATGTAATAGCAGTTAAAACAGGACCGGTCAAATTTGACCGCCAGGACGACTGTGGCTACGAGGGAGTGCGGTCGTCTTCCAACCAGAAGGTTGTGGGATCCCAGCCAATGCAGTCAACATGTCGATGTATCCTTGGGCAAGATAATTAACCCTGAGTTGCTCCGGATGGCATGGCCAACGGGTGTGAATGTGTATGCATGTTAGTTCCTAGCGTAAGCTACACTGCTCTGTATGAATGGGTGTGAATGGGTGAACGACATGTAGTATGTAAAGCTCTTTGAGGGGTCTTCAAGACTGGATAAAGCGCTATATAAGTACAGTCCATTTACCATTACCGCGAACACCAAAGTAAGGGGGGGGAACACGAAGACAATAGGAGGGTTAAGAGTCATCTTTAACTGTTTGTTCACAGTGAGTCAGAACTCACCAGGACTCTGGATCCGGCCCGGGCTCTGGCCACGGACTCCTTCTCTCTCTCCGCCGCCCTCCGCTGAACCACCTGGAAGTTGTTGAGGGCTGAGGAGAAATCATTCATCAAACGCTCCCTCTGGAGCTTCTGCTGCCTCTGGAAGAAAAAGAAAGAAAGGAATCTTTGTTAACATTTGGTCAAGGCTGTCATTTTGCATTAGAGTTCAGGTCTAATGTAAAGCTCTGAATGGTGTTAACCAGAACTCCTGCCCTGAGTCCATTTTTCATTTATTCCCTCCACTGGCTCCTTGCATGTTTTAAAATGTTTTAGTTATTTACTACACATTCTAAAGTTGGCTAGCACCAGCCTATCTCTCATTTTCATTTTTGCTGTTTTCCCCCCAAAAACATTTAGTCAAAACTTTGGTGATGACTTGTCTGAGTGTGCTGTTTGGAGTTATTGAGCATCTCAAAGGTCTGTTATTATGTTGAAGTATATCTCGACTGCAGGCAACATGGATGTCCCGATGTGTTTAGTTTTTGAAAATGAAGAGAGGACAAAGCAGAGATAACACAGGAAAAACAAATCAACTCTGAGATTGCTCCAAAGATCCCACAGCATGCCCTGGACCCTAAACATTGAATATAGCTTTTAATTTAACTTGACCTTCTTCTTTTATTATGTTCACGATAATTATTGCTATCAAGTCATTATAATTTGAAAGATGTCTGTGTCTCAGCCAAGGAGTTGTAACTCATCAGCAGATGGTTCAAAACACTGTGAACTACACGATCAACTAGTAAACAAAGATCAATCGGCTGCATATATAATCTAAATAAAGAGTACTGTCATACGGAGACTTCCGGAATGAAAAGTGAGGAGTAGACGTGTTTTCCTCCGCTCCCTCGCTTCCAACTTTTTTATCATGTAGAAACCTCGTAACTCACTTCAAACTTTTACCAATACAGAGCAACTGCGCAACTTGATACCTTAAAAACACATGGCATCTTTAGCCGCAAAACAATTGACACCCTTACTATTGATGAAGAACCCAATACTTAATTCTCAGCAGAGCACCCCCCCTCCCCCTCCCCTCCCTTTTCTTTACAATACTATTTAATATTCATCCTTTATTTATTTTGCTTTTGATTTCCTTGTCCCCCCCCTCCCCCTTGTATGTTTGTGTGAATGAGATTGCGGGGTAATGGGGTTTGTGTGTGTTTGTCATCTATATTAGGAAAACACAGTATTTTACATGTACTATAATGTCTTGAAAATGTCTGTTCACTATCTGTGCGAAAACTACTAAAAAGATTTATTAAAAAAAAGAGTACTGTCATACATTGGTTTGTAATTGTAACATGAATAGCACCATGAGAAGGCAAAGACAGAGATTGATTTTGATGCAGGAACAAAGTCCAGCCCACTCTCACTTCACATCCTGAAGTATGTCAGTATGAGCAGCATTCTCTGGAGGACGCAATGTTATTCTATCCTTTTTACATACATTCAAATCACCACAAATGCTATATTCTTTTAAAAAGAAGTCACCATCTTGATTGATCATTTTGTTTACAAGGCATTTCTCCAGTTAAAGTAGTCAATTTCCTTTTAATATCTTTTTTTTTGTAGATTGTTAATATTTTGTATTTCCTTTAACTTGATCGCCCTCTGCTGGGCCCTGCAGACTCCTGTCCTGTGGTATGATGTAATGGTCTCACTTAAAACCCTACAGTAAGTGTGTTTCTGTATTTTCCCTATTAAAGTGGGCTTCTAATAACCATGCATTTGCTACAAAGTGTTGTGAGTAATTGGTTACGCCATGTGTTGTAATTTACTAACGAGCTCAATTATTTCATTCTTAGTTTTTGTATTTTTCTGGACTGTGACCAAACGTTCATCATTAGTATGCTATTGGTTACATGCAGTGTCATTTAGTTTCTCTTTTCTCCTTCCCTCTCACCCTGAAGCTATCCGCAGCTCTGGTTTTTGATGACACATCAACAATGATCTGACCGTGGAATAAGCTTATCATGGCATTCATTGCCCTACTATGATTTTACTGACATATCCATATGTTGATATATATCAATCGAATGATTTATTGATATAGCGATAGTTAGTACAGAGATGTGCGCTCAGGGGAGGCCGCCTCTCCCACTTCAATTAAAGTAGCATTTACAGAAAGTAAAAAAAGATATACATATAAATATTACGTCTTTCAACTAATCTATGACAAAATGTAATTGTTTGATTGCGATCATTTTATACTCAAAATAGCCGAATTTGCAGAACTCTGCTTCAAATAGGGGGAGACGTCATTGAATACTGACCTGTAGGCCTATGTGTGTGTTTTAAATACACTGACCAAAAATATAAACGCAACACTTTTGTTTTTGCTCCCATTTTTCATGAGATGAACTCAAAGATCTAAAACATTTTCTACATACACAAAATAACCATTTCTCTCAAATATTGTTCACAAATCTGAAAAAATCTGTGATAGTGAGCACTTCTCCTTTGCCGAGATAATCCATCCAAAGCCACTCTGAAACGTGCATTTTTGCTTTATTGGGGGGGGTCTGGGGGGGTCCGAAAACCAGGCAGTATCTGGTGTGAGAGATAGGGTTAGGGGTAGGGTTAGGGTTAGGGAAATGTTGTGAATCGAGTGGCCCATGGTGGTGGTGGGGTTATGGTATGGGCAGGCGTATGTAATGGACGACGAACACAGGCCACTCGATTCACAACATTACCCTAACCCTACCCCTACCCCTCACACCAGATACTGCCTGGTTTTCGGACCCCCCCAGACCCCCCCAATAAAGCAAAAATGCACATTTCAGAGTGGCCTTTTATTGTGGCCAGCCTAAGGCACACCTGTGCAATAATCATGCTGTCTAATCAGCATCTTGATATGCCACACCTGTGAGGTGGGATGGATTATCTCGGCAAAGGAGAAGTGCTCACTATCACAGATTTTTTCAGATTTGTGAACAATATTTGAGAGAAATGGTTATTTTGTGTATATAGAAAATGTTTTAGATCTTTGAGTTCATCTCATGAAAAATGGGAGCAAAAACAAAAGTGTTGCGTTTATATTTTTGTTCAGTGTAATAATAATATGAGATATGAAACACACGGTCTCCTAACCATTAGGTCAGTCATTGTGTAACCTCCCAATCGAATGGTGAATTCAAGCTTCCTCTATGGGGCTCATATGTCGATAACTGTGGCTCTGATACTAGCCAGTGCCTCTGTGCCCATTGACCTCACCACATGTCACTGGTGAGGGCTGACCTGTTCTGATGGAGACAGTGGGGGGGGCAGGGAGCCCAGCTCCTTCAGGTGTCTGTTGGTTTCTTTAGCCAGCTGGTTGGTGTAGTGCTGGAGCTGTTGGCTGCAGGGGAACACACACACACACACACACACACACACACACACACACACACACACACACACACACACACACACACACACACACACACACACACACACACACACACACACACACACACACACACACACACACACACACACACACACACACACACACACACACAACATTAAGATCCTTCCACTCTGAGATATTACCCAGGGTGCTTCTGGTCCCAGGTCAGTACTCACAGCTTCTCCTTCAGCTCGGAGCTCTCCTGTCTCAGCCCGGGTTGGTTGAGGAGGTTTTTGATCTGACCAGCTGAGGAGAAAAAGAATAATTGAATTACACACAGGGTGGAGAGGGTTACTACAAAATGTATTCCTTTACAATTACTAGTTGCCAGTCAAATAAAATGTTATCAGCAACCTTATCTAGGTATCACAATATTAAAGTAATGTAACCTGATTACTGACTGGTGCATTTGGATTACCTCAATATCAAATGCAATGCCAATAAATACAAAACAAAATAAATATCAAGAAGATGTTTTTTAGTTAAGTGTAATATGTAAAGACGAAAGGACAATGTGACCTTAGAGAAGAAGAAACCAAGATATTTAGGATAAAAAAAAAAGATTTTATTGATAGGAAAACCTGTCTTTCACTCAGCATATTCAGTCTACACACCAACACTGAAACACATGATGATCCGTTTTAGTTTAATACACACAGTTAAGCTCACACACACTATTGATATGAACATATAGGTTCACCTGCTGAAAATTAAAAACAGAACAAATTAAGCAAAGAAAATATATATATTTATATATTATTAAAATATATGAATTCTACTGTACAGCTTTTCATTCTTCATTCTCTTTTATCTTATTCTTTTTTACATATACTTATTTCTGAATTTGACTTGCAACACTGAATCAATATTTTTGATTGCACTATTTGACTATATTGCTTTACGTCTTAAGTATATTGTATGTTGCGCTGTATTGGACTTACAGTGAGACTTTCCTTTCCCATGCATTAGCCTCAGTGCATTCTACAATAAAACAAATGTGTTCTCTAGTGATCTGGTGTGGAACAGGTTGTTCCTGCTGCGTGTGACACCGTGCTCACTCACAGTTGTTGCTGATCTTCTGGATGTTGGAGCTGCAGGTGTGGATGAGGCTGCTGAAGTCCCTGGGCTGGGACCAGCTGCTGCTGTCTGCACTCATGTAGGACATCCTGACGCCTCACTGTCACTGAAGAGAAGCACGAGCTGAACACACACAATGAGAGGATTAAGCACACTTAGTCTCATCAAATTAGATTTCATTTCAGAGAATTTCAGTTTTTGTATTGAAACAACTTATAGTGTTAAGTATGTGACTGTCTCCTGTAGTTATTGAATTGCTCTTTTTACTGCACTGTTAGTGTTCCGTTTTATTATTATGCTGCTGTGTTATATGTGTTATTGTATTTTTGTAACTCTGGCACAACAATTTCATCGGGATAAATAAAGTCCTGTCTTATCTTCTCAAAAAACAGCAATTTGAAGCCTTTAGAATTTGTATATAACTATTGCTCTCAAATATGGACAGCTTTTCCAACAGAGAAGTCAAATGCAAAAGTTCATATTCGATTATTTCTCTGAGATTTATATATGATTTATTTATTTATGATATAAAATGGCATGCCATAGTGTATGCTCAAGTGCAGTAGTGAAAATGGACCTTAAGCTAAATACACGAGGACAGTCAGTCATTCCAAATCTGATTTTAAATCTTAAATTCGAATGAAATTTGATGCCAACTTCCATCCTCAAAGTTATCTTTTCATCTGTAATCCTTTACCATTACATCGCCTCTAAAGATGATAAATGCACTGGTGGGATGTAATAATGTACTTTTACTCAAGAACTGTACAATGTTGAGGTACTTGTACTGTACTTGAGTATAAACGTTTTTTCCTTTTTTATACTTCCGCTGCATTACATTTTGGAAGTCAATATTGTACTTTACAACATTTATTTGACAGTTTAAGTTACTAGTTACTTTATAGTTTTGGCTAATACAATAATGATAAAAATGAACATATAAATAAACATTGTAATTTAATGTCAGCTGTGATACACATCAATAATCACAATCCAGTAATGTAATATAAATGATTCTGAAAAGGGTCATCATGAGTACTTTTATGTTTGGTTCTTTAGTACTTTCACAATCAGAATTCCTTTATCCGTCATTAACATTGTTTCAGCAAAGAGCCCAAATAAGGACACAAATACAACAGTACTGTAGTAGTAAAGCAAAGTGGCAAGAACACATTAATACAAATTATCAAATTAGTACACAAGGTAGAAAAGACAAGTGACAGCATTATAAAAAAGTGGAACAAATAGAAAGTAATGACGTACCTCTCAGATAACAATAGTAAATAGCAATATATATTGAAAATAGTAAATATTGAAATAGTACATTGTTGTTACAGTATTGGGTAGTGAAACAAAGTCAGTAATAGTAGCAGTGTAGCATAGTATATATTGCACTACAGTGCTGTTATAGTCTGTGTTGTTATGTGTGTGGTGGTCTAGCCGGGGCTAATGATTTTTCTTTGAGTATTTTCACAAGTTACTATTGCTACTCTTACTTGAGTAAAAAAACGAGTATTTATTCCACCATTGCCTATAGGTGGGCTGCCCAAAGTATGAAGTAATCGTGATATAGTGTGTCATCTAACAGAATGGAGAACAGAGCCAAAACAACAGCATGTAACGGAGGAGATGACCTGCCCTCCTCTTCCTCACTGAGTACAGTAAAGAGGCTGCGTGCCGCTATCTAAAGAATAACAAAGGCGCGCACGAGCCAAACCCAAATCATCGCGTGGATTGTGCCAGATAATTCTGGAACGAAAATAAACACACAGCCATACGGACTAGCCGACTGACACCATATTAAACCACCCCTACTGCTGTTAACAAAGCATTTTACTCTAGCATAAAACTAACCTTATATCGACAGTCGTCATTCAGTGGTAACAACAATATGTCACGTGCATCAAATGTAACCTAGATATGTTTACAGTGTTGTGCACAGCAGCAGTTAAACATTCCTGTTAAAAAAATGTAGAATGTTTACAGTACATGTTCTACCTGGCGGTGAAGCAGACGTTGGCAGTGTCGGTTGTCCAAATGTCTCAGATTTATATTTCTAAATCAGAATTAGCGGACCCAGCCTGTGACGTCACGCGTACAGAGCTCTGATCCAATTTTGCTGTGATGCTGCGTTCACTGACAGTAGCAAAGGTGGTTAACTCAAGTCTTCAGTGAGTAACAACTTGCTGTTAACTGTCACGTTATATTTACTGATGGAACATAGTTTCTAGAAGTGTTTTAACTGCCATTCTAGCATACTTTGAAACATACAGTTTTGTTAGGACTTGAAAACGATATGTTTGTTGTGCATCCCCGGTTTCTCCCACTGTGATTTGTAGACATCTAGTCTGCACTGGAAGCTAACATTACATTTAAATATTCAACGTTGACTAAGTGATCTGCTGGAGTAATCCCGTGCCTGTCCCATGACTCTCAGACTGACTCTAATAATAAACCTGAATGCAGCCCGGGCAGCTCTGCATGTGACAGCTGACTTAAATCAATAGCCTATAGCTCTATGGAAAAAAGAATTATAATTATATGAATCCACGTGCTATGACCAATACATATCATTTAATGTTTTAAAAATACATTTCACAATTTTGTGATCGGTGATCTTTGACTGTTGACTGAGTGTGCACATAGTATGACTAGTGAGGAATCATCATCTGGCTGTTTTATTGGACAATGTGAAGTTCAATTCAAGCAGCAATTACAGAGGCAAATGAGGTAATGCAGTGATCACAACTTCTAAAGCATCCACTTATCTTTGAATGTTCTTTTCTTCTTCACACAGAAAGCACAGTCTGCAGAACATCAGACACAGGCAAACAGACTGCGTATTTCCACTCACAGTCTCTTAGGCTTTTTCCTGCTTGTATTTTAGTGTGATTTTGATCAAATTGTAGTGAAAGGGTATGGGGAATACATCCGTGATCTTTGTTGTAATGGTAATATTTGCAATATACATTTTATACTGGGCAAGGTATATAATGCATCTTAAATAACTCTGAAAAGGTAAAAGACAGTGGTGTAAAGAAACTAAGTGCATTTACTCAAGTAACATTTTTAAAGACTTGTTGGCCTACTTTATTTGAGTATTTCCATTTTATGCTGTTACGACCCTGGTCGTTATGTGTATTGTGTGTAGAGATTTCCTTCGAGTCTTTTAGTCCTTCCGAATTATTAGGTAGGTTTAGTAGTAGGCATGGTTAACAAAACTGTGAGTTTGTGTCTTAAGGGGGGGGAGTGTCACGGCTGCTGCTCCTGTCTGCTCGTTAACCTGTCTGGGATTGTTAACAGGAGGTGTATGTATATGTATATGAGATGTGCCGTTGCCCGGACGCAATTGGATGCCAGTTTCCTGTCCCTCCTCCGGTTGGCGTGACCGAAGATCTGGATTGGAGCAGGTCGGGCCCGACTCACCAAACCCTGCCCACACCTTCCGGGGATTCTTCCAAGAGTGTGTGCATCTCAGTTAGACAGGAGAGGTCTGAATTAGTGATGGGAATTCCGATTCCCTTCGGGGACACGAATCTTTTGATTCAGTTCACTTGAAAGATTTGTTCACTGATTCGTTCACCGGTTCGCGAACGACTTCTGGTGATTTGCACGTTCGCGAACGATTCGTCTTTGTACTTAATTCGTTCAGTGAGTCTTCACTACTGCCGAAGTCCGTACAAGAAGTTTGCTGGCGTAACATGTATGATATTAAAACACATTTTACACCTCACCTTGTTGCCCCATGAATTATGCTCTGGGAATAGGCTACATATTATTTAAGAAATATAATTGGCCATTGTTAAATCTCTCATAAATGTGTGCCTGACTATACGATGTATTACAGCAGACTAGCACGTTATACTTTCAAACCCATGCACGTACTATGTGGCCTAACTTAAATCCCAAAGCATTAAACTCCATTTGGCCGAGTTCAAAGTGAATAAAAAAATATATCTTCTACATCGATGACGATTTATTCATATTCTATAGTATGTACCCATCTATGTTTACCTTTAGCTAGCGGCTAAGCTAGCTGGACGCTACGGAGCCCAGCTATCCGCCCTCTGAAGCTTTTAGGGCGGACAGGGAGAGGAGAATGTCCCGCTAACGCTGTGTGTGTGTGTTTCACATTAGCGGGATGCTATGGAGCTCAGGTATCCGCCATCTGAAGCTTTTAGGGCCGACAGGGGGAGGAGAATACAACGCTGTGTGTATTTATCGCTAAGCTAGCGGCTAAGCTAGCTGGACGCTACGGAGCCCAGCTATCCGCCCTCTGAAGCTTTTAGGGCCGACAGGGAGAGGAGAATGTCCCGCTAACGCTGTGTGTGTGTGTTTCACATTAGCGGGATGCTATGGAGCTCAGGTATCCGCCATCTGAAGCTTTTAGGGTCAACAGGGGGAGGAGAATACAACGCTGTGTGTATTTATCGCTAAGCTAGCGGCTAAGCTAGCTGGACGCTACGGAGCCCAGCTATCCGCCCTCTGAAGCTTTTAGGGCCGACAGGGGGAGAATACAACGCTGTGTGTATTTATCGCTAAGCTAGCTGGACGCTACGGAGCCCAGCTATCCGCCCTCTGAAGCTTTTAGTGCCGACAAGGGGAGGAGAATACAACGATGTGTGTATTTATCGCTAAGCTAGCTGGACGCTACGGTTCCGGTATCCGTCCTCTTTATTGCGGACAGGTTGAGGAGTGTGTGTGTGTGTGTGTGTGTGTGTGTGTGTGTGTGTGTGTGTGTGTGTGTGTGTGTGTGTGTGTGTCGGAGCTCAGGTGAGAGGGCTCTGATTACAGTACACTGTAGGAAACAGTTCAGAACTGTTTCCTACAGTTCTTTAAGTTCGTCGTTCGCGAACGAATCGTTTTGTGGGAGGAATCAGTTCATCTCGTTCACTTCAAAGATTCGTTCAAAAAGAACGAATCGTTCGCGAACGACCCATCACTAGTCTGAATCTGTGTCAGACGGCTCTCGGTGCTCTCCTTACGTTCTGTGTCAGTTCTGTGTAGCTCTGCGCTAGTTCCGCTACAGTGGTTAGTTAGGGTGTGTGCTTAAGTGTGTTTTGTGTGTATTCTGTGATTTGTGACGGCGTCGAACTTGTGCGAGACGCCTCACTATTTTAGCCCATAGTGTGCTATCACTGTGATAATCTGTGGCCTTTGTTTTGTGTAGCGTTATTGTGAACAGATAGCTGGTTTTAAGAACCTGTATTTTTGGTTATATCATCTTTATTTTGAATTTATTATTAAAATCAACCTCTTACCAAGAACACCTGGTTTCGTGTTGCTTCCCTTTTACCCTAAGCGAGCTGGGGACGTAACAATGCTACTTTGTACTTCTACCCCACTACAGTTCAGAGGTTAATCGTGCAATTTTCCTCCACTACATTTATGTAATACCTTTAGTTACTACAGATGTGGATGAATGATGTGAAATATAATCAAGTGTTAAATTCCACCTGGAGTAAATTCACAAGCTACCCTGCAGTATACAAAGTCATTCAAACTAGCTGCACCTTTACCAGCTTTGAGAACACTTTCATGATCAATCATTATAAAACATATCCTATATATTATTCTGAAATGGGCCAATCTGCACAATGACTACTTTTACTTTAGGTACTATACTGTACGTTTATTTAGATGCATATACTTTGGTACGTTTACTTGAGTAACATTTGAATGTATGACTAAATAAAGAACCTTGAACCTTGAACCTTGAATGCAGGACTTTTAGTTTTTAGTCTATCCCTACACTCTGGTACTTAAGTACATGGTCTGAGTACTTCTCCCACCTCTGTTAAAATATGCATACAGTATAGAAATATTTCTCAAATATTCTAGCTGTGTGATTTTTCCCCTTCTTTTGTCTGACAGATGGTGTTGCTGCAGTGCCTCCAGTAGAGGGAGGGAGTGTGCCGTGTTCCAGTGCTGTGCCTGAAGCTCTCTGTAGTGCAGCTCAGCGGGGGCTTTTGGTATCATGTGGGACGTTTCATTATCGTCTGTTGTACCTTTTATTGAGTTGTTACATGGTTGCTGTAACAACAGATATATTATTATCTATTTTATATCTATATTCTGTGGTTATTCAGTGCTGACTTAGTGGCAGTGCTTACTGTCGCACATGTACGCAAATCATATTAATTTTAATATTCATACTTCCTGTAATCATACCCAAACAACCAATGGCACTAGCTAGAAATGCAACAGTAACAGCTTAATTTGCTGTTTATATACAGTATGTATAATACACCGAACAAACAATGTTCACAAACAATGAACAAGCAAAGAAAAAAGTAATCCTAATGAAACATGACAGGAAAGTAATAAAGTTGGTTAGGAGTCAATGTCAGCATGTATAGAGTGATTCTGAAGGCATGGTATCATTTATTTTTTTAAATCAGTATTGGTGAGATATTGGTAGAACCTGATGATAATAACATAAGCTTGTGTGTGTGTGTGTGTGTGTGTGTGTGTGTGTGTGTGTGTGTGTATGTGTGTGTGTGTGTGTGTGTGTGTGGAGTCTACAGCATATTTAAATGTGCTTGTGTACACACATCTGGTCTACATAGAGTTAGTGTCCCCTGGCTGCAGTGTAATGAAGTCAAGGTGCAGATGAGATCCTGGGAAAGAGACGAGGGGCGTTCACAAACAGTATGTTACAGACTGACAGGCACACAGAGACTCAGCAACACACACTCCAGCTGTTTCTCAGGGCGAGATTTAAAAGACACTCAATAAAGTGATCAGCTGCAACATTATATGAACAGCCCAAATACAGACATGTCCCTGTTACTCACTGACCCAACATGATGGTGTTAATAAAACAAATGTCATTCTCTTAATTAATTAATGATGTTTAAGGAACATGGATGGGGCGGCAGTAACAGTTGGAAACTGGGGCCACTCCACCTCCTGGACACTGCTCAGTTGTCCTTGAGCAAGGCACCAAACACCCAACTGCACCATGGAACTGGACAACCTGGAAGTCTCTTTGCTCTGACACCTCACCTCAAGAGGTGTAGAGCTGCTCAGAGGGGGGAAGAAAAGGAGTCGGATTTATTGGATTAAACCCAAAGTGCATGGCTAAAATGATAAATCATCCCAAACAACATTTCACACGGTCAGCTGGTTAAGTCATGGCCGATACAGACTTGCTGTTGGAGGGTTTCATAAATCCAATCCCCTGCTGCATCACCTGGCACAGCGCTCTCTATAGGAGGTGAGAATGACTTCACCTGCGGAGGAAACTGAATAAGGGGTCAAGGGGAGGTGGTAAGATAAGATAAAGTGATGATATACTTTATTGATCCCAAATAGGAAATGTTTTTGTTACAGCAGCATAGAAAACAATTCATTGCACATAATTAGAAATCATTTCTTTTTGAAAATAAACAATAATGAAATATAAACATCTCAAAAAATGAAATAAAACATAATCAAAAAGTAATAAATACTCAATATACTTGTATATTATACAAGTTGAACGTGAAGATAACAATCCATCGACTATTTGACAAATAAAACACTATTGATGTGCCAAATTACAGCTAACACAATATAAAAGTGTGACATCTCGTTTTGAATCATTTGCCTTTATTGACATTGTTACGGTTGCTGTTTGTCTGCTCATTAATCTGCCTGTGAGTGTTTTCAGCTGTGTGTGTGATTAGGTAAATGAGCTGTGTGGTTGCTCCAACATCATTGGCTGCCCATCTCCTGGTCCGCCTCTGACGATGGTGATTGGATTGACGTCGTCCAATCGCAGCGCACAGCCGGCGCACACCTGCTGGGGAGGAGTACAAAGGCCGCGGACTATCACCACTCTGGAGGCTCTGCTGTGTGAGCGGAGGCCTCTCGCTTGGGTGCAACCAGTGGTTAACTAGTGTGATCTTGTGTGTTGGTAGTGCCTAGAGTAGCTTAGTTAGAGGTTAGAGTAGTTTAGATAGTGTTTAGAGTAGCTTACATAGTGTTTAGAGTAGCTTACATAGTGTTTAGAGTAGCTTAGGTTTTTGTGACTGTTGCCTTTAGTTTAGCTGTGTGTTTTGTATAAATTCCCTGTGTTAGTCTGTACCACTTTTAAAGTGAAGTTTTGTTTAGTTCCTTATTTAGTGTGAGTGTTATTTCTTTGTATGTACACAGACTCCTTTTTAAGAGTCCTCCCTTTGTTTGGTTATTTGTTAACCTGTGCCCTTTTGGCCCTTTTGTTTGTTCGGGCTGCACACCTTCCATTTTGTTTACCGCTGCTATTTAAAATAAACCACTTGTAATTATACCAATCTGGTTGTGTTTCTTCCCTTTGGTTCCCCTAGCCCGAAAGGGAACGTAACACATGGTGGCTCGTCCGGGATATTAAATACTTTCCTGGGGTTATGAGTGATTTTGTACAGCTAAAAACAATTTGGTAAGGTGTGCAGTTTTAGCTGAGTATGGCAACTTTTGATTTGGAGTCGTTTTTAGTCTGTCCTTCATATGAGCAGTTGGATCAGTGTCGTAAAAGATGACTTATTTGCAATTGCACAACATTTCGGTCTCAAAGTGGCAAAACGGTTAGTAAAAAAAGAATTAACGTCTCTGGTGGTGGATGAGTTGGTGGAAAGGGGTTTCCTGGTGCTGCCTGCACAAGCTGAGCTCACTGTGCCTAATGTCCTTGCTAAAGGAGAGGGTAGGGACAGCGAGGGGAGCGAGCAGTGTAAAGCACCGCCCGCGCCGCATCGCTATAGTCCACCGTCTCCTGGCAGCTCAGACTCTCGGGAAGGGAGTAAACTCAAAGTCCGTCTAGCACGACTTCAGTTAGAGGCAAAAGACAAGGAGCAAGACAGGCAGTATCAGTTTCAGTTAAAAATAAGAAAGCTGGAAATCGACGGGGAAGTCAGAATGCGTCAGCTGGAGCTAGACTCACAACTGCACGCATCCGGTGCTCTTTGCCGTGTCGGAGAAAGCTCTCCAGTTCATTCCCGTCCACCTCCTCCACCTGCCTTTGATGTGAGTAGCAACATTTCGTTAGTGCCAACCTTCCGTGAGACTGAGGTGGATGCCTATTTTAGCGCATTGCTACAGCGTTGCGGTGGCCGGCTGAAGTTTGGGCTCTGATGGTCACGTGCAAATTATTTGGAAAAGCTCAGGGAGCAGTTGCGGCTCTTACGTTGGAGGACAGTCTGCATTATGCCTTGGTGAAGGTTGCCATTCTCAGAGTATACGAACTCGTTCCCGAAGCTTACCGGCAAGAGTTTAGACACCTTAGGAAGGGTCTTCACCAAACTCATGCCGAGTTCGCGAGGGGAAAAGGGAATGTTTTTTGCTAAATGGGTTACCTCATGTAAAGCTACTGATTATTCTTCTCTGAGGGAATTGATTATGTTGGAGGAATTCAAGAAGTGTTTGCCTGACCGCATTGCTGAGTATGTAAATGAACAAAAGGTAAACTCTCTCTCCGTTGCTGCTGTGTTAGCTGATGAGTATGTGCTGACGCATAAATCTGTGTTTTCCCCGGTCTCTACTGAGAGATCACGCCGTGTAACAGCCGCACCATCGACTGAGCCGTTGAATGTGTCTAGCGTAACAAGAGAGGAGAGAGAGTGCTTTTACTGTCACCAATCTGGACATGTCATCGCCAACTGCGCAGCTCTGAAGCGGAAAGAGCAGCGGCAGAAAATGTCTCCGCCAAACGGTATTGGCCTGATCACCCATACCCGTGCACAGGCGAGTAAAAGTGTTCCTGATGTCTCATTATCTGAGCCTGTGATTGTGCCTGTGCTTTCAGATGAAGCTGTGTCCGGGGAGAAGCCAGAAATTGTGGCTCCCCCTCCTCCTCGTGAGGATGTCGCGAGACCGGCGCAACACGCCGGCTCAGACAAGCCTCTAGACTTCTCGACACTCCCGGTAACCCGAGAGCGTCAGCTAGTTTATCAATGTTGGTGTTGGCTCTACAACATTTTAAGATTCATGTTGGACCCAGTCTTTGGCCAATTGTGATGTTTACATGCTACGATTCATTTATATTCTGCCCCAGCGTGTCCCAGCACAATCAGCGTCTCCTGCACTGGGCTCTGATTGTGCGGGATTACCACCGTAGACACCCGTCGTTAAAGGGTTCAGAGAATGTGTTGGCCGATGCTTGTCCAGGTTGAGTTTGAGATGTTAGTGTGTGTTATTAGGAGTTTGTTAGTGTGTTAGGTTCACAAAACTGGGTTTGTGTCTTAAGGGGGGGGGGGGGTGTTACGGTTGCTGTTTGTCTGCTCATTAATCTGCCTGTGAGTGTTTTCAGCTGTGTGTGCGATTAGGTAACTGAGCTGTGTGGTTGCTCCAACATCATTGGCTGCCCATCTCCTGGTCCGCCTCTGACGATGGTGATTGGATTGACGTCGTCCAATCGCAGCGCACAGCCGGCGCACACCTGCTGGGGAGGAGTACAAAGGCCGCTGACTAGCACCACTCTGGAGGCTCTGCTGTGTGAGCGGAGGCCTCTCGCTTGTTGCTCTCGTTTGTGTGCAAATGTGTAACCAGTGGTTAACTAGTGTGATCTTGTGTGTTGGTAGTGCCTAGAGTAGCTTGGTTAGAGTAGTTTAGATAGTGTTTAGAGTAGCTTAGGTTTTTGTGACTGTTGCCTTTAGTTTAGCTGTGTGTTTTGTATAAATTCCCTGTGTTAGTCTGTACCACTTTTAAAGTGAGGTTTTGTTTAGTTCCTTATTTAGTGTGAGTGTTATTTCTTTGTATGTACACAGACTCCTTTTTAAGAGTCCTCCCTTTGTTTGGTTATTTGTTAACCTGTGCCCTTTTGGCTCTTTTGTTTGTTTCAGGCTGCCTGCCTGCCATGTTTACCGCTGCTATTCAAAATAAATCACTTATAATTATACCAATACCAATCTGGTTGTGTTTCTTCCCTTTGGTTCCCCTAGCCTAATAGGGAACGTAACAGACATGTTGAAAGCTCAGTTGACGATATACAGTATGTGCCATTATGATAAAATACTATCAATTTGACCTATCACATTTAAAAGTTAGATTTTTCATCTGGCTCATTTAGTCACACATACTAAAAGCATTAAGAGTTGTTGCCCCGGTGAGGACATAGAGGACAGAGAGGACTCATAAAGAGAAAGCCATGTGATTTAAGAAGAGAGGTGTGTTTTTTCTCTAATGATTTATCTCAGAACACCTGTTTCCTGAAAGCCCTGTGCAGTTTGACCTTCCTGTGAATTCAAACACAATATTGTTTGTATGAAAACACAATTTATAAGAGACTAAGCTGTCATATTTTCTGCTGTTTTTTGTTCATTAGGATCACAGTCCATGAAGTGTAACGGCCCCTACACACGGCGGTGTGCGTTGACGCTTCAACGCTTCTGCCCATTCACTTTGAATGGGGTGACGTCACGCTTCGTCAAACTGCATTGTGGGAGCAAAGCGTAGCGTTGCTCGCGTTGGTCGCTTCAAAAGTAGAGCAATGTTCTACTTTTGAAGCTTCGACGGAAGTGTCAGCCAATCGAATCATATGCCAGTACAAGCTCTAGCCAATCAAACCGCTGCATGTGTCCGGGGCGGGAGATTCAGGTGATTGGTTGTTGGTCTAGCTTCAGACATGCCCACCGGCAAGCGTCAACGCACGCTGCCGTGTGTAGGGGCCGTAAGGGTAACTTGCTCATCTGTGGGTCAAGAAAACCCTTCAGAATGGGTAGAACATCAAAATGATGGAATACATGGCTGCGAAGCTGTTGTTAATTTTGGATAATTTGACACATGCTGGGTTGCCTGTGGTGGTTGGCTAACAGTTCAGATAAACTCTTTGAGAGAATTACTGGAAAATGGAAAAGGCCAAACACATAAACATCTAGGCTGGGTTTCACTTCATGTCATTTGGTGCTTTCTATTGTATTGCGTAAAGGCTGTTGCACAACAACTGAAGACAAAAACAAAGGCGGAGTGGATCTGATGCTGTTCTCAAGAGATAACTGCTGTTCTGAACAAACAGATCGTAACAAACTTAATTTCCTAAAGCAACAATAGACTTTAGAGTGGTCTATGATTAACATCAACTTAACTAGGCACATTATTATTATATGACACTATTGTGGACATGTCATGAACTCATTCATGATGCTGCGTAGGGGTTAAATTGGGGCTCAGGCCCGGATTAATCATGGAGGTACTGGGTGTTCGTACTGGGTAATTCATTTAAAGCCGTTATCCGCTGATTTACAGACTCCATCACAATGTAAGTCAATGGGAAAAAGTATTTTTGGGTCCAATTACATCACGCATTAAAGCATACAGGTTCAAAGGCTCAAAGGGCTTTATTGTTAAATGCACATTATAGCTACAGTGTAGATATGCAATGAAAAACTCACAAGCTTCTCCAACAATGCAACATAAGACATAAAACCAAATTATTTCAAAAAAGAAATATTGGAAGAAGAAACAAAGTAGAGATAAAATACAAGAGAATGTTGCATGATAATGTAACTATATGCAAATAAAATAGAATAAAATAAGCTTAAAATAGATTGTGAAATGAATGGCTGTACAGTGATGTCAAATACTCCTTATTGATCATGTTGTTGATAGTGCTACAGATGCGCTGCGAATAAAATTAGACTCTGTTGCTCCTTTGAAAAAGAAGAAAATAAAACAACATAGATTAGCTCCATGGCATAATGCCGAAACCCGCAAAATAAAGCAAAAGTCGAGACAACTTGAAAGAATATGGCGTTCCACTAAACTTGAATCTCGTTTAATTTGGCATATTACTCTCAATGAATATAAGAAAGCACTGCGTAAAGCGAGAGCAGCCTACTACTCTTCATTAATAGATGAGAATAAGAATAATGCAAGATTTCTTTTCAGCACTGTAGCCAGGCTGACAGAGAGCCACAGCTCGATTGAGCCTTCTATTCCCATAGCACTCAGTAGTAATGATTTTATGTGCTTTTTTAACGATAAAATTGTTACTCTTAGAAACAAAATTAATGACCTCTTGCCTTTGACCAGTATAGTGTTATCAACAGCTCCCGGAAACGTAAGTTCTAATATTACACTAGATAGTAAACTAGAATGCTTTTCAGCCATTAACCTTGAACAATTAAATTCAATGATTCTCTCTTCTAAACCATCAACATGTATGTTAGACCCAATTCCAACTAAGCTGTTGAAAGAAGTTTTTCCATTAATTAGCACTTCTTTATTAAATATTATGAATATGTCTTTATTATCAGGCTATGTTCCACAATCATTCAAAGTAGCAGTGATAAAACCGCTTCTTAAAAAGCACAACCTCGATCCAGAGGTTTTAGCCAATTATAGACCTATTTCTAATCTTCCATTCCTCTCAAAAATTCTTGAGAAAGCAGTCGCAAAACAGTTGTGTGATTACTTAAAAAACAATGATTTATTTGAAGATTTTCAGTCTGGCTTTAGAACACATCATAGCACAGAGACAGCTCTGGTTAAAGTCACAAATTACATTCTAATAGCCTCCGACAAGGGACTTGTCTCTATTCTTGTTTTGCTCGATCTCAGTGCTGCATTTGATACTATCGATCATGATATCTTATTGCAAAGACTAGAGCACTTAGTTGGCATACAGGGAACTGCTTTAGGCTGGTTTAGGTCCTATCTATCTGAACGCTCTCAGTTTGTACGTGTCAATGATGAATCTTCCACGCAAACCAAAGTTAGCCATGGAGTGCCACAGGGCTCAGTGCTCGGACCTATTTTGTTCACATTATATATGCTTCCGTTAGGCAATATTATAAGGAATCATACTGTACATTTTCATTGTTATGCAGATGATACTCAACTATATTTATCAATCAAGCCTGATGAAATTAATCATCTAAATAAAATTCAAGACTGCCTCAAGGACTTAAAAACGTGGATGACCTTAAACTTTTTGATGTTAAACACGACCAAAACTGAAGTTATTGTACTTGGCCCGAAGAATCTACGAAACAAATTATCTAAAGATATACTAACTATGGATGGCATTAATTTGGCCTCCAGTGAGACTGTAAGGAATCTTGGTGTTATATTTGATCAGGATTTATCCTTTAACGCCCACATAAAATCAATTTCAAGGACCGCCTACTTCCATCTACGTAACATTGCAAAAATCAGGCATATCTTGCCTCAAAACGATGCAGAGAAACTAGTCCATGCATTTGTTACTTCAAGGCTGGATTATTGTAACTCTTTATTATCAGGGTGTACCAAGAAGTCAGTCAAGTCGCTTCAGCTGATTCAAAATGCTGCAGCTCGTGTACTAACCAGAGTTAGGAAAAGGGACCACATTACTCCTGTTCTGGCTGCCTTACACTGGCTCCCTATAGAACACAGGATAGAATTTAAAATTATTCTTCTCGCCTACAAAGCCCTTAATGGGCAGGCGCCATCTTACCTTAAAGAACTCATTATACCCTACTGTCCTACTAGGGCATTGCGTTCCAAGAATGCAGGGTTGTTGGTTGTTCCTAGAGTCTCTAAAAGTACAATGGGAGCCAGAGCCTTTTCTTATCAAGCTCCACATTTGTGGAATCAGCTTCCAGTTTGTGTTCGGGCGGCAGACACCCTATCCGTTTTTAAGAGTGCGCTTAAGACCTTCCTTTTTGATAAAGCTTATAGTTAGGGCTGATTAGATTCAGCCCCCAGTTTTGCTGATAGGCTTAGTTTGTCGGGGGACATCTTACTTCTTCCTTCTCTCTGTCTATACCTGTGTACTCTCATGTTCCGATTAACCCAGCTTCCCCAAATTTCTTTCTTTTTGGTGTCTATATACGCTGGGATCCGGAGTCATGGATGATCCTGCGGTCCTGTGTCCTGCATCGCGAGCCCTGGATCTTGAGTCGTGGCTGTGGTCATGGATCATAGGTCCTGGATGGATATCCTCGTGGATTCATCTTCCTATTATACACACATGCATTTCCAAACATTTGGACTACCTATGTTGCAAATGTATTATCTTTTCAATTTACACACGGCATCTATTGCACATCTGTCCGTCCTGGGAGAGGGATCCCTCCTCTGTTGCTCTCCCTGAGGTTTCTCCCATTTTTCCCCTTTAAAACTGTGGGTTTTCTTTGGAAGTTTTTCCTTGTACGATGTGTGGGTCTAAGGACAGAGGGTGTCGTATTGTCATACTGATATTTTGTACAAACTGTGAAGTCCACTGAGACAAATGTAACATTTGTGATATTGGGCTATATAAATAAACATTGATTGATTGATTGATTGATTATTGTTATAATAGATAAATATGTGAGCTGCACACAGATACTTATATATAAGTTGTAGTAACACTGTTTGGCCACCATGGACATTTGCTTCATCTTCCCACACACTTTGTGGGTGATGGGAACAATATATGCTCACCTCAAATTAAACAGCGCTTCATATCAAATCAAGCGCTCCCTTTACAACAGACACCAGCCACATTAGAGATGTTTTGACTTCCCGCTCTGTGACTGTAATTATTCATGTTTTTGATTTTATATATTGCAATGCATATTTTGCAGGAACAAATTATATTGGAAAGACCATTTCTTAATATTGTGCCCCAAATTGGACATTAGCACAATTAGATGTAAATGTGAAATTATAGAAAGAAATTAGTATTCAAAGCGCAGAAATGCAATTAATAATGTTGTCACTTACACAAATAAATAATCGTGATTATTTACGTGACCTCATTAATGATCGAAATAAACATGAGTATAATTTTGGCCATAATCATTCAAGAATCTGTATTGAGTACACTTGTAGTTTATTTTCACTTTTCTTTGGCAAGATTGAAAGTAATAGTTAATTGGAAGTTATTCTTTAGAATCATATATGCCATTTTCTTAATGTCTTTCGTTTTTTGTAAAGCACTTTGAATTGCCTTGTGTTGAAAGGTGCTATATAAATAAACTTGCCTTGCCTTGCCTTGCCTAGAACTGAAGGAAATATTTTGATATTTGAAAAAGGTGTGTTTGTATGGTACAATATAAGATGTAGCTACATATCAGAGTAGTGCAAGTATAAACAACCTGTCCCTAAATACGTAGATACAGTTATGATTTCCTCTATCTAGATAATAAATAAGTATATTGTGCCCAGTCCTTTTTGACCAGCCAATAAGAACCAACGGGTTCCCACTGACTGAGACAGAGAATTATTTTGCTTAAAGAAACATTTATTGACATGTGCATGAGATGATAGAAATGAGAAATGTTGGTGATTAGAACCCAATCATATATCTTAAGGGGTGCAGCCGTAAGTAGAAAAGGAAAAACCCCCAGGGTCTGGACATGTGGTGATGTTGCATATCTGGATTTGATAAGGAGTGGACTTCTGATGAGATGGACCTGGGCGCTGGATATGGGGACAGGAGGTGGATGGGGTGGAGCATTAACGGCTAAAATTAGAGCTGACTGCAGTGCGATGATTGGCTGCTGGAGAACATGGTAAGATATAATTGGTTAAGAGTAGACGCCGGTTATCAGCTGACTAGAGGAAGCTGAGGAGTGAATGAATGTAAAGGTCGTCTTATCTTACACTTTAGCTTTATTTGTGACTATATGAAAAAAGGTGATTTGGCTCACTGTGTCAAATCAGCATGATCATTATTATAGTCGATCATCGAGTCAAATAATCTGTCTAGCTAGTCATCAATTTAGGAAATTGTGACGTACCAAATTCTGTACAGGAATATAGAATATATAACTCTTGTGCCAGATGGGCTTTTAAATTATTGACAGAAAGAAAAGGCCTTAACTTAACCTTATGACTAAATAAAAACAAAGATTACAATAATGTTAAAACACTTTCCTGTCAACACAGATGAAATGTGACAAAGATAAGTGGTTGGAAACATTTAGAGTTAGGAACCTGTCGTAACCAATCCAAGCTGCTTGATTTGAACTAAATGTTCTGTGACTGTAGGCCCTGCTATGATCCCTTTTAGTATGCTCTGCACCTCCAAAAGGGAAATTAAGAGCAGTTTCCTGAAGTGTGATCTTACATGTCTGAGGTTATTGGAGACATTTCCCTCACAGTGTGTTATATAACAGATACAGTGCTTCATTCAGCCACTGACTGGAAACAGACAGTTAACTGTGTTGAGTGGCCTCCAATAATCAGATTAGTGAGGGAAGTAAAAGGACAATCTCAGAGAACAGTAACCTAACATCAGCTGTGGATAAGGTACTCAGATCTTTCACATTAGTAAAGGTACAAATACCAAATTGTTGAACTTTTTACTTTACAATACAAGTATTAACATCAAAATGTACTTAAGGTACAACAAAGGGAAGGTATCATTCAGCACAATGGCCCATTTCAGAAATATGCTGAAATTGTTCATTTGTTCGTCAATTAAATGTCGTGCAGGTAAAGAGGAACTTTTTTTTAATTACATGAACTGCTGGTTACCTTAAAAATGTCACCAAAGGATCGATAAAGTTTATACATGATGCTGTATTTTGTATCATTAATTTTAATCTTCAAAACAACCAAAGCTATCGAATGAATGTATGAAGTAGCTTACCTCAAAAGTACAGTATTGCTTGGTATCACTTTAAGTGCAAGGTGCTACAATAGAGTGAAGAACAATACATTGAACATAGCACAGAATAAGGTCAGATGGGTGAAGGATGAAGAGGTATGTCCATTGCTACACTGGTCCAGATAACGTGCTCAATGGATTCTTGGTTCTTGTAGAGAGATTTTGTTTTTTCAATATTGATTTACTGCTGTTGTGCATCCACGTCACTGTTGTGCAGCAACCTCATGGCTGTCTTGATTTCACCAGGGACAGCTGATAAGGATAAAGCCAGCTAGCAGGATGGAAGGAACAACGGCTATCCTCACTGAAATCTGGAGAAGGACACAGAGGATGCAGGGTAAATCGAAGAGAAGGATGATTAGATCTGGGTCCAGATATATGGAGAAAAGGAGATATAAGCCGGTTCTCCCCCCTCTCATCAACTTTCTTGTAGAGCGATTTATTTATTTATTTTCTTTGTTGAGTTGCTGCTGGTTTGCATTAACACCGTTGTTGAGCAGCAACAACTGTATGATTGATAATGATGGGACCGTTCGGTGAATGTTTCTTTTGATGGTTTCCAACCAACTATGTACAGTACAATATGTGCTATTTGTGCAATATATATATATGCCGTTAATAACTGTGCAATATATAGCTGGCTGCTAAATCCTAAGAACTGTTACAGGATGTGTATTTTGTAAATTGTGTAACTTTTTATTTTATAATATTTTATTATTATAACTTGTTTTAACTTTAAAGGGGACCTATCATGCACAATGCACTTGTTCATGTCTCTTCTACATCAACATGTGTCCCCTCTTCTTCATGTCTCTTCTACATCAACATGTGTCCCCTCTTCTTCATGTCTCTTCTACATCAACATGTGTCCCCTCTTCTTCATGTCTCTTCTACATCAACATGTGTCCCCTCTGTGGAAAGAGACTCTGAAAGTTCCAGGAACAAAGATTCTCTCTCTTTTTGTCCTGATCCATTTCTACAAAAACCTGTCTGAAAATGAGCTGATCAGATTTTGGCCACTTTATGATGTCATAACGAATTGTTGGCTTGTGTAACCATTAGCCAATCACCAACCAAGGTAACCCCCCCCCCCCCCATCACCTGTATCTCCTCCTAGAGCACCATTGTGTTCTTTTTAACCAAATATCTCTCAGAGGGGCGTGGGGAGGGGCTCCTTATTTTCATCTAAAGTAACAGACAGAGAATCAGCACTTTTGAAACAGGGCTGAAACAGAGGGGATTGTGGATAATGCTACAATGATCTGATTGGTATTTCGAGCCAAACACTTCAGAGAAATGTTTTGTATATATCTGAGACCTATAATATATTGAAGGAAAACAGTATAATAGGGGACCTTTAATACTTTTTTATGCATGTAACCAGTGGCGGATTTAGGATTGTAGGAGATCCGGGGCTTAGCCCAGGAGTTGTTGGGGGGGGGGGGGGGGGGGGGTGCAGGGGTACAGTGCTATTTTGTATAAGTGGGGGGTGGACCGAACATCCTTTAGGGGGGTCGTCGCCTCCTCTTGGGGGGTCCGGGGGCATGCTCCCCCGGGAAGATTTTTTTTTAAATATTGAAGTTGAAAGCATCAATCTGGTGAGAGCAACATTAACCCTACCTTAATAACACCTTAAAGGGGACAAAAGGCACTGGAGAACACTCATTAACACCCTTTAATGAAGCAAACTAATGCCTTAACTCACTCAAACAGTCGTTTACTTATTAAGGTGAAACGAATGTGCGTAGAGTTTTAAAGGATGCGGATAGTCTCACCTTGATTCTGGCGCATTGCTTATCGTTTTATAGATCTATTCTCATCCACCATCTTTGTTTGTGACGTAAAAAATGTGTAAGAGTCACGTTTCTGAATCGGACACTCTGATGCAGTCACAGCCAATCGGAGTCTGATTCAGAGGGTTGCCTGTCAGTTCCGTTGTTATGTGTACTGAAACGAGAGCCGGTATAATTCCACGCGAGAAAACAAAATAAAAATTGGAATACGTTATTTTAGCATCTTAAAAGTAGACTGAGGTATGAAGGGTTAACGTTACATCTTAGGATAATTTTTAGTCATGTTCTGTATACATACTAACATATAAGGGTATACTTAGTGTGGTTACTCCATGTTTACTAGCTATAACATTAACGTCACATCACTCTTTTTCACTTCTTACTCAGCCAGAGTGCAGATATCACCATTAGATTCACAAACCTGAAACATCATCCATTTCTTCACTGCTGGTGATGACATTGTTGTCAGCTGCTGATACTGCTGCTGCTGCAGCTTGTGGCGCCTGCTTCGATGAAAATAACTTTCTAATATCCATAACTAAAACTCGTCAGGCACTAGGAAGGATCACTTCTACTTCAGGGCAGGCTACGCAGTACGCAGGCTAATGTCCCGCAGCGGATGCCTCTCTGGTGGACTCCGGTACTGCACATTACTCCCGAGACGTTTTCAAAAAAAATAAAAACATTTTTTTTTTATTTTTTTTTTTAAGTGAAACATCCGGGGCTTTTCAGAAAACATCCGGGGCTTGAGCCCAAGTAGCCACCCCCTAGCGCCGCCACTGCATGTAACATATGTAACATTAAGCTGTCTGTGGCTCTTTTTCTGCTGTAACAACGTACATTTCCCCTCTGTGGGACTAATAAAGGTATTCTGATTCTGATTCCGGACTGTCCGGATTGCGCTTCACCATTAGCCTGAGTCTTCATCATGTCTTCACCATAAGTCTTGAACTCAGAGGGTCCCTGTACTCAGGGCCGTATCCACCATTGAGGTCACCGAGGTCCGGACCTCGGTAATATTTTCCGAGCTGTGTATAACAAAACTTGTGAAATAATTGCACTAAACGGGATTCTTTGTAGAACTTCCATTTACTGACGATGGGGGCGCTGCATAACTACGTAGCCTCGATTAAAGCAAACAGAAGAAGATGACATGTATCAACAAACCACCGCAGCCCGGACTTGTATCGGAGCAGCGGAGGAGTGATGAAGTATCTAGAGATCTGAGTCCAGCGGGCTGCTTGTGTTTCTGTTCATCAGGACATCATATGACCAGCAGATCCTGTGTGAACGCTCTACGTTAGTCAGTGGACGTCCGACAACATGCACACTAACTTATATTGCAGCTATAGGCTATACTTTGGTTTAAATTGCGTGAATAAACTAGCTAGAGAGCTAAAGTTAATTACATTCATCCAATGTCAGAAGGATTACCTTTTAACAAACGTTGTAATGCTTTTCTTTCATTTCAATTTGAGTAAAACATTGAAGATATAACATTGTATTGTTTTCTTTTTACACGGAGAGAGAAAGTGATGGAAGTCAGGGAGGAACTGCAGGTAGCCTACATTCACACAAAATAATGTAGGCTTAATAACCCCATCTATCTATCTATCTATCTATCTATCTATATATCTATAACAATAGTCTTCATTTACAATAGGCATACTTTTAAAACAACATACATATATTGCAGTTATGATGTCATAATAACATACAATTGTATAAAACACAATTTGCTTACATTTTTGTGCTCTTTTGAGAATCAAACAAAACAGATTTAAATAAAAAAAATAATGCAAACAAACAAGTGAAATGAACTAAATTGCTGAATTGCTTTTAATTCACTGGCAGGAGCGACAAGTGAGGAGGAGCAAAAAGTGAACAACGAGGGAGAGATTGAACAAAGAGAAAGAGTAGAGGACAGAGAGAGTAAAGAACAGGAAGAAGACAGAGAGACTAAAGAAGATGGAAGAGAGGGTGCAGGTAATGGAAAGGAGAGAGACATGGAAAATGAATGTTGACAATGTTTTGTTATCATTTTAGCCTCTTCTGCATGTCCAGATCATTAATAGTAACAATCAACTGATTCTTATGCATCACACTTTCAAAAATAATATATGCTGCATCCCACTGACATGGTTTGAAATCAATATATTATCCAATTTGCAGAGGTGGGAGTAAGTCCTACATGTGCAAGTCATGAGCAAGTCTCAAGTCTTGACCTACAAGTATCAAGCAAGTCCCAAGTCACTGTGGTGAGAGTCAAGCAAGTCAAGTCAAGTCATTGCTCAGGTCAAGCAAGTCAAGTCAAGTCATACGACATTCTGATGAATAAGCCCAGTTTCCGCATTTAAATCAGTTCAAAGACAGTGGTTATGAAAATGGATTCAACCCACACTATGATCTTCATTACATACACAGTTAATCATTTGAAATCTAATTTAGACCGATGACAATCATATTAGATTAATATTAACCCTAGAACTGCAGACAATATAGCTAGGACTCAAAAAGTCTGTTCAAAAAGGCAGAATTCCAGGTAAGAAAATCATATATAGCATTTGCCATATATTACATATTTAATTTAAATGTCTGTTAACACTAGAACCGCCAACAGCGTCAGCACCAACATAGATATCATTTTAAAATCATTTAATTTGTTCCTCTTCATAATTTCCTTATAAACTAAGAAGGACGATTTAAAACTCAGTTAATTGGGTTAATTTAGAAATTGCTTCAGTTTATCATCATAACAGATCAAAAAGTTCAGATTCATTTTACAATAAATCAAGGAATGATGCACTTCTACAAACAAAAACAACATAATTAAAACATTTAAATAAACTACTAAAAGTAGATGAACTACATTATTCAACAGTTTACAGTAACTTCTGATAATAACACAGGGGAAATAAACGAGGCATCTCTTTTCCTCTCTCTCTCTCTCCTGACAGCCCGTCAGTATCGGGGTTAGTCAAAATGAATCCCTTTGCGGTTCTAGTGTTAATTTACCGTTTTGTCTTCTCTTTGCAATGCTTAATCGATTTGAAACCAAGTCTAACGTAGCTTAAACTTAACGTTAGCTTTCTAGCTAACACACCACAAATGCACGTACCTTTCTCTGCGTTTTTTATTGTAGTGACGAATGAAGTTGGATGTTGTGGTGGTCGTGTCACTGATCTTTATGCTGCAGACCCTGCATACCGCTGTTCTCTTCTTATTAGCGTCATCAACAACATAATCCTTGAATCCAAACTTCACTATTTTTGGAGTAAAGCTAGCCGCTGCCATGTTAACTGAGACTCCTGCCTTCTAGTGGGTTGCCAGGTTTGCGCGCATGGCGCTATAATCACCCAATCACGTTTTTCGAAAAAACTAAACGTAATATCTCACTACAAAAACAAACGCAAATATTTCATTTTAAACAGTCAAGTCCTTTCAAGTCATCTATCTCAAGCTTAAGTCAAGTCTCAAGTCATGAGGTCAAATTCAAGTCAAGTCTTTTATCAATGTTAGTCAAGCAAGTCTCAAGTCAAAAAATATGCGACTCGAGTCCGACTCGAGTCAAGCCATGTGACTCGAGTCCCCACCTCTGCCAATTTGTGACCCCCCACAGGACTTAAAAAGCACCTAACTAGATCATGAAAATCCCCCAAATCTCTGGGGGGGGTATACCCCCGAACCCCCCTAGCATGTTTGGACCTCGGTATTTAAGAAATCCTGGATACGGCCCTGCCTGTACTGTGGGGGACATCCTGCCTCGTACCAATGCCTTAGCGCCATGGGCGTCACAGCCATTATATGAGGGTGGGACAAGTCCCCCCCACCTTTTAAAATGATTAGTTTAGACCCCCCCACTTTTACTATGCGGAAAGTCCGTGAATCGGTCTGTCCGTGAATCGGTCTGTCCGTGAATCGGTCTATCCGCTCGCCGCTCTTTGTAGAGCGCTGTGTCAGTGCTTCATTATCAAATCCATTCCACTTGCTTATTGTGAGAATGCCAAATCAATGAAATTCCGTCCCATGTTTTCACTGCTACTTTGTACCAAGGCAGATTCTCAGAGCCGTACACATGAGCCATACACATGCTGCATTTTTTGTGTAGCTGTGTCTTTAGTTGTAAAATTATGCACGCCACAGTTTCCCCGCTGCGAGGCTCCGGCACTAACAGTTCACGAGCGTGCTCCACTAGCACCCGGCTATAAGGCGCTGTTATTAAAGAGGTGGAGGGAGAGTCCTCTCCTGTCATACTGAGAGGCTGATAACTACAGCTCAGTGAGGTAAAGGACTCTCTGAGTGTTTAGATAGTTCACTTTAGTCTAAGTAGTGGGTCTCAAACGGTTTGGTAATCATTTATGTAAATAAGTGTTTCCAAGGCACACCTTTATATGATCATTATAGTTATAAAAATAAGAGAATAACAGGTATCAAATAATTCCAACTCATACTATAGGACAGTAACACAATAATACAGTTTAAAAGGGGAGTGATTTGTAAAATATGCATAAAGAAAAAGTAAATCTGTTTACAGTTCTGTTTCATATGGGTGTTGAGAGATGTCTCCATAGATCTCCTCATTTTGCTCTCAAAGTGCACCAGATTGATGCTTTTAACTACAACATTTATAAAAAAAAAAATCCCGGGGGAGCATGCCCCTGGACCCCCCAGAGGAGGTGAGTTCCACCGTCCGCCCACACCCCCTGTCAAATTGTCCCACCCACATTGAGGATGCTTCCTACGCCCATGCTTAGCGCTCTGTACCTAGTGACTACATTAGCCTAGTGGCCGAAGTCTCCAGCAAGAGATCAGTTTTGAGCAAATAGTTAGCTGTGTTTCCAGTGCATGATAAAGCTCCATTCAACTCAACCTGCCCAGCTGTATTTTGGTTTTCCATCCAAATTTTTTTATCCATGTCTACCGACATTTAGAGTCTCACGAAATCTACAAAGCCTAGTACAGTAGTCAATGTTTATCCTGCGTATGTGAATACTCTCGACTTTCTCAAAGACATCTTTTGGTTTTTGTGTCCTGCCAAACAACCTGGGGCTCTTTGTGTATTCTATCCTTCTCTCCCTTTCCTCTCTTTTTACTCATGCTTCTCTGTTCTGGACTAACAGTCGTCCTGGGACCCCTCTCTCTCCCGTGGCTGTTGGTGCCTCATTCCAGATGTTTGATCTGGACCTTTGTTCTCCAGGAGATTCAGGCTCTTATGTTGTCTCTCTCTTGTTTCTTGAGCAAGATACATTATTCCAAATTGCTTTAGGTAGCATGGCAAACAGTGTATGTGAGTGTAGACTGCTTGTCAACAGGTTTTGTAGATACTGAACAATCAGACTGTCTATCTTCACCTTCTATTTATTTGTGTATCCCATTTAAAGAGCCTGTGACACGAGTTTCCCCCATCATCCAAACCCATCAATTTGAGTAAATATTGTCCTCTTGAAACCGTTACTGAACTGATTTTGGATATTTGTACTTTGATAACCATTAATCTGCCCTTCAACGTTGACCATATTCTGGATCTTCTCGGGGATTCTTCAAATCCCGCCAAATTATGTGTGACGTCATTGCGGGCACAGCGCTCCAGCTGCACCGTTCAGGATCCCAGCATCTGCATGTAAACGCACGATGGCGCACACAGCAGCAAGCTCAGACAGCGATGACAGTTTAATTTTGAACGTGTCTGAGAGCTCATATGAGGCTGAAGGACCGGTTTATGTTGTATCTGTTAGAAGTTTAGGAATTAGGTGCGTCAATATGGGCGATAATACGGTCATGTAGCCAGTGGTGGACTGGGACTAAAAATCAGCCCGGGACTCTCGACCGGCCCACTTCGGTACCGCTAGTAAATTGTCAACGGGGGGAGTGGGGGATGTGCTAGTGACTTATCCGACCGGCCCACTTCGTTACCGGCCAGTCCGCCACTGCACCCAGCCCAGCCCAGCCCACGTAAACTGTCTACGGGGGGAGCCTCGCTGCGGGAAACGGTGGACCTAGTGTCCCGATCGGAGTGGGAATAATAATAATAATAATAATCATAATCCGTGCATTTTATCCATTAATTTCCCCAACATTGTGGTAAAAAAACACACGTTTAATCCATGTTGGTGTACTACAACTACAAAAAGCATCGGTTTGTTTTCTCATCAGGAAATGCAGACCGGCTCAAACAAACGATTTTTAATCATCATCCTCACGATCATTTAATGTATCATATGTTCGCCGAATTGACATGAAAGCACTAATAAATGTAGTTTAATCCACTTGAGTTTACAACTACAAAAATAATCGATTTGTTTTTATATCACATCCGATGGGAGGAAATTCAGCAGCTCTCACTACCGATTTGTAATCCTAATTTAATCATCATCTTCACCACAATCATTTAGGTTTATGTTCGCCGAATTGACATGAAAGCACTGACAAATATGAATATACTGTAGTCAACTTCATTACAACGTTATTAACGTGCCTAAATTCAGTAATTCACCATTTCTACGCATGACAACACACTTTGTCCGTGTTTGGCTCTCTCGCCGCAGTGAAGCGTTCCCGCATTGACGTCACTTCCGGCTTCCCCCAAAACTTCAAAATGAGTCGAAGGAATTTCCCCGCGATGTTCGAAATTATTGATATTTATCGGAACGGTATCGCACCTTCTTTTTTAAGCTGACAGTTCGAGATTACTAGTAGCCCAATATTTCATTGCACAACAGTTGTTGGGAGGCTGTCACAGGCTCTTTAATTGAAGGCCAATCCGGCACAAACATCAACATAGACTAAACGATGCACTGATTAGATTTTGTTGTTCAATTTTCAAGGTCACTGTGACCTAAAAAAACATGAGTTTGGCCATAACTCAATAATCATAGGCACATCATTTCATACAAATGTCTTGAAAGATAAAATGATGAGGAGATTACATTTAGGACGGACATGTCCAGAGCAGTGTGGCTAGCTCAGAGGCCCTATAACTGGACCCAGGAGGCAAACTGGCATCTCTCAAGTCTACAAGTAGCCTAGTATCAGTCTCTGGTTCCCAAGCCAAGTCAAATGGGAGCAGAACACCTGCTCCCTCATCAAAAAAGCCCAGCAGAGGATATTCTTCCTGAGGCAGTTGAAGAAATTCAACCTGCCAAAGACAATGATGGAGAACTTCTACACCTCCATCATAGAGTCCATCCTCACTTCGTCCATCACCCTCTGGTACGCCGCAGCCACAGCCAAGGATAAGGGCAGGCTGCAGCGTGGCATCCGCTCTGCAGAGAAGGTGATCGACTGCAATCTGCCATCCCTCCACGACCTGCACGCATCCAGAACCCTGAGGCGGGCAGGGAAGATAGTGGCCGACCCCTCCCACCCTGGACACAAACTGTTCACCCCCCTCCCCTCTGGCAGGAGGCTGCGCTCCATCAGCACCAGAACCTCTAACCACCTGAACAGTTTCTTCCCCTCCGCTACCGGTCTCTTAAACAAGGTCTGGCCCCCCCACTGACACTTTACCACAGCCACAAAGCAGACTCTATGCATTACATTAATGCACACATGTTCAAATATTGCTTACTGCACATATTTGATATTCTATAATTCACTGCATTCTATTTCGTCGTAAATGACAGCTATATTTTTATTTTATTGCTATCTTACTATATTTTTATTACAGTGTTCTTAATACAGTTCGCTATCTGTGTACTTTTTAAAAATTGTCAAAAAAAAAAAATGTCCTCGTACGTGTGAACCTACCTGGCAATAAACCCGTTTCTGATTCTGATTTTGATGAAAGTGACTGAAACAAAGGCTAACTGTCATGTCTCGAAAAGTCATTGTAAAAGTTTATTCTTTAAAGTGGACCTATCATGCTATTTTTAGGCAATAGCATAGGTCTCAGATATATAGAAATATATAAAAAACATGTCTATGAAGTTCTTTGCCTCATATCCCTCTATTTCACTTCCTATTTCAAAAGTGCTGATTCGGGGTATAAAGCTTTAAAAAAAAGGAGGGGGCTGAAATCATGCGGGACCGGCAGATACTGTCTAAAATAAATACTGCCGTGATGAAACGCCATATCATGGATTATCAAGGACTATTTCTGAAACAGTATGGAGCTCAAAGGCTTTCTCTCTTGCTGGTTATACCACAAGGTGAGTTCCTTTTTATTTCCTGCTTCTTTACACATGTGCTCTACACAGTACAGGTTAGCTCTGAGTGTTAGCGATGCTTGCTAATGTAAACAAAGGCCATATTACGTCCAAAACACGTCGGGCATTGATTCTGATAGCAACTTTATGATAGGGCCGTGGGTCCACCACGTGGGTGCCATCCGATATGACGCAGAGATGGAGTACTCGAGTGCCGATTTTCGTGACTTGTGACTCGACTCGGACTCGCGCACTGATTGACGCGACTCGGACTTGGACTCGTGAATTCTCGCGTATGATGACTTGGACTCGGACTCGTGAATTTTTCCCCCCCACAATGACTCGGACTCGACTTGTCCATTGACGCTCCGACTTGGACTCGGACTCGAGCAAATTTTCTCTGGAGTCTGATGTCCTCTATCCTGGCGTGTGCACCTGCAAGGCAAGTTCACGTACTGGGCCCCGCTATTCCAGTCTAGAGATGTCTAGATACACACCCGCATCTGCTGTATGCTTTCACACATTCTGCTTCCACATTGGAAAAGAGCAGCGCAAAATGCTCTTTATGTGGAAAAAAGATTGAAGAGAAGGCTCCGTAACACATTACTCTAAGGATCGAGTTCAGACATATAGGCTGTCTTGAACACTATCATCAGAGTAACGTGATCTAATCAATAAATAAAGATTCAGCCATAACACGAAAGCACATGGCTACTTAACATGCAGAATGTTGTCATTTTGCATGTTAAGTAGCCATGTGCTTTCGTCCCAATCTTATTACTATGAAAATAAAAGTGCAAAACGAAAACTTTACCATAGGAAAATATTGGCATACAAATATAATCACTTATCTAAAAGGTAACTCATTTTAAATATAGTTTATTTATATATAATAATAATAATAATAATAATAATATTAGTAATAAGCTTTATATTTATATAGCACGTATTACAAGAATTGAAGCCAAACTCGCTTCACAGTAGTTCAATAGACAGATTAGTATAACATGACAGGATAAAAGCAATGTAGAGGAGCAGCTACATTTCAACACATATATCCATGAAGATGAATACATGAAGACTTGACTTGACTCGGACTTGACTTGGACTCTTCTTAGGTGACTCGGACTCGAACACAGGTAATGATGACTCGGACTCGACTCGGACACTCCTTGGGTGACTCGGACTTGGACTCGAATAGTGGTGACTCGAGAGTGACTTGGACTCGTGAATTGGTGACTTGACTACAACACTGATATGACGTAAATAACGTCATATCGAACGGCAAATCTGGATCAGCTCCGTTGTAGCCCCGTTTTTAGAGATTTGGGTACGGAGGAAAAGAGAGAGGGTTTTATTTTCTGACGCTGCGTGAGTTCCCCGCCACACCGGGGACACATATTTATGTATAAAAGACATAAAAAAGTGAATTTTGCATGATAGGTCCCCTTTAAGTTCGCTTTTGTCATGTCCCTTTGTCTTGTGCCTTCCCTGTTTTTTTTAAAAAAGTAATTCTCCCTCTCGTTTCAGGTCACTGTGCTCCCCGCCCCTATGTGTCTCCTGCGTTTGTGATTGTTTACCCCGCCCTGATTGTTTCCACCTGTGCCCCTTACCTTGTGTGTATATATTGGCCATTTCTCAATGTCGAGTATACCTGCTGCAGAGCAACTATTTCAAGTATACTACGTCATCGAGTGGCGCCGAATGCTGGGCATTTAACATGCATTTAAATCAGGGGTGCCCAACCAGTCGATCGCGAGATGTGTCTAAAAATAGAACAACAATATTCTGTTTTATCGTTAACGTCCTATAACATAATCTTCCTGTGCCAGAATAATGCACTTGAACGCATCAAAGCTTTGTGATTGGCCCGGCGTGACCCCATCTGTCGGGGCATGGCTGGTGGGCGGTGGGCACTATGACAGTCCGCACACACACAAGACCGCAATTATGGCAGAAGCAAAAAGGCCCAAAATATATAATTTTCACTCCGAGTGGGAGGATGATTATTTTTGTATCTATTCCAATTCAAAGTCCATCTGTCTCATCTGCAATGCGAGCGTGGCTTTATCGAAGAAGGGTAATTTAGGAGCGGCATTTCAAAACAGTGCACAAACGCTACGAGACGGAATTCCCTCCTAATTCTGCCCTAAACGCAAAAGGTGAGGGACCTGAAAGGACAGCTAAATGCACAGCAGTCCATTTTCACCAGGCCCAACAACAAGAGCAAGGCTGCTACCATAGCATCTTATCGTGTCAGTCACGTTCTTGCGAAACACATGAAGTCTTTCAAAGATGGCGAAGTTGTGAAAGAAGCATTCCTGGAAGCTGCCGACGCGCTTTTGGGGGACAGTAAAAATAACAGTAGCATTTCAACAGGTTTTTGATATAATAAAAACTCAGGTTAGATACCGTTATTAATCAGCTGTAAGTTTGAGTTTGTTTGAACTTATTCATTATAATTATTGTACAAAATGGTATAAGAATGCAAACTTAAATTGATTATAGTCTATTATCAATTCAGATTAAGAAACTAGTGTTGCTTGCATCCTATTTTAAAGGCATGTATTTTTATACTCTACTAAAATGCAACAAAAATAGGGTTTGATTCTATTAATTTTGTCTTTTTTATTGCACTGTTGCAGCAGATTCCTGTGTAGCTTCATATCTGAGTTGTCTTATTAGTAAGCCTAATTTATACTTTTGTAGCAACACTATTTTTATATAATGGCAAAGAAAGGGTTCAGAGTCTTTTCTTTTTTTCCTTTGTCATATGTGGCAGCACTGCTCAATGTTTCTTGAAAACATTACCCACTGTAGTGTGACGTGTGAATAAACTCCAACTCTGTATCAACAACACTGTTGTGTAACTTCAGTTAAATACTTGTATGTGTGTAGATTAGAAAGAGGTAAGATAAAGGATCTGCAGTATTTTATGGAGTATTCATCGTACAAAGGTCAGTTTTATACGAAGTAGAAGTGTGTATTTACCTGGTAGTAGGCTGTCAGTAATGGCTACGCCTCTCTATTTGGACTGGTAGATCTCGGCAGACTGGCAACTTTAAAAGTAGCTCTCGGTTCAAAAAAGGTTGGGCACCCCTGATTTAAATAGTCCTTCGGCGCCACTCGATGACGTAGTATACTTGAAATTGTGGCTCTGCAGCAGGTATACTCAACATTGAGAAACGGCCAGTGTCTTACCCCTAGTTTCCACTGGGTCCGTCTGCGGCGCGTTACGGGCGCGTTGCGGCTGCGCCGCGGCATCCGCAAGAATCGCGGCCACTCTAGTCAATGGGTGCTATTCCACCAGACGCGCCGCGTTGCGGCTCAGAAGCGTCCCAGAAGCGTCTCGCCGCTGGGCTCCGCTCAAAATAGGATTGAAGTCTATTTTTCGACGAGACGCAGCCGTAAGGTAATGTCGGGCAGGAAGTGGAACGGTGACAGCATCCGGCCCACCCCCCAAAACCGGTTCCTTCTCCTCCCCCCATCCCTCCTCTGTAGTCTTTCCAGTAGGAGAATAAAGGCCAGCGTTCTCCTTCGGTTTACAGGCACTGTGTGTAAATTATATAGAATAATTATGATGATGAATGCATTTTTTTTACCACTAAAATACAGCAACCCATCTTTGATTCATGTTGTTTTTAACTGGACTATTACAATTATTATTAATTATGTCTGTAGTCTACAACACAACAAAATAGGAAATAACAACAATAAACACGATTTAAACAGACACAAAAATAAACCATTTAACTACGTAGCCTACTTACTTTCTTGTCGAAGTACAAATGTCCAGGAAATATGCCCAAATCAACAAGAACTGCGAGCCGGCATGCACGACGCTCCGCTTCCGTAATGCTTCTGAAACGCTCGTGAAACGCGCCCGGTAGGGTATGATGCCGGAGGAGGCCGGACCAAAACCACGGCGCAGCCGTAACGCGCCGCAGACGGATCCGGTGGAAACTAGGGGTTAGGGTGCATTCACACCTAATAGTCCGCTTCTCAGGTGCGCACCAGACCACAGTTTGTTACATTGTTTCATTTTTCGGAAGGTTCGGTTTGCGTTCACACCAAGCGGCAAACTCTGGGGAAGAGCCAGGACGCCAATACGGAAGTGCCACACACTGCAGTTCATCTAGTGGGCAGTAGGAGCAGGCTGCAGAAGGGAGCAATTTCCATAGACCCCCATGTTAAAATGCCCAACTTTACAGCAGAAATAAACATGTTTACATCGTGGTTCAAAAAACCATATTCTCTGTATAGTTAGATTCCCCCTTCATGACTACTGTGTGGGGGGTAGTGATGGGTCGTTCGCGAACGATTCGTTCTTTTTGAACGAATCTTTGAAGTGAACGAGATGAACTGATTCCTCCCACAAAACGTTTCGTTCGCGAACGATGAACTTAAAGAACTGTAGGAAACAGTTCAGAACTGTTTCCTACAGTGTACTGTAATCAGAGCCCTCTCACCTGAGCTCCGACACACACACACACACACACACACACACACACACACACACACACACACACACACACACACACACACACACACACACACACACACACACACACACACACACACACACACACACACACACACACACACACACACACTCCTCAACCTGTCCGCAATAAAGAGGACGGATACCGGAACCGTAGCGTCCAGCTAGCTTAGCGATAAATACACACATCGTTGTATTCTTCTCCCCTTGTCGGCACTAAAAGCTTCAGAGGGCGGATAGCTGGGCTCCGTAGCGTCCAGCTAGCTTAGCGATAAATACACACAGCGTTGTATTCTCCCCCTGTCGGCCCTAAAAGCTTCAGAGGGCGGATAGCTGGGCTCCGTAGCGTCCAGCTAGCTTAGCTGCTAGCTTAGCGATAAATACACACAGCGTTGTATTCTCCTCCCCCTGTCGGCCCTAAAAGCTTCAGATGGTGGATACCTGAGCTCCATAGCATCCCGCTAATGTGAAACACACACACACACAGCGTTAGCGGGACATTCTCCTCTCCCTGTCCGCCCTAAAAGCTTCAGAGGGCGGATAGCTGGGCTCCGTTGCGTCCAGCTAGCTTAGCCGCTAGCTAAAGGTAAACATAGACGGGTACATACTATAGAATATGAATAAATCGTCACCGATGTAGAGGATATATTTTTTTATTCACTTTGAACTCGGCCAAATGGAGTTTAATGCTTTGGGATTTAAGTTAGGCCACATAGTACGTGCATGGGTTTGAAAGTATAACGTGCTAGTCTGCTGTAATACATCGTATAGTCAGGCACACATTTATGAGAGATTTAACAATGGCCAATTATATTTCTTAAATAATATGTAGCCTATTCCCAGAGCATAATTCATGGGGCAACAAGGTGAGGTGTAAAATGTGTTTTAATATCATACATGTTACGCCAGCAAACTTCTTGTACGGACTTCGGCAGTAGTGAAGACTCACTGAACGAATTAAGTACAAAGACGAATCGTTCGCGAACGTGCAAATCACCAGAAGTCGTTCGCGAACCGGTGAACGAATCAGTGAACGAATCTTTCAAGTGAACTGAATCAAAAGATTTGTGTCCCCGAAGGGAATCGGAATTCCCATCACTAGTGGGGGGTGAATTTTTTCTCAACTCATCTGTTTAATTAATATTAAGCCTTAAAGTTATGCATATATTAGGGCGTGGTCACATTGAGTGACAGCTCTGTCAAGTGACTGCTGCTGCTAGCTTCTTGTCTCTCTGCTACCTGCTCCGTGTAGCTAGCTACAGGGACTCTGCCTTCTCAGTTCATCCAGGGAACACAACTTGAAGCCGGCCGTGGTTGTTTGTTCTTCATGCTTATATATCGGACTATTGTGACTCGCTCTGCGGTTGAAACAGACGGTGCATGAATGCGGTTTTTGCGGTAAGTGAAATTTGAGTACTTATTGATGTGTTTATGATTTGAATCAGCTACGTAATGAATGTTAAGGCTTGGGTTAGCGTGTAAGTGAGTGGTAGCTACATCGGTGCTAACGATGCTAATCGTAGTCTCCAAGTTAAAACCATAGACTGTATATATAAAGGTTAAAACGAAATAGACAAGAGTTAAGCGTTAAGTGGGATAATACTGTAGAACAAACGGCTTCTGTTTGAGGTTATAAAATAAAGTCATTCTTGTAACTTAGAGAGATATTTTATTATACGTAGGAACCAGTGACGTGCGGTGAGGTTCATGGCTGGTGAGGCACTGACTCTTTCAGAGTCAGATTTACAAATATTATATTTTGACCTTAATCGAAATGTTCGGTTATTTTCAAAAGCTTTTTTAGTCTGATGCTTCAATTCATTTTAAACAGACTGTTCAACAAAAGGATACCCAACATCTAAATATTAGATTAGATTGTTCTTTCTTAGTAAGATCCCATGTTCATTACAATTGTGGTCTTACCTTGACTTGAAGATGAAGTCCATGCTATCCTTCTGGACAACAATCTCCATTACATTTTTGTAAAAGTCCTCCTTATCTTCCTCTAGTTTCAAAAGTCTAGCTTGTTGTTTGCGTCTGCGTAGAATAACAGTAGCAACAAGAACTCACGTGCGCCCCCTTCAGTGCGGCAGAGGTTATGGCTGCCTCTCCTGGTGCTTTTTTCATTGCCGTTGTATGATGAGACCAGCGGGCCTAAATATCATATATACGTGAAATAAGTTATTTAGAGACTATGGATGGCGAGGATTAAAGTAATAAAGGGATCTACAAACATTACATTTGTGACATACAGTGAGATGGTGCAGGCATGCGCTTAGGGCCCGCTTTCTAGCCAGTTTCTGTGGGGTGATGCATTCTGAGGTGAGGCAGAGCTCATCTGTGCCTCACCTCACCCCACAGTAACTGGCTTGAGCGCGCTCACAAAATAAGTGCCCGCGTTAAATTAGTGCTTACACGTTAACGTCACAGTCATCTGAAGAACGAACCCAAACCTTGTTGTTTTTATTAATTGCATTACCAAATTGGTATCAAATAAACAGTAAGCATTGGTAACACAACTTCCAAAGTTACATTAAAATAAGGTGTCCAGGTGATGCAGACAGGCTGGACCAGAGAGTGAGAGACAGAACTGGATTCCTCACAGCAGTGAACTTCAGCACAGGTACAAAAGGCGCATTCACACCGCAGTACTTTTCCCACAAAGGTTCATGAGAACTTAGTTCATGAGAACTCTTTTGTCGCGTTCACACCAAAAAGAGCCGGTACTAAAATTAGTTCACGAGAACCTTTTTACCCCCACGAAAGTCCCTGCTAGAGAGCAGGGACTTTCGTGCGGCTCTCTTGTGAGAAAAGAGCTATATTTCTGATTGGCTGGGCGGATTGCAAACCACGCCCCGTAAAACTCCCAAAAAGTTTTTTGAAGCCGCCATTTTATTATCCTCGCAATAGCATTATTAGCATTAGCCCAGCGCAGAAACGCAGAGAGACTAACTTATGGCAACATAAAATAAAACATGGGAGCAGTGGAGATGAGGAGGTGTCGGCGTTCTGGCGATTTACTCGGAAGTCAACCCAACTCTGGGGACTTCCGGCCGGGGACTTTGGGCGGCAGTATACGCCGTGAAGTGGTTTGCGGCCTGCCAGTAAACCCAAAGCAGAAGAAGAAGAAGTGACGTCAGCGGCTTAATTTGTCTAATCCTCCCCCAGGGACTTATTCCGGTGTGAACGCGATCTGTATTTAGTTCATGAGAACTAAAGAGTTCTCATGAACTAAGTTCTCATGAACCTTTGTGGGAAAAGTACTGCAGTGTGAATGCGCCTATTGACTATTTTTCATACTGTACAAAGAATCAAGAAAGATATTTGTTTAAATAAATGAAGTATTGACTTGAATACACTGATATACATTCCATTAAACAATACTAAATACTAGATCACCTACATATCAGTTAAGTTGAGGGGTTTTTCCATGCAAAAGGTTACATTTAGATGTTAACAAGCAATATGATTGTGTGAAAATGAGACCTTGTGTCTCAATGAGATCTACACCTGTATAAATAAAGGCTAAAGAAATATGGTTTTGTCAGCTTTCTAATTTAATGTATTGAAGGCAAAGATATTTAAGACATCGTGAGAACTGCTACCATTTATCTCTCAATATTGTCTGAAAAAAACGTGGTAAAAGTGATTCTTTCAGTGAGACAACAGAGCAAGCTTCTACAGTTGCACTACGTTTTGATAACAGTTAAATATTATTTTGATAATAACATATATTTCAATGTTGATGAGCTTCATACTGTTCATTCATAATCTGATTGTCTTTGTAGCTCACTGTTGAAATAAAAAAAAATCATTACAATTACAAAATAATTATATCTACAGTCCCTAAACACACAAACACACCACTTTCATAAATAACACACTTGTTCTGCAATAATATGTTTTATGTTTCCTGTCATTTTTGTTAGGAAAGAACATGCCTGAAAGACACAACATTTTCTCCTTCTCTGAGGGTCAAGAAGAACATCCAAGAGGAACATTAAAAGCTGATGTTATGAGATTTTAAGACCAGTACAGGACATTCACTAAGAAACTACTTTTATTGTGAAAACACAGTCAGCTGATCGAATGCACCTATTTCCACATCTACACTCCATCAGCTGATTATTTCTATGTGCCTCACTTTATGAGCTTCACATCACTTGTGCCTTGAACCGCAGAGTTTGCAACGTCACAAATAAATGGGGCCAATCTTCAGTCAGATGTGAATGTGTAATCTAACATTTTCAGTAAGAATAATGGACAAAAGGAGTGCAAATACAAATACAATTTATTGAAATGTGAACCAAAAGTTAATCAAACATGTTTTAAATAAAAAGCACATATGGACAGAAGGTTTAAACCTATTAAATGTATAAGTAAACACATTTAGTCAAATAAAGTGACAGACTAGGCCTGTGCAGTTGGTATCAGCTATGCCCAGCATGGGCTCCTCCATCAGGCCTGGTCCTCCTCACTGAGGAAAGACCCTCAGTCCTCTCCAAACCAACAGACAGGACGTCCATCACACGGAGGTTTCTCCCTGAAGTCTCAGCAGCTCTCTGGACACCACGCTGTCTCAATCGGTCCACACTGAATATGAGAGGGGGAAAATGAAAATAATAAATGCTTTGGACAATAAGAAATATAAAGTTGACTGTTGAGTTGCTCAGTTTTTTTAGATTGTCAATACTATTACTGTATAACTAATATCTCAGGTTAAGAGGCACATTCAAATAAAGATTGGTCTTTAAATACATGTTGTCTTTTGAATTGTTTGTCTAAAGTCAAGGATCTAGAACTGGTACTTAGTTTTAATGATACAGTCTGGTTATTATGCTGTTTGGAGGAGGCATCACAGGTAAGAGCACTAACTAGCTACCATCACATGTACCTTAGCTTGACTTAAATGTATTAAGTGATATCAAAATATAAATAACTAATGTCATGCAAACATATTAATATTTGCTTGATTCCAGTGTTGAATTTAGCACAATTGCATACAAACATTAAGGGATTTTAAGATTCTGAAGTATTATGCTAAAAACTCAATAACTTAGATTATTATTTATAGTTTTGCTGAATAGTTTCATGTCCGCTTACCTTAGAAACGTAAAATGCCACGGCAGTGTGCAGATGGGGAGCATGTTAGCTTAGCTTGGTAGCTTCAGCTAGCTCTGGAACTTCCAGCTCGGTGGCAGGAGGTCCCGCCTCGGCTCCGCCTCTTTGCCCTTATTTGGAGCAGGCTGGAACAGGCGGGAGTTGAACTCTGACGTCACTGTTGAGCCGTTAGTGGCCAACTCCGCCTACTAAGGGCTTCTCGGCAACTCTGCAGAATCCTATGGGTGACGTCACGGACCCTACGTCCATTTATATATACAGTCTATGGTTCACACGGGCAAAACTCAAACGGACTATAAACTTTAAACACAAGTCATGTGCACGGAAATGCTGATCAACCATTGGTCAGACATTAAGGGGGTAAAAACGCAAATCCGGCAATTTCTACCGGAGCCTCCGCCATGGAGCATCGGCACTTTCGGCAGGTTATTCTCATGCTGCTGTTAATCTGGAGATCAACAGACACTAGCGGCCCGCGCATATGATTATATAATCAGACAACGTCCGTTAAAAAACATTATAACACATATAATGAGAGACGTTCTGCAGTAAGGAGGGGCGTTTCACCGACGACGGGTGTTCTTACTTTTATGTAGTTGACGGTGCATTTTTACTTTACACGACACTGTTCAACACTTAATTCTGCTTCACTCTTTAACTAAACAACCGCGGATGTCTTGAAAGACTCTTTCGCTAAAGATTTTGAAGACATCCGCGTTCTTGTGACACGTAAATACTACGCTTCCTATGTTTTGGTGCGGATCGCGTTCACACCAGCAATGAACCGCTCCAGAGTTCGCAAGCAAGCGTTCCGAGACCACCTATTTTAGCGGACCAGAGTCCGGTTGTTTAGTTCACTTAAGAGGTCTCGGACTGCGTTCACACCGACCCAAATGAACCGCACCAAGCGGCTAAACGCACCAGGGTTCGATTCAACCGGACTATAAAAGGCTGGTGTGAATGCACCCTCAGTCTCCACCTGTCCTGTGCCAGTTCGTCTTCTTTCATGACTCGACATACCAGCTTACATTTAAGCCGGATCCATGTTTGTTGTTTTGTTTTAAGTTCCTTGTGGAAGTATTTAGTTTCTCCTCGAAAAAGTGATTTTACTTTCTTTTCAAATGTCCACAACTCTTATTCTAGAATAGATTATTTTTTTATTCCCTCAAAATACATGCATAGGGTAAAAGAATGTAAAATTGATTCCATTAATATTTCAGATCATGCAAGAGTTTATTTAACTATTCACTTGGAGAGTGGAGAATTGGTATCCAGGCGCTGGAAATTTGATAACTCCTTACTTAGAGACGAACAATTCAAATTAAAAATGCGAATGTGGATCATTTACTATATAAAAGAAAACAATGACCCCTCTATAGATCCGAATATTATTTGGGAAGCTGCAAAAGCTACTTTTAGAGGACATATTATCTCATACACATCTTTTAAAAAACGTGAAAAAATTAAGCTCAGACAAGAACTTGAAAGAGAAGTAAACAGATGTGAAGTACTTCATAAATCCGCATCGACAGATGAAAACTGGAAACAATTAAACACAGCCAGAGCTAAATTAAATATTGACTTAACAAATGAAATCATAACACAATTGCCTATCAATTAAAGAAGCAGCAAGCAGAAAGGGCTATAAAGGCAATTCGTCTGAAAGACAACAAGATAACCTACCACCCAAAACAGATTAACCAGACTTTTTATGAATTTTATAACAAATTATACAAATCTCAAAGTGATTACTCACAAGATGAACTGGACAATTATCTCCATAAGAGTTTTGGACTGAACTTCAACCTATATTTATGTCAATGGTTAACAACTTCTCTCACAACAGAACACTTCCTCAATCAATGAATCTTGCATATATTACTGTACTACATAAAGATGGGAAAGACCCCTTGAATTGTTCGTCATTTAGGCCTATAAGCCTCTTGGATCATGATTATAAGATTATCACCAAATTATTAGCAAAACGACTGGAAATTATTTTACCTAAACTAATTAGTCCTGATCAAAATCCTTGTCAAGGGCAGATATTCTTCTGATAATATAAGGAGACTTTTGAATATTATAAACCATTTGGACACCTGTCAGAAGCCATCTCTGCTTCATTCTTTAGATGCAGAGAAGGCTTTTGACAGGGTTGAGTGGAATTTTCTTTTTGCTATCTTGAACAGGTTAAATATGGGCTCTCGGTTCATAGAGTGGGTCAGATCAATTTATAAAAATCCTAAAGCAGCGGTTATCACTAACTGCAGTTCCTCAGATTTTGTTCCACTAACAAGGGGGACAAGACAGGGATGTCCTCTGTCACCTTTGCTTTTGCAATTGTAATTGAACCACTGGCGTCATGTGTGCGAGACAACATAAGTATTAAAGGAGTGAAGATTAACGATGAACACAACATTTCTCTGTATGCTGACGATATCATTCTTTACTTAACAGACCCAGAAAATTCAGTACCACACCTGCACGACACGATAGAGCAATTTGGAAGATACTCAGGATATAAAATTAATTTTAAGAAATCGAATGCTTGTTTCTTAAATATGACGCCAACAGCAAATTTGGAAAAGTCTTGTTCTTTTAATTTGTCACCAGGTGGCTTTAAATACTTAGGAATAAATATAACACCACACCTGGATAATCTGTTTAAAGAGAATTACAATCCACTCATTGACAAAATGGTCCACATTACCAATATCACTGCTAGGAAGAATCAATGTCATAAAAATGAATATTCTACCGAGATGTATTTTTCTTTTTCAAATGTTACCATGCTATTTATCCGCTGACTATTTTAAATCTCTCAATAGACACATCTCAAAATGTATCTGGTGTAATAAAAAAACAAGAATCAAGTTAATTACTCTTATGAAACCAGAAACTATGGGTGGTCTTGGTCTTCCCAACTTTCAACACTACTTCTGGTCAGCTCAATTAGTGGAAACTCTTATATTTGTTAAAGACTTCAATAAGGTGAAAAATATGGCCAAATGTTTTACAGTGGTCAATACACTTTTAGCCTGGAGGGACTGTACAAAAACAGTTCATGTTAACTCAGGTATTTCAATCTTTTCTCCTATTTTGAACAATCCTGATCTTAGCAAATATTTGTTGTCAATCAATATAACAAATGGACGAAATCAGGTATAAAGCAATTGAAACATTTGTTCCACAAATATATAACATTGAAATCATTTAATGATTTAAGAGCAGAATATGACATTTCAAATAAGGATTTTTTCAGATACCTGCAAATTAGGAACGTGATCCACTCAATTATTAAAAGCAATACATTGAGATCGGGATTGTTGGAAGAGGAGGAGATATTGATGTCATCGAGCACGATCAAAGGTAAAATTAGAGAATTTAATGCAGTTTTTTCTAAAAGAGCTCAGTCATCCTTTCCAACTTTAAAAAGGATCTGGGAAAAGGACTTAGGGATACAGATAGATGAAACTACTTGGCTGAATATCTGTGAAAGAACACATTTTCCATTCACAAGCAATAAAATCAAAGAAGCAAACTTTAAATTTCTCAACAAATGTTACCTCACACCCATAAAGATGCATAACATTTCCAAAGAAAACTCTTCAAAATGTCCGAGATGTAAAGTAAAAGAAGGAACATTTATGCATCTGTTTTGGGACTGTGATCTCTTGAAACATTTCTGGGATTCGATTCATGCGCTCACAAAAGCCGTTTTCGGCATCGAAATGAGCCAAAATCCATGTTTTTTCCTGTTAAATGACATGCCAAACTTTAAACTGAATCCCAAACATTACAGAATACTAATCACAATAACATATTTTGCCAAGAAATATATACTTTTACTCTGGAAGAATGAACGTCCTCCAACATTTAAACTTTTCATTGATCAGATAACACATTTTTTAGAAAATGACATTGGAAAAATATAATCGTGGACATATCTTTCAAGCTCTGTGGTTGCCACTGTTTTCTTATTTGGAAAATATATCTGAGATATGACCAGTGATGGAATGGTGCACTCTGTGGCTATTTTTACTGACGGCCGGAAATACTAGTTGTGTTGTCATTGTCTATATTGTCGCTGTATTGTATAATTAATTGTATAATTATTTGTTTGTTTTACTTTGATGTGGGTTTATTTATTTCCGTTTTATGTTTATTTTCATAGCTCTGTTGTTTAAGTTATATTGATAAGCATTTTTTTTGCGGGTGGAGGAAGGGAGGGGGGAGTGTAGTGAGTGTACTGTGGTACTGTGATATTACAATATAAATGAAATGGCATCGATTACTGTACACTATAATGAAATAAAAAGACTTGTAAAAAAAAAAAAAAGTGATTTTCTGTTGTTTGTTTTGTTACTGTGGAAATTCCAGTAAAGTACATTATTATTTGAAACCATCTGAGTCTGAGTTGTGCATTTGAGTTCATGCCTGAGTTCACCCCTTGACACTAACTGCTCGAATCGGACTAGGGACTGTCATGTGATTTTATAGGACGTATAAAATATTTAAATGACATATACAATATTTATAAATCTGAGTATGAAAATGTATGTCAGAGTAATGCTGCGTTCACACCGGACGCGATGCGAATATTCGCTTCGCTCTAAACGCTCAAGTTTTACCGCGGCTTGCAGTTTCTTTTATCGCGTCATTCAAAACAGACATACCGTTGACGCAGCATAAGAATATATGTGAAAAGTAAAGAGTATATCTGAGTGGAACTTAAAAAATATCTAAGTGAAAGTAAAAACATATGTTAAAGTGATTGAAAATAAATGCATGTGAACTAGTATGAATAGATGTAAAAGTAGAATGAACAGTATGTATGTGAGAATAAAACTGTATGTGTAAAAGGAGGATATCAGTGGGAGGCCCACAATGAGTTATGGCTGTCAGGCACCTCATAGTGTGCAGGGTGTCCCTGCAAAGACAGGACTGCGAAAAGTGAAACCTCCCTGGATAAATACAGTAAAATATAAATGTACAAGCTTAGCTATTGCACAAGGCTTTACCACTAACAGGTCAATAGGGGCATACACCCATTATATTCCCCTAGTGCTTAATCTGGCCACAAAAACTCCTAAAATTCAACTGTGAATTGAGTATAAAACCATTAAGAGATAGTTGGGATATGTGAGCATGTTCGCCAATGTTTCTCAATAGCACCACAAGTGTGTCGTTTTAATTGTTAGGACACTACCAACTTTATGTATCCACATGGTACGTATCTGCATAGGTTAATTGTAAGGTCATAGTTAGGCATTAGGTTGCAGAATTTTACTTCTGACAATTCTACTGACATAAGTAATATTAATGTGCCAAGTGGGGGCAGCATTGGTCGCACAGTGGAGAGTTGGAGGAGCAGATTGAGGGAAACCAGCACCTGATTCCCATTAATCCTCTTACATTGAGACACTGTTGTTTAAAAGGGTGGTTAAGCCTCAGGGGAGAATACCAAATGAAAGCAATCTGTAAAGACAGAGAAGAATGAATGCATGACTTTTAAATGTTAATAAACTAAACTACCATAAGCTTAAAAGGTTTCAATTCTTAGTTTGACGGTCAATTGTTGGTAAAGGAAACTGAAAGAGAACTATAGCAGTCATCTGGTCTCAATGTTCTCTTATATTAGTTGTAATTAGGCAGAACAGAACCATTAATTGAACATGAAAATGACATGCTGATGATGAAATCTTCACCATGGATGGTCCTCAAAGAAAATGTGGAAACCACTTCCAGAATCCTGCTGTGGCCCCTTACTGGTGTTGCTGGTATGTTATATAAAGATGGAAACCAGCTGCCTCTACACACAGGCTGGACTTTTGCTGGTGGAGGAGGCCACTAAGAATTTCAGCCAAAAAGGAAGCATATTGTCAGAAAGGTATTAGCCTGAATTGTAGCCACAAAATCAGCAGAGCTGCATACAAATAGACTCACAATGGTAACAAGTGGAAAATAATATTTACAAATGTGTATAATGATTTGTAGGTAATTTTGACTACTCAAGACACCTGACTTGTACATCTTCAAAGGAAGACTGTGTTCATTCTACAATTATATGATTGGATTAAAGCAAAATGTAGTTTTACTTATATAATACTTCAAGATTTTATATAAAAGCCTGTTTCTAAAAGTATCAACCATAGCGACCCAGTCAAATCCTCAGTTTATAATTTATAACAACATACTAGCAAGCTAAGGTCTAATTACACAACCAAGTCTCACGGCATTTCCTGTTATAGTCAGTGTTGGGTAAGTTACTTCCAAAATGTAATATATTACATATTACTTATTACTTTCTTTTGAAAGTAATAAGTTACATTACAATATGACTGTCTCTGAAATGTAATGAGTTACACTACTTTAGTTACTTTTTAGTTACTTTCACCAAAATAACTGCAAAAGAATGGCTAGGTATTTTAAATGCTAAAATGTAGTTTAGTGCAGCTCATTATACATCCAGTGAAGGGCAATGTGGTATAGCATAACCACTGTGTAGGCCCTTAAGGCTACTAACAACTTGTATTACATGGCTTAGTTGAATACTCGATTGTGATTGTAAATTCTTAACATGTGACACGTTGTTAATACAGTACAGACCACTGTCAAGGACTATAATGAAGGTTGCTAAGGAGGATCAAGAAAGAGAAAGGAAAAGAGGTTAAAAGACGGAGCGCTGGACGACAGATAAATCACCAGGAGAAGGCAGACAGGAAGTAAACAATAACAGGACACGGAATGGGCTCTGTAGTTTGTTTAGTAAATGGCCGTGTACAGGCTCGGTTCCAGAACAAAATGACTCAGGGTGCATCTGAGATTACAGGGGGCGCAGCAGTAGTAGGTTTACATGAGCAATAGTGGCCGCCTGGCCGGCAACAGCAATGAAAAATAGCATTGATGGTCCCCAATGAACAGATTATAGCATTTGTTATGTTTTGAAACCAAGCAAGTGAGAACATTTCAAGTGAGTTAAAAGTGCAATCCTGAAATATCTCATATAGTCCAAAGTGGACTATGGCAAAGAAAAGCTTCAAAGCTTCAAAACTGTACTGATAAAACAAATGAGAACATATTGTAAATCAAGGCAAATAGTATTTGAACCAGCTCATGGTTTGAAATGGCAAACATTGAAAAGCAAAAGTATTATTAAAACCATGTACTAAACATCACCTTGGTCCCATCATATGCTCTGGGAAGAGAATATTTACTGTGCTTGAAAACTGGATCACATCATCATGTGAGGTTGACTTTGTGACCTGGAGAACATTTCAGCTGCAACATTAGCTTGTTGATAAGCTTGGGATATGAGATCTTATTGTAGCCATTCGTGATGAAGGCATCTGTGATGCATTATTTTTGACCCAACATTTCTACAGGCATGACAGAATATGGCCCTATTTCCACATGAATACTCTAGCCCTTGTCTATTTGTATACCACGAGCTGCAAAATGACCGCCTTATCCCACTGTACAGACGGGTACTTTAGATATACCTGGGCAAGCTCTGTTTTGCCGTGGTATCCTGGCACCTGCGGGCCGCAGAGGGGCGGCGTAGTTTCGGGCGACGTAGACTGCTGCTCCGGGGGCGAGGGCGGCGAGTCAGGCGGGAGTAAGCTAGTGTCCAGAACGGAGGGTAACGTGATGTCCCCATCTGACCCGTTGCTACTGTCTGCCGTAGATGCAGTGTTGCTGGCGTTTAGTGATGGTTGTTTGAACCATTTTCGTATAAACGATTATCCACAGATGTGTGTCACTGCTGTGGAAGCACTTTGGAAATGATGCACGCGCAGCGGAGCAGGTCACGCGCACCCGACACAATTTGTTGTTAGTATTTTTCGCTCCGTTCTCTTTTTTGAATGGTTGCATAACATTCAACTGCCCCGAAGATCCCGGCGCGAAGGCTGAAGGGTAAACACACCAGGTTTACTAATCTACCACAATTTGTCTCGGGTGTTGGAATCGCTATGTTAGTACATTCAACAAAACACCATTTCATTTCGGGTTAAAATGTGTTGTAACTGCGTTACTGAGCATTGTAACGGGTAATATATGACCCACATTTCATTAGTAATGCGTTACATTACTTCGTTACAGCAAAAAGTAATATATTACTGTAACTCCGTTACTTTTGTAACGCGTTACACCCAACACTGGTTATAGTCACGAAATAAATGTAATCTATTGATTCGTGTTCGTTTTCATCAGTTTTCAAATAAACAAAGTATTGGCTTCAAAATATTAAACTTGTTTCGGCAAATTCAGATGATAAATACAACTTTGAAGCTTGTAACGGCATTGTGAAGCTGACAAGTGAGCGGCCCGACCAAGTAAGGAGACAGAGGCAGAACTACTTGATACAACCCGGTGTGGGTATTTATTCATCTTTGGTACATTGTTGACCACATCAAATCCCCCAAATGACTGTCTTCCACACTATTCTCCCCCAAATGAGCCCAACATGCCACCCTTTATAGCCCCACCCATTGGACCGTACCATCCAAAAGGGGTGGCATGTGCAGAGATGGTCCGCGCAGATAAGGACCGTAGTTATTCACAATAAACATTTAGTGGAAAATGACAAACATCCTTTACTTACATTATATTTAATTACTGTATGAAAAGAAAACCCGTTATAAACTAACAAGCCAAATGTACATGATAACAAATCACCCCTGCCTCCAACCTGCTCCTTTAACCCCATCCGGAACGATAAAAAGGATCCGCTGTTTCCCCGGGGACCCTTTACGATGACGGACCTTAGGACCAGAGACGGGAGAGCAGGCGGAGGTGAGTGTTATGATGTTGACTGTTATAGGAGTAACTTGTACCATTAATGCACCTTATATCATGACCTTTACACACTAAACATATCCTTTGCACATAATCTCAACCGCTGTCAATTTACACAAACCAACACTTTTGGCGCTCTCGCAATAACTCCCCTTTCTTTCCAGGTGGAGCCGAGAGCCCGACCAGCGTCTGCCAGACGACATCACAATTGAATACGGTTGAATCATTTAATACACACTACATCAATAAATAGTATAAAATGTGCAAATAGGCAATGTTTACCTGTACTGTGCAAATCCCGCTAATAAACATACTACCAGTAGAAATACATTGCTTTCAAAATCGCTCTGTGTCCAATCAATAGATTATATTTCGTGACTATAACACGAAATGCTGTGAGTGCTTCATCCTCTGAACACCACAGGATGGCGACTGTAACGCACATAACATAGGTACGCTCCTCTGAAATGATTGTCCCCTGCAATTATTATCCCTCATGGAGTTCGCTATTCAGCTTGCTAACGTTAGCTTAAACAAACGTAACATGCAACGTTAGCCTAATCTAAAATGCTCTACTACGGCGTACCATTCATGTGGCTCGTCAGCGCAGACTCTCGCATCGTTATTTTTGCAAACTTTGCAGGAGGCTACTCGTGGGCTTGACCCTCGTCTTAGCCATGGCTTGTATTTGTCTTCTGCTAGCCAAAGCTCGTTGAAACGGCAACCTCCTGGCATACTGTCATTTATCACTCATCAGAATGCCCAGGTCACACGTAACAAAAACACTTGCCGGTCACGCGCATAGCGCGGGAAGGCCGCAGCGGAGATGTTTTATGTAAAAGCGAAGCAATTAACCGCGCTCTGACTTCTTTATTTTCTTTTAATCTAAAAAGCGAAGTAAAGCATGTACAATTTCAAGCATTTTATCCCAAATTCAAGCACTTTTCAAACCTTGAAAACACCTCGTACAATTTCAAGCATTTTCAAAGATTTCCAGCACCCGTACGAACCCTGATGATGGCTTCCCTCTGTAGTTGACGCTCGCAGCGCCATGTCGAAGTGCGCATATTCTACGTATTTAATCTGATCTTTTAGATTATAAGGAGTACAAATATCATGCAGATAACCACCGAATCGCTGGAACTGCAGCTTTCCAACGGTACCTATTGTGAGACTTTACCCGACAACTCACAGCAGCCAATAAGGCCGCTCAAAGCAGCTTGACTTTGCGTTACACTGTGTGGGATTTGGTTGTATCGTATGTCGGTCAAGTAAATCTCGGCCGGAGCAGCTGCAGCTATGTTGGTCTGAAATGACAAATGGACACTCAATAAATGACTAAGTGTTGGGGAAATATTTTCCAAGGTCCATAGCTTTGACCCAGTTTATCAGTTCAAACTGTCCTGACTGAGCACACGCACCTGTAACCTTGGCTGCTGTGCTCTCAGTGTTTTGCCTCCCTGTTCCTGCCTGTTGACGTCAGCTGATAGAGGTGTTATGATTCTATCTTGTTATGCACAATGTTGATTATTCTCTCTGAACTAGCTAAATACACGGGTCTGGGGTAGAGTTCTTCAGAATTGACGTGGCAACTCTACCATGAAGTCAGAACCTCTGGCTCTTGGACTTGTTTTGTGAATTCTCCGGCCGAAGCTCCAAATAAACCATCAGTGTTTGACATCAGAGCTCCAGCTCTCCCCGTGTCTCCTTCCTGAGTCGGTGACTCCCACTGCATTGCTACACAGAAGTTTCTCCCACACTAAGGACCTACCGACCAAGAACAAAGCATAAACCATGTGTCTCCCATCTACGACGGAGTATTAGGGCCACACAAAACAGAGATTTCGAGAATAAAGTCGTAATAATACGAGAATAAAGTCGTTATATTACGAGAATAAAGTCATAGTTACGAGAATAAAGTCGTAACATTACGAGAATAAAGTCGTAATGTTACGAGAATAAAGTAATAATTACGAGATTAAAGTCGCAGACATGAAAAGATAAGGTGTGTGCCGGCGAAACTCCGCGGCTGAGAAAAGATAATGCTGAGTGAGTGTGTGTGAGGAGCTCCACTGATTGGTCCATTTGGACCTGGGTATGGTCACGTCACTATAGTCAGGAAGAATAACATTGAAAAAGAAAAATCTCCAACGAGGCGTTCTGGGGCAGCATAGACAGTAGGGCTGTGCATCTTCACTGGTCTCACGATTCGATTATCCTGTCAACGATTCGATTCGGTTCAATATCACGATGCATAACAATGCGCTGCATCCTCAATTTTCAATATTACTGTATGGATACTTTTTCATCAATGAATACAATCTGTCAGATAAATATGAACTTTTTTTATTCTTTAGAAAGTGCATTACAAATCGATCAAACCACTTCTTTGCCTTCTGCTCTATAACATGGCACATCCTAAAAGTGCCAAACGTCATTATGAGTGTGACAACAGGTAACATTGAACTACCATGTGTATCATATCAAAATGTTAACAGAAATTTGAAATTGAAATATAATAAATAGTATAGGCCTGGCCTACCTATAGTGTAAAAAAAGGTAAATCCTCAAAAACAAAACATTCTGCAGTGCTGTAATCTACAACAATGTTTTCAAATAGCAGCACTGAGCACAGGGCACTTCCTGAATGTGCCAAACAACAAAAACATGACTCACTGCTCAGCATTTGGGAATTTGTAGGTTCTTCTGCAAGAACACTAGTTGATCCACATGTTCTGGTTTGAAAGTGCTTCTTTTGCAGTGACCACATCTCCTGCAGTGGAGAAAACTTGCTCTGCAGACACACTTCTGCCTGGGATACACAAGTATCGCTTTGACACCCGGGAGAGGAGGGGAAATTTGATCTCATGGACACACCACCAGTTCAAAGGGTCCTCAGTCAGAGGGAGAGATGATGCTTTACAGTATCTCTCAATTTCCTCCTCAGCAATGGCATAGGGGGTCTTGGGTTCTGCTGTACCTTCAGTGTCAGTGAAAGACCGTCCCATCAAACTCACGAGCAGTGATGATGATGAGGCCTTTCTTTTGGGAGCAGAGGGGCCGTCCGGTGTTTCTTCTTCCAGAGTTCCTGTTACCTCAGGCGCTTCAGTCACTTCTGTCCTCCTGACTGTCCTCTCATTCTATGTTTGAACAAAAGAATAGAAAATAGCATTAAAATAGCAGTTAGCACTTTCTCAGTCAATGCAACAGCTCACATCTATTCTATTTTTCAGTCTTATAAAAAGCTTTCAGTCATTGTAGCTACTATTATTAATATTGTAAAGTTTGTTTTTCTTTTACAGGTTTACATGAAACATGGTGAAATGACCTTCAAGGATGCAGCCTCCTCACTCTGTAGATCTCCAATCTCTCCTCCACAGTTAGAAAAGGCAGTCCCTTAAAACGGGGATCTAGGGCAGAGGCTGTATGAAGGATCTTATTTTCTGCCTCACCGTTGTACCTCTTCAGGAGATCTGTTTTGATGGCATTCTTGATCGCGTGGATCATCGGTGAGTCTTCAATGGTGCCTGTCATGTCCTGGAAGAGTTGTGCATTTATTTGAGCAATGCGAGACACTGTTGGATTGCTCTCTTCTGACATCAGTGTGGTTGCATCCTTCATTGGCTTTAATGCACTCACAGCGTCCTTTGCATTTGACACATCTGTTTCGTTAAGAGTGCAGAGGTCTGATTGTCCTTTTCTCACCTCTGGAGACAGCAAGGTGGCACATATTGCAGGTTGTTGTTCCAAGAACCTCTCGACCATGTCGTATGCGCGGTTCCACCTTGTGGCAACATCAGTTATCAGCTTATGATTTTTCAGGCCCAGACATTTCTATTTCTCTTTCAGATAGTGGTTCGCTGTAGTGCTGCGGTGGAAGAATGTTGAAATCCGTCTGACTCTACCCAGAAGCCTGGAGAGGGTGGCCACTTTAAGCGCCCGCTGGGACGCAAGATTCAGTGTATGGGCGAAGCATTTCACATGAGGGAATTTTCCGAATTCAGCTGCAACGATCATATTAGACGCGTTGTCTGTCACCAGCACTACATCTTTGTCTGATAGCTGCCATTCTTCCACTACACGAGACAGTAGCTCCGCAAGATGAGCACCTGTGTGAGACTCGTAAACGTCTCTCGTTTGCAGCACATGCGACAGAAACTGCCAGTCCTCCTCGCTGATGTAATGTGCCGTTACTGTTTAATAAGACTCTATTGCAACAGAAGTCCAGTCATCACATGTTATGGCAACTCGTTTAGCTTGGATCATTGACACCATTACCTGGGCTTTGGTTCCGTTGTAGAGTGCAGGTATGACATTTTCTATAAAGTGGCTACGTGATGGTAGCTTATATCGTGGCTCCAGCGTCTTTAACAGGTGGCGAAAACCGGCGTTCACCACGAATAAGAACGTAGGTCCTTCGCTATGAAAACTGCCACCGACTGGGTGATTTTCTTCGCTTTCTCAGAGTTGGGCGGAAAAGTTAACAGCGTCTCATCAATTCTTCGCTGGGCTGGGTCTGCTGTTTTCTTGGTGGCAGGCGTTAGCTTCTCACAGTGAAAACGGCGTGATATTTGATGTTATATTTGGCGTGGTATTTCCACCAAGGTATTTGATTTGTGTGTGACACACTTTACACACAGCGTGCGACTTGTCCAGTTTATTTTTCCCTTTTAGTTCATAAAACCCATAATGGGTCCAGATGTCCGCTTTTAGAACACTAGGAGCGATTTTTTATTATTTGCACTTTGCTTTCGCCTCCCTCCATAATTGCACTAGCTCGGTAACCCACAATGCAATGCTACGTTGCTACCGTGACGTTTATTTTTTAACAATATAACTTTATTGTCCAGCCACTGCCGGAAAATCTACCACGTGAATAATCGATTATCTTCCGTCACTGCATCGATGCAGAATTGTCCACGTCCGCATCGCGATGCATCGTAGAAACGATTATTTTCAACACCCCTAATAATAGACAGGTATTTTCTGTGTTAGAGTTTTACTTGCTACAGGGTGTACTTTGAGGGTTTGTGACTTTGCAGACCGTTTACATGCATAAAAAGCATAACACACAAGGGGACGGGTAATAACCGGAAAAACATGACATGGGACCTTTAACAAAAAACAGAATACCTTCTTGTAGGAGCAATATCTAAGTTCTCTGTGTTTGTTTACATGGTATTTCTCACTTATTATTAGTGGTGGGCATGCCCTGTTGCTTTGGGCGGAATTAGTGTTGTTTTTTACCTGACTGCTTTTACCTGCTCACTTGTGGTCCTGTATGGAGAGAGAGGGGTTTGATTCGGGGAAGCAACATTTTCTGTGGACTACCACATTTTCTTTCACAATGTTTAACTGCGTTCCATCACATTTCCACTGCAATATCCGTCAAAATCTCATATGTTTGTGCGCGTCACAGTAATTTCTTCCCGTGATTAGGCCTTCGCAGGTTTTTTTACAGCACCAATACTTGTGTTTCCACACATTTATAAATGTCATTGACGTTATTAGATTATCAGACCAGAGACATTCATCCTTGACGTTTCAACACATTCTGTGGTCGGGAACAGATAAATATCTTTAGATTTTGGGTGATCAGCTATAAGAAAACTAGGGAATTATAACATTGACAACAGGCGTCTGTGTCTCGCATTTTAGTAACTGCATGGATATCTGCAATGCTTTATTGATACTTTTGCTACAAAAAGGAAGCAAATCATTCATTCTCTTTGAGGGGAATGAGTGCAGACTGCAGGGGGGGGGGGGGGCTGCAGATGTCTCCTGCACACCGTCCTTCTCTCTCAAGGACAGATGACTTAAACTTGCGTTCTTCTGCTACTTGATACTCGCAGCAGTTAATAGTGTTCTTAATGTAGTTGGTGTCCTTTAAATGTCAGATCAGTCCCTCTGTGTCTGTCCTTTGAAACTTCTCTCATCTCATTTTCTCTTTCTTTCTCTCTTAAGCTCCCTTGTGTCCTCAGAACTCTTATCTCTGGTTGGTGTGACAGAAACTGAAAAGGGTGAGGAGAAGGACAACATTACTGTATCACGATATTCCATCTATTCGTAATGTTTGATATGGTTATTAAAGCGTATCTTCCAGCCCGTTGTCTGGTGTTATGAGACCATACTGTATGGAGAAGGAGCCATATTTGTAACTGTAGGACAGATTCCATTGTGCGTCAAATATCTGTCTCCTCATGCATGCTTGGGTAGAAACGGATCTTACGGGATTACGTAATCAGGATGTAGAATTCCCTTATTGTTACATAAGAGAGCAATCAGAATTACTGTTACATTTCTAAAACTGGGGATCAATAGCAGGATTACTAAAAATATGATATAGTGTTTGTTATAAAGGATCAGATGTTATCTCTTCTCTGTAGACTGTTCTGTAGGCTAATACTTTGAGTGTGAATCTATACGCCTACTGCCTGAATCTGCTTTATGGTTTTCACTTTCTTTGGTTCATTTGTTCTGTTTTTAATTCAGTAGGTGAACCTATATGTTCATAAAATTGTGTGTGCGAGTTTAACTGTGTGTATTAAACTAAAATGGAGCATTTTCTGTCAGCTCAGATTTTATATCTGCTTTTTTAAACTGTAGTATGTGCTAATGTGTTTCTTTGTTGGTGTATAGGCTACTGCCTGAATATGCTGAATGAAAGGCAGGTTTTCCTATCAATAAAATCATTTTTGATCCTAAATATCTTGGTTTCTTCTTTTTTAAGGTCACATTATTCTGTTGTCTTACATAATACACTTAAGTAAAAACATCTTATTAATATTTATTTTGTATTTGATATAATTGCCTTATATGTGATATTGAGTTTATCCTCAAAACCAAATGAAAGTAATCAGGTTACATTATTTTTATATTTTGATTCAATTAATGATTACATTAAAGAAGTGGAGTGTTAGTGATACATCTTTGGGTTTGTCATAATGAGCTACATTTTACATTAAACATAGTAATTTGATCTATTTTTGATTTTAAAAAGAGTTTGGCTTCCATTGTCTGATAAGGTGCATTGTGTTTTATTCAGCTTCCTCTCTGACAAAGCATCAATTGTCCGTCCAATTGATCCTGTACCAACAGGCACACATCACTGTATGTAAAGCCAAGAGACATGAGTTGAGATTGTCTGGCCACCTTCCTACATTCTTTGATATTCAAATGACACATTGCTGCCCAGACAGGGTCTGTGAGTGGGGGGGCGTGGAGAAAAAACAACACATTTCAAATCAAACGAGTAGAGAGTAGAGACATTTTATCGAAAGTGGCACGGAACAATGCAATGCTATATCTTATATGGGATTTTTCAAGCTTTTGGACAGTCTGTGTTTAATTTACACACGACATCTATTGCACGTATGTCTTTCCGGGGAGAGGGATCCCTCCTCTGTTGCTCTCCCCGAGGTATCTTCCATTTTTCCCCATTAACTGTGGGGTTTCTTTGGAAGTCTTTCCTTGTTCGATATGAGGATGAGGGTGTCATATTCATATTCTGTACAAACTGTATAGTCCCCTGAGACATGTGTGATATTGGGCTATATAAATAAACTTTGATTGATTGATGTGGGCTTGAATGTCATGCTAGCTGGGAGCATTTATGGACTGGCCCCTCTCTGCTGGGTGTGACGTGGTGGTGCCATGCCATCCCAGTGTGGTATATCTTCCGACTCTTAACCCAAATCTCAGGTACAGTCTCACAGAGCTATATTAAAATCCATCACTGCTCAGAAGCTGTCATTGGTTGCAGTTGATTATCCTTGCTTAGAAACTGCCATTAAAAGGATTTTTCAGAATTTGTTAACACACTATAACTTTATATCCCTCCCTGGACGGCTGAAGGATAAATTCGTAAACCTCACGTGATTTGGAGACGCCAACTTCCTTGACCCGAAAGGACCTTTTTTTTCCAGCTCAAATTCACCTCGGTTCAAATTGAAGAAGACAAGAATGATCACATTCATCATATCCCACAATGACCATTCATGCCGGTCCTGTGACGTGATCCGCTCAGGCCATTGCGTGCCAGAAAGCGACGTGAGACTTCACCCTATGAAATCTCCGCCAACCGGAGCCCAGGCTGGCCCCACCAGCCCTCCTCACCACTCTGCATACCCTCCCCCTCTCCGGTGGCCTACGTGCAGACTGGCAGCATCTCAGCTCCAGCCTCTTTCTCCTCTCAATTAGATTCTGCCCTCTCCCCACCGCGCATTGTGTGAGTTAACATCACCCCATATTACCCGATTTTAAACGTCACAGAGTTTATGCGCACACGCACAGTTGCATTACAAATTCACACAAATTGTTGGAGTCTGTGCACACACATACACACTGTCAAAGAGCTCCAGCCACATTAATGGTAATTATATGCAGACTACATTACTGGTTGCAGTACCCATTCAAATGTGTTTGAACACAGTGCAGCTGAGGATGCAGCCCTTGCCTCTTTTCTGTTAGATTTGCTTATTTTTTTTCAATTTGATGAGATATTTATACAAGGAAATATCTGAATTGTATCTGCAGTTTGATGATTTACAAAAGTTGAATATGTACCATGTTTATTCAGTATCCTTAATGGTCATTCACCATACTCTTTACTAGTAAAGCTGGATGTTATTTCTGTTAATTGCTGTTTTTGCGTGATCTATATTTCAATCAGGAGAGACGTGATGTATGAAATACATGTTTATTACCGGGACACATGATATGAATGAAATAGTGATTGACAGATTATAACGAGTGAATGAAATGGTGTTTGGCGATTAGGCCCCGGTTTGCAGGATAATCATTCAGGAGGGGAAAAAAACGCTCCGATTGAAACTCCCAAAATAAGTGAAGTATGTATGTATATATAAATAAATACACATTGCATAAAGATGAACATTACATGATCATTTAGTGACTGGACAGGGAGACAGTTTTAGTTTTTATTTACAGGAAGATCAATTATCTTCGATTGAGCACAGGCACTGGTCCGCCTGTCTGCTCGCAAACTGTCTGATGTTAATGTGTGTCATGTCCGCAGGTCCTCATAAACCCTGTGACTGATTCAGACCAAGCATCCTCCGCCTGCCTGCAGCTGGGAGCTCTCCACAGGAGGAAGAACAGACTGGATAAAAAGAAAACTATCTGGAGCCTTGAGTATTGGCTTGAATATCAGCAGTCTGGAAAGATGATGGACTTCCCTGACAGGTTTCTCCCATGTATGTACACATAACAAACTCATGAGAATTTGCAATATCGGTGATCGTTTGATTTGCATCTTAGAGAAAGATTTATGACGTAACATTAGGGGCTTTTTTTAATCAGATAGCACCAATTAAGATCCTCATGTGTCAGAAGACAGATGTTCAACACTGTGGATGCAGGATTGAAAAAACACCAGGTTTCTTATAGCTGTAGGTGGAGACATTCATTCCTCTGTCAAGAAGGAGGGTGCTTTGTGCAGGCTGCTATTACTTGTTACAACATTGCAAATACAGTTATACTGTAACTGTAAATTGTTAGAGAAATGTATATCTTTGTTCTATTGTCATTAACCTTTGTCTGACTTTCCTCCTTTGTGGCTTCATGCACCTTGGTTCCTTTAAAGATGTCAAACTTACACACATCACACTGTTTAGTTTCACATTCAAAAACCTTTACCATGTTTCTGAAGCAGCTGTAGTTTTAACCTAACTTCCCTCAGACCAGAGTCAAATTGTAACTTGGTTGGGGACAAATTTGAATTGCAGATTCATCAAAATGTTATGCTCTAGTGCAGGGGTGCCCAACCAGTCGATCGCGATCGACCGGTCGATCGCGTGGAGATTCCCAGTCGATCGCGAGATGTGTCTAATATTCGGTTTTATCGTTAATGTCCTATAACATAATCTTCCCGTGCCAGATGCACTTGGACGCATCAAAGCTTTGTGATTGGCCGGCGTGACCCCATGTGTCGGGGCGTGGCTGGTGGGCAGTGCACTAGTTCGCTGACGTTGCCCGTGTCAACAGGAGTGACAGTCCGCACACACACAAGACCGCAATTATGGCAGAAGCAAAAAAGCCCAAAATATATCATTTTCACTCCGAGTGGGAGGATGATTATTTTGTTATCTATTCCAATTCAAAGTCCATCTGTCTCATCTGCAATGCGAGCGTGGCTTTATCGAAGAAGGGTAATTTAGGAGCGGCATTTCAAAACAGTGCACAAACGCTACGAGACGGAATTCCCTCCTAATTCTGCCCTACGCTCCCAAAAGGGGAGGGGCCTGAGAGGACAGCTAAATGCACAGCAGTCCATTTTCACCAGGCCCAACAACAAGAGCAAGGCTGCTACCAGAGCATCTTATCGTGTCAGTCACGTTCTTGCAAAACACATGAAGTCTTTCAAAGATGGCGAAGTTGTGAAAGAAGCATTCCTGGAGGCTGCCGACGCACTTTTTGGGGACAGTAAAAATAACAGTAGCATTTCAACAGGTTTTTGACATAATAAAAACTCAAGTTAGATACCGTTATTAATCAGCTGTAAGTTTTAGTTTGTTTGAACTTATTCATTATAATTATTGTACAAAATGGTATAATAATGCAAACATTAAGATCTGTTCTGTTTACATTGATTATAGTCTATCATCAATTCAGGTTAAGAAACTAGTGTTGCTTGCATCCTATTTTAAAGGCATTTCTTTTTATACTCTACTAAAATTCAACAAAAAAGGGTTTGATTCTATTAATTTTGTCTTTTTATTGCACTTTGGCAGCAGATTCCTGTGTAGCTTCAGATCTGAGTTGTCTTATTAGTAAGCCTAATTTATACTTTTGTAGCAACACTATTTTTATATAATGGCAAAGAAAGGGTTCAGAGTCTTTTCTTTTTTCCCTGAGTCATATGTGGCAGCACTGTTCAATGCTTCTTGAAAACATTACCCACTGTAGTGACGTGTGAATACACTCCAACTCTGTATCAACAACACTGTTGTGTAACTTCAGTTAAATACTTGTATGTGTGTAGATTAGAAAGAGGTAAGATAAAGCATCTGCAGTATTTTATGAAGTATTCATCGTACAAAGGTCAGTTTTATACAAGTAGAAGTGTGTATTTACCTGGTAATAGGCTGTCAGTAATGGCTACGCCTCTCTATTTGGACTGGTAGATCTCGGCAGACTGGCAACTTTAAAAGTAGCTCTCGGTTCAAAAAAAGTTGGGCACCCCTGTTCTAGTGAGTATTTCTGGCTGTAGGACATTGAGTGTTTTCTAAATGAACAACATGTTCATGCCATGCAATGTGTAACAACTTAGTAGAACAGGTTGTGAAATGCACAACTGACAAACAAATCTGATGTTAGGAACAGGCTGGCAAACCAAGCAGCTGGCAATCAAGGTCAAACAAAGGGCAGAGCATACACACAGAGTTCGAAAGGGGCAAAACATGCAACTAATATCAGGCACAGTAAAAGGGTGGAGCACTGAGGCAGGGAAGCACAGTAGACAATCTGACAGGGGATGAGGGGAAGTGGGCCGGTTTATATTATGCTGGGATGGGAAACAGGTGTGGGAGTCTGCTGATCTGGTGACGGTGGAAAAGCGGGGTTACTGCAGGGCAGGTGGGAGGGGCAGCTCTGAATTGAGAAGAGAGTTAGTGCTTAGGTAAAGAAACGGTGGGAATGTTATGGAAAAGCAGATATGATAAAGCAACAATCCCTCACTGTGTCTTACTGATGTGTTTATTTAAAATATAGTTTTAAATGGAGCTCTATGGCACCTAGGAATTCCACTTTGATACTCACTATACATTTTGCAGTAGGAGGCATTCACTGTTGTATAGGTCTGAACATGAGATGTGTTTAACAGGCCCTTTTATGCTTTTGGGGGTTATCCCTTTCCTGTAGTTAGTGTGTTATATAGGTTTTGGTGCATGTCAATGGTCTGCAAAGGTCAAAATCCCAAAGTTCCCTCCAGAGGGAGTTTCGATTAGACTACTTTGTTTTCTTCCGTAACTTAGTGACATCAATATGCAATACTCGCGTTTCTATTGGCTAGCACTCCAACACATTGTACGTGATAGGGGGCGGTACATCTCTAAGAGGTTTACCAATCACAACAGAGTGGGCTCTGGTTTCAGACAGAGGGTGAAAAGAGGTGCTGCAGCACAGCCAGTATGAGAAAAATAAAGAGCTTTTTGAACATTAAAGCATGGAGACATGTCACAGGAGAGACACAGAATACTCATACAGTATGAACCTGAAAATGTGCATAATATGTCCCCTTTAAGTAAATAAGAGAAGTCATATTTAACAAAAATAAATATTTGTAGTTGCCAAAACACTCCACCCCTTCACCAATACATACCTTTCGTTTTCAAAAGACATTCCAATCGCATTAATATTCAAGTCATGGTAATATATATTGGCCTAAATCACAACTTTGCCTTGCATACACTACCCTTTATATAATGTCCTCTTTAACAAGAAGAAAACATTAAGCTATCAAAATATTTATACTTTCACGTCCTTAATCTCAGTGGGAATAATGGGTGGTTACAGCTTTACAAAACTAAAGCCTGCAGCATTAAAGAATTAAGCAACACATGTTCAGTCAGCCACTAAAACTGCAACAAATGATTGATTTGATTGTGTCTTCATAAACTATCATCAACACATATCTGTGATCAGGGCTGGATAGGCATCTATTTGCTGACTTAACCTTGGGGAAACACTGGTTCAGTGAAGAGGCCTTTCTGAGAGAATCATGACCAGATGCTGCAGCTTTTTCCAATTTGTTTTGAAGACTTTTCCCTCGTGTTTCTTCTCTGTAACACCAGCCCCTCTTTCTTGCCAGGGCCTTTTGATATAGGAGAATGACAGGGTGGAGCTAGGTGAATTTCCTATTGAAGTTTATGGCAGTCGTTATATATCCCATGTGTGAACGGAGGGGATTGGAAACGCCTGCTTCCTGCCAGCTTTATGTCTTTTGACTTTCTCTGAGAGAGATACTAGCAACACTTCTTTTGATTGACTCACATCCTGCATTGTCATGGTATCCTCCCCTCAAAGTTTACTATATACGAATCAATACATTTACACAACTCCCGCTCGAAGGAACACAGGGATTTTAGCCTTTGCAGACCATTTGCATGCACACATACCTACAGTATATAACACACTACAGGAAATATAAAAGCCCAAAAAGCATAGTAGGTCCTCTTTAATCTAAGGATTTTAGAACAGCATATCAATTGAATTATTTCAAATATTTCTGTTAAACTGTTTCAGGAGCATTGCATCTTCAATATTCACAGCATTGGATCGTCCACTGCGTAGATGTGTACATTTTTCCAAGGATGCCTCTAAGATTTATGGCCGTGTCGTGAATCTTCAACACAAGAGGGAATTCAGTTGAATGAACTAGTCTAGGATAGGGATGTTTTGTACATTGTTAAGGTGGAGGGGAGTTTACAGTACAATAATGGCAGATGCAACATCTATGGCAATGTGCCCTACACCCCAGAATGATTAATCATTCGACTCCCCTCACTCTGAGGTTCTATGACTCAACTTATGTTTCAGGGAGGGAAGGTGTAAACTGTCAGTGTGATTTAATCCTGCTCAGGGTTGAGAGGGTAACCTTAAAAATGTGTTCCAATACATTTAACAGACCAGTCTCTGCCAGTCTTTTTTTTAATTTTTTTATCCGATGACGTTATCAGTGATTTTAAACTGATTAATTACCGAAATAACATCAACACTGTGGGCGGCGCCATTTTGACGAGTCACATGACTTATTTTACCGGAAGTGACGTGAACTATGCGTTTGGTGTCGAGGACAAATGTGCTTTGTTCATGTTGTTTACTCTAGTTACTCTCTCAATTCTATAGAAATATGCCTCATTGTATCGCAAAACATTGCCACAATTCGGATAGGAACAATCCACGGAATGCTCGGTTCCATCTATTGCCAACGGGTAAGCGTAAGAAGTACGTTCGGAGGCAGTGGCTAGCGAAATGTGCTCGGCCCGAACCGAAAGATCCACAGGCGCATGTATGCAGCGAACATTTCAAGTTTCCGGACGACTACTCTGAGAGTATGATGAAACATAAAATGGGATTTATTAATCAACCATTACTTAATGGGGATGTAGTGCACTGCCAATGCCAGCCAGCGTAAGCACCTTACGCAGCAGACTTTACTTATTGTTTACTACGTAAGGAAGCAGGAATTGCAGGACCCAGAGCACACGGAGCACAGAGCGGACAGCAGATAACGGAATTGCAGTTTTATTGCTTATAGATTATCAGAACATTTCAAAGGGGACACAGCCACATTGGATATTAACCTATGGATTAACTACATCATCGTTTTTATCGTTGTAATGCCATTGAAGACCAGTTTAGACCAGTTTAGACCAGACAAAGACCAAGGTAAGCCATGTTAGCCTAGCGCATGTTAGTACCTAGCGCCACTTGTTTTGATGTACGTTTTTGTTGATAACGTCGCGAGTTTGTATCTTTCAGTGTTGAGGTGGGCACCGTTAGATTCTGTGTCTTTACGATCATAAACGATGTGTTGGATGTGCAGCTAGGATAAATAATAAGGGAGCTAGGAGTGATTTTCGGTGCAGTAATAGGTTATAATTTTTCGCTCGGGGCTAATTCAGAGGCTCACTGTTAGCATTGTGTGTTTTTTTTTGAAGAAAAAAATGAAAAAGATGGATATAAAATATCATAGTTTATTAAATATTAAGGTTCCTTAGACGTTGTTTCCTGCAAATGACGCGATTTCGGCCCCGGAACCGGGTCCGTGGGGCCTAAGAGGATAACAGAGTATGTTTTTTATTTTTTTACAGTTGTATTTGGATGGAATGAATACCTATAGTGATAATTCAAAGTAATTTTTCTAAACTTCTTCCTCGGCTGACGAGTCCGAACTCAAATACTCCGCCATGTTTTCGTGGGGTGTTTACAAAGTGAATGCATAGATGACGTCACGACCTAGTTTTTCGGATCATGTGACTACTGAAAATGGCCAAAATGGCAGCTGCCTGACGGAATATACAGGTTTTGATAAAAAAAGAGCTATAAAATCATTATGGGGAATATCGCTGATTTCTTCAGGGTATGGTTTAAACATGTTTCACTAAATACTGAAGTTTTGATTAACTATCTAATGACTGGAGCCTTCCTTTAAGTTCGGGTTTTTCTGTCTGTCGTTGTGAGATTATTGATGTTGTTGGAAGGATTTTGTTCAGATGGATTTTTATGTTTTGCCTTGCCTTATTTTACTTTGTTGCCTGGCCTAGTTCCGCAATAAAAGTATTATGGATTTCAAACAATATTCTGCATTTGGGTCCTGTGTACCTTGCCCTCCAGCCGTGACAGAATAATCTCACCAAGATGGACCCAGCAGATGATCCATTTGAGGTGGAGCTACATCAATTTACCTATTCATTGGCTTTCTGCTATGGTAGGTGGAGGGGATCGTCCAGTGTTGAGCAGAAAGAGGCTGCTCTGGCAGAGGCTCACGAGGTGGCAACAGTGGATCCATGTTTATTGAAGTTCTTACCTGGCTGGATTATGGACTTCCTCTCGACATGTGATTCCTGTCCTGCTAGCCCCAGGCATGCTAGCCCCCTGCCTCCCAATTCCCAACCTGACACCATACGTCTCGGTGTGTTCTGTCTGGAGTCAGCCCCTGCTTCTTCCCCATTTCCTGCTCCAGTCCAGGATCCTTTCTCGAGTACTCGTCTGGCTTTTGGAGGTCCACGGAGCAATGAAACCAGATCAGAAGCCACAGACTGAAAAACTCTCCTACATGGCGTACAAACAATACAAAACACTAGTAAGATAAAAACCCACAAGTGTCATACCTGGTCTGTAAATGCAAGAGAAATTAGTTTTTAAACGAGATTTAAAAACAGGCAGAGTTGGAGCAAGTCTAACCTGGAGGGGCAATTCAGGACTTGCTGCAAAAAGGCTTCATTCATAAATCTGCTTCACCATATGCTTCCTCTGTGGTTTGTGTGAGAAAAAAGGATGGAAGTCTAAGACTGTGTATTGATTACAGGGGGCTGAATAAAAAGACAACGCCAGATAGGCACCCCATACCGCGCATACAGTTGATACTTGATGGACTCGGTGGAAATGAGTGGTTCAGCGTATTGGACCAAGGCAAAGCTTATCACCACGGTAGCATCAGTGAACACTCAAAGAAGTACACTACTTTTACAATAGAATTCCATTTGGCCTCACAAATGCAACTGCAGCCTTCCAGCGCAGTATGGAAGAGAGCCTAGAAGGTCTCAGAGACAAAATATGCATTCCATATTTAGACAATGTCTTAGTCTACAGCAAAACATTTGAAAAGCATGTGGAGGACTTGCGCTCTGTTCTCAGGCGACAGCAAGCCTGGGGAATTAAGCTTAGACCAGACAAATGTGAACTGTTCAAAAATGAGGTGCGTTATGTTGGAAAAGTGATCTCTGCTGCTGGTTACAAAATGGACGAAAGGGAAGTATCTGCAGTTAGAGCACTAAAGGCTAAAACCCCCACTGACATTAAAGAGCTGCGTAAACTTCTTGGTTTCCTAGGCTATTATAGAGGCTATGTGCAAGACTTCTCTCGCCATGCAAAGTGTCTGTATGACTTAAGGCCCGGACACAACAAGCTGACACCAAAGAACTGACACAGACGGACCCCCACTGTTGCGTCGCCTCGCGTCTCTGCGTTTTGGCCATGTGTAGCATTGGAACACACCGCAAAGACTTCAGCCGATGGCCAAGAAGCACGTACGAACTGCGCAGCCTGTCCTCCTACACAAAACGACCATATAGGCCGATTGTTCATGCCCTTATTACGACCCAGAGACACGTTTTAAAGTTTAATGCTCCCGGCCCGTTCATTGCAAACGCTCCGGAGGGACGTTTATTCACAAATAACCCTCTCTGGAAAATCCTAAATTGTGGAATAGTTTGGCCATTCAAATGCTTTTTGATTCGATTTCTGGTGAGAAGTGTATATTGTACTCTTAGAATCCACGTCCAGTCGATGTGTAGGGTCTATAGTTTGATAGATATTACGAAGATGATTTGAGGTCTCGCCAGGATAACGTGTATGCAGCTTCCATGTAAAGTTAGCGTGGGTGAAAACAGTTTTTCCGGTCTCGAAGTTTTCATAATAAAACCGGATAATATATTCCCCTCACTGTCAAATGATTACACAGTGATATCTGCATTACTCATCCACTAGAAAACATCAGTTTATCCTTGTTGATAACACAATATTGATTGGTTTAAATAGTGTACAATGCTTTTGTGTTTTTAACCTTCGATGCGGAGAAACAAATAGTTTTTTCGGAGTTTAGACACTACAGTTTCCGAAGACACTACACTACCCAGAATCCCCAGCTATCGTTTGGCACTACAACATCCGCCTTGCTTTGCAAACCCTGTGATTAGTCATCAAGCCCTGTGACTGGATGTTGGAGTGGCAGTGCGACAAGGTTACGCTGAGCGTCAAACAGCTCTTTGAAATGGAATGGAACCACGGCAGACTTTCCAAAACTGGAATTGGACGGGTCCAGCCCCATTTGGTCGTATGAGTTGGAGGACTTGTTGGAACTGCGCACGTGGAGTGGCAATAACTCTCCTTACCAGCAGGCGGCAGTAGTGTGTATTCTTCATTCAAAAGAGGCAACAACTGGAAGACAGACTGCGTGATAACCGAGAGAAGAAGAACAGACTGCGTGATATAAACAAACAACAAATAGCGTGTGCGTTCCATTTTCACTCTACAGCGAGAAGCTCATGGGGCTTTCCCGAACCTGTGTCGAGAGCTGGAGTTAAATGAAATCTCAGATTTGCCTTCTTAATAGTTTGTTTGGGTCCCTCACTTCCGTTTCGCTTCTCATGCACTGATTCGCTAGCTGAACAGCCAATCAGAGTGATTTATTTTGCCGACTGCCTTTGGCCGAAAAGGCGTCGGCACGGCTGAAAAGACACGACGGTGCGGCAGTGGCGGCGCTAGGGGGTGGCTACTTGGGCTCAAGCCCCGGATGTTTTCTGAAAAGCCCCGGATGTTTCACTTACATTTTTTTTTTTTTTTAAAACATCTCGTGAGTAATGTGCAGTACCGTAGTCCACCAGAGAGGCAGCCACTGCGGGACAGTAGCCTGCGTACTGCGTAGCCTTCACTTCCTTGAAGAAGAAGTGATGCTTCCTAGTGCCTGACAAGTTTTAAGCTAATAGCCTATAAAGTTATGGATATTAGAAAGTTACTTTCATCGAAGCAGGCGCCACAAGCTGCAGCAGCAGCAGTATCAGCAGCTGACAACAATGTCATCACCAGCAGTGAAGAAATGGATGATGTTTCAGGTTTGTGAATCTTATTTGAAATGTTACTTTGCTGGTTTTCTAACGTTAAAGTGAATAAATTGTGATATCTGCACTCTGGCTGACTGAGTAACAAGTGAAAAAGAGTGATGTAAAGTTAATGTTATAGCTAGTAAACATGGAGTAACCACACTATGTATGCCCTTATATGTTAGTATGAATACAGAACATGACTCAAAATTATCCTAAGATGTAACGATAACCCTTCATACCTCTAAAAGAAGAAAACAGGATTCGAAGAAGGGAGTGAAGAACAGAGCTGTAAAAGACAGCAGAGGTGCCAGCCAGGATCACATAAGAGAATAAGATACATTTCATGTTTCTTGTTTACATCTGAAGTTTATGAGGTGCCAGTCAGGATCACATGTACTATAAGAGAATATGATGCATTTTATTTTATTGTTTTACATATTAATGATATGGTCAATCTTAATTTTATATTTTCTTCCATGTTCCCTGGATCAGTGATCTGAAGTGACTTCAACCAGCTGCTGACTGTATACAAAAAAAAAACTTCTCAGGGGAGCATGCTCCCGGACCCCCCTAGAGGAGGCGCCGACCCCCCTAAAGGATGTTTGATCCGCCCCCCACTTGTAAAAAATAGCACTTGCAGATGTTTACCCTGCACCAATCCCCCCGCTCAACAACTCCTGGGCTAAGCCCCGGATCTCCTACAATCCTAAATCCGCCACTGCGGTGCGGGACACACCAATCTGAGTAGGGCGTGTGGACGCTCCTCGTCGGCCTGACGCCCACCAACGGCCAAAATCTGCTTGGTGTGTCCGGGCCTTTACTCTCAGCCAATGTAACTCCAATTCCCAATTCAAAGTGTAAGTCTCGATCAGCTAGACAGGGTCAAGCTCCCCCAAATCAGAAAATAGTTTGGTGTGACACCTAGTTGTTTTAACTAACCCACCGGTAATAGCTTACCCCAGGTTTGAGGATCCATTTATCTTGCATGTAGAAAAAACGATCGATTGCATTCTGGGAAACTGGAGTTTTAACCTTAAGAAACCAAGATATTTAGGATCAAACATGATTTTATTGATAGGAAAACCTGCCTTTCATTCAGCATATCCAGGCAGTAGCCTATACACCAACACTGAAACACATGAGCACATACTACAGTTTAAAAAAGCAGAAATAAAATCTGAGCTGACAGAAAATGCTCCGTTTTAGTTTAATACACACAGTTAAACTCACACACACTATTTTATGAACATATAGGTTCACCTGCTGAATTAAAACAGAACAAATGAAGCAAAGAAAGTGAAACCATAAAGCAGATTCAGGCAGTAGGCGTATAGATTCACACTGAAAGTATTATCCTACAGATCAGTACAGCTTACAGAGAAGAGATAACATCTGATCCTTTACAACAAACACTATATGTTCTTTTTTGTGTTAGAAACATTGTTATCCTGCTAATATCCATATTTTAGAAATGTAACAGTAGTCTGATTACGTATTTTATGTTGTAACTGAAAGGGAATAGTTACCTTTTTTCATATCCTAAATCAAAATCCTGTTATATGTATTCCATTACTCCTCAACCCTGATCTGGTCAGTGACTGCAGTGTTCACTAGGGGGCTCCTTCAGTTCAGGAAACTACAGGACTGACCAGGTCACTGCAAGTTAGATCACTTGTCCTGTCACAAGAAAACAAAAAATCTATGATGTTTTTTCTGGTGACCTAAATCAGTCCAACAGGGAATATAACTTTATGTTTTAGCCTTGTCTTGTCTTCAGAGGCTGAAGATCTACAACCGGCACCATGGATCTGCATCTGCACCGAGACAGGAAGCAGCTGCCTGGTCATGAGTGTGTGAGCACAGTTCATGTAAGAATCTGAACATCTGACTCCTCTCTGTCGTATCCATTTGTCCCTGATCATGCTCTGCTTTGTTGAGAGGATAGAAAATACACTTTATTTGTATTCATTTGTATGTGTGTGTGTCAAAAAGAACATGAAACACATATACAGTACCATCTGTCAGTATAGAAAAACTTCATGGTCATACATTTGGAGTACCTTTACAATAGCCTGTTAAGAGCAGAAAGAACATCAAATAATCCATGCAGGTACAGTACACACAACTTTAAGTGAAAGACATCATAAATACATTTAAAATCAAATAAAGAAAGTTTGAAAGAAATCAAAAACAATTGAAAGAGGCCCTACTATTCTTTTAAGGTGTTCTCTTTCCTATAGAGAACCGTGTTTGTGCATGTAAATGGTCTGCAAAGGCTGAAATCCCTGTTTTCCCTCCAGAGGGAGTTTCTCTCCCACACCACCTGCCTGAAACGCCTCCATTGGACTCCTTTGTTTACTTCTGTAAAATAATGACATCACTATGTGACATTCGCTCTTCTATTGGCTAGTGCTCCAACACATTGTTCTTGATAGGCTAATGGCTAATAATTGTCAGACTTTATACACCTTACCAAAGTAAAATCTCCACAAATGTCCCATCAGAGTTTACGCGGATTAAGTTTCCTCAAAAAGGAAGTTTTGACATTATTTTTACAATAAACATTAACCTTCAAACTACAGTAAATCCAATTGTGGATAACACAGACTGGTCTAGTTGATAAAGGAATACAAACCAGTTTATTATTATTGTAATGCTGCAGGGCCCAGCTCTCTTCTCTTCCAGTGAAAACACAGTTTCATTTGAATGATTCAGTATGTGGACCCCCTCTCAGAGCGATTTCAGTCCCTAATGCAATTTGGTTTGAGGTCATCCAACGTCCAACGTCACATGTGATTTGGCTGATGAATTTACTTTCACTGCATACTGCTGTTTTTTCTTTTTTTAAATATGAAATCTAATTTGCCTACTCCTGAGGTTAAATACAGATCAGAATTGATATTCAGCCTGGTGCCACCATTAGCATGTTTACTCTGTGTGTCTGGGTTTTACACAGCACTGGGTGATTGCAAACTATTATCTGCTCACTCAGCTGAGACGTATCCTCTTCCTGTTCCTCCTCCTCCTCCTCATCGTCGTACCCCTCACCACCACCACCACCACTGCTTTTATGACGATATGATAGATTGCATGTGTTGGTGTGTGAATGGACGAACCTGGTGTGTTTACCAGAACTCTTGGCTGACGCTATTGGCAGTGGATCATAGGGTTGCTAGATAGCATACTGGACTCGGCATGGCATCATCTGCTGTCTGTGAGAAGAAATCAGCTGCACACCTTGGTTGTCAAACAGTAAAAAAAAAGAAGCTTTTTAAAGAGGTCCTGTCGTCCGGAAGTTCTCATTTTGCTCGTCTGGTCTGGACCTGTCAACTCTGCTCTTTAGGAAGCCAGTAAAATTCCACTAAAGATGCTAATTAGACTGTGGTTAACTTTGTGTGTCACCCAAGCTTTACACTAGGCTCCATATACTACCCCCCTTTGCTGTCCTTTGACGTACAATTGTTCTGGGAGGCTCAGGGAGATTGTAGGTAAATCAGTCACACACACTGCATGTGTGCGTGTCTCACTATGAAACTACACTTCAAAGCCTTGGAAATGTTCTGCAAGAGGCCATTCTAGCTGATATAGAATGAGGCTTAGCCCTCTTTCTTCCTTCCTTCTTCACTGCACATGGCCGCCACACCCATCTGTCGTGGTTTGATCTACTGCAGGGTATTGTAGGAGGGGAGATTAATCCCAACATGGACGCTCTCATGGATGGGGTTTAAGAGGCCGACCCCACAGCAGGACATCAGCGAAGAAACGATGGAGGCACAGAGGATAGGAGTGAACGGCAGAGCGAGAAGGAAGGTAGTAAAGAAGTTACTCAGTACTCAGAGGGGCAGTAAAGACTTTTCTTTAAAGGGGCCCTATTATGCTCATTTTCAGCTACATATTTCTATTTAGTGCCTCTACAGTGACATGTCTCCATGCTTTAATGTTCAAAAAGCTCTGCTGCAGCTCCTCTTTTCACCCTCTGTCTGAAACCAGAGCCCAGTCTGCTTTGATTGGTTAGCTGGCCAGCTCTGTTGTGATTGGTCAACCGCTTAAAGATGTATTTCCCCTTAGCATATCACTTACAATGGGTTGGAGCGATAGCCAATAGAAGCACAAGTGTTACGTAGTGATGTCACTATGTCATGGATCGAGGTGTTTCAGGCAGGGGGGAGTATGTGGGAGAGAAACTCCCTCTGGTGGTTTAAATGCACAAAAACCTATATAACATACTACAGGAAAGGCAAAACCCCAAAAGCACAACAGGGCATTATGTCACAGCGATATTTATCTTATTTGTTTCATATCAATTTGATCAAGAAATGTTTTCACAAGAGGTTAAATGTAACAAAGGACATGTTATGTACACTTTATAATTCTTAGATGGCTTGAATCTTACCTTGTGCAACAAAAAACAAGCTTTTGACATGTACAGTAGCTAGTTATGTCACATGTGTTAGCCTGGCACATGGACATCTTGGACATGTTATTATGGGAACACAAAATCACATGACCCTCGCCCATGACCCACCAGACTGCTCAGTGTGTGTCACTTAGGGACTTGATGACATAAAATAAAGGTTAAAACTGTATAAGGAACTTTCCAGAACATTTAAATGTCATGTAACATCTGTGTCACGGTGGGTTTTTATGGGTTAAATCAGTTAAAGTTATGTAGTACTTGCAAAGTTTATATATTTTACAGGGAGTGTGAGAGAATCGCAAAAAAGTGGTTCAGTTAAAGAAGGTCTCTGCCATGACAAATCTCATGCAACACTTAGCACACCTCCCCATCAGTGTGCCATGTGTTCCTGGCTGAACCCCACCACTGCTCACACATCAAAGACTCACACACCCTGCGCTCTCCATGCCATGTGAGCTCACAAGCCTCTTCCTTCATGTCTGCAGGGCTCCCAGACAGCTGTGGACGAAACACCAGCCTAGAACAAGTGCTGCTGTCTGGGCCCCACCCCACTGCGGCCTCCACGTTGAAAGGTCAACAGACGTGGCCGGGTAACAGGCACTTTGAGGATATGTAATTTACTGTCTCGTTCGGTACCTTATTACTGCAGTAACACAAATATGAGAACAAACTGGCAACAAAAAACAAAAAAACAGCAACAGGTCTAGATTTACAGCTCTGCTTGGTAACTTGAAAATCTAGCTGATTCATTTGTATTTATAGAGTGGTGCAGTGAGGACGTATTGTTGTAGGCTAGGAGAAGAGTCTACAAACAAACTACATCATGGTCACCTGTAGGGTTCGGAACCGAAACTCGGTTCCAGATGAGAACCGATAAGAAAATGCCGGGTACACAATTTCGGTTCTGCTTAACGGTTCCTAAACGCGGTAGACCCTGTATTCCACCGGGTCCGTCTGCGCCGCGGCGACCCGGTGGAATTCAGCGGCGGACTGGCCATCTGTGTGAATGCCGTTGACGGCCGGCTCGGTACGCTGACGGCTGGCACCGCCCTTAATTTCTTTAAATGGCATCATGTAAGTTGCGCTGACAGGCGACAGAGGTCCACAGCTGCCCCGCAGCGAGGCTCCCCCCGCCCTCCCGTAGACAGTTCACGAGCTCAGTCACTTCATAACACCAAAGATAGATTGCGGTAAACGCTCTAACGTGAGGCTCCACTACACTAAAAAAGAAAAAGACAAGGCACAGTGTTATGCCTGTTAATAGCTTGCCACAGGCATAGCTCAGTTAAAATAAAGCACAGCTATTGTGCAATACATTTGTAATGCATGTATATTTTTTAATTTGTAAAAATGTCAGTTGAAGCTTAAATGAATAAAGATATTTTTGTTATATTTTCCAATTTTGGAATCGAAATGGGGGATCGATAAGAACCGGAATCGATCAGCAGAACCGGAATCGGAATCAATACATTTCAAACGATACCCATCCCTAGTCATCTGGCTCTCTATCACCACTGATAAGCTAAAGCTTAAGTTGGCAGGAATGGGAAAATCTCTTGAGCTTGTGTAACAACAGTCCTTATCTTAGGCATCTAACCAAAAACATTCAAATATGTTTTGGAATTATATTACCTAGTGGGGATGTGACAGATAGGCCCAATCAAAGTAATGTCATCAGCGTAATTTAGCATACTAGCATGCTAACATTCCCTAATCCTGAATCTTGTTTGGGTTCATCCTCTGGGTTTTTATCTGGGACAATAAGAAAGAAAGAAATGGTTATATATCTTACAGTTCAATTAACAAATAAAAGGCCAACCTCATGGTGAAGAAAGATTTAAAGTCAGAAGTCAGGATTCATGAATAAATGATGAAACACTGGTTAAATGGCCACATGACTTTTGTTAACATTATTCTCACAAGCAACTTCTATACACCTTGTTTGGTGTGAATATAAGCCAAATGCTTATTTAGTGTAATGAACTGTAATCTTAGTGCTTCAAAACAGTAGGAGGGTGAATGGATGTGCTTTAAAAGGATGTGACACTGGAAACTTTGACACAGAAGACAGCTACATCAGAGATTGACAACCACAAAGCCCTTAGTTTGATGTTAAGGCAGAGGAGTGCAATAGTTGTGCCAGACTGTAGGGTGTGGTCATGGGATGGTGGTAGGAAGAAGAGCTTCTCTTCACTGCTTTTCTGGATAGCACCAGATGTTGAAGCGGATTCAAGACAAGCAGGAAGCCAGTGTCGTGAAGAGAGAAGTACTGAATTAGATGACTTTCTTGTGTAGATACTACAATTAATCAGCAAGTCTAAGTATATATAAGACACACTTTTATTCATAAAAATGTGGTTTCTTGTTGGTTGCCTAAAGAAACAACAGTAATCCCAGTTACGTGCGTTGACCTCCTCTTGGACTGTGGATGCTAAACAATCATCGTTATGTGTGGGGTGCCTGTTCTTAGAAGGTTTTTATTAATATTATGGTCAAGTTTTCTATTTTTTTATTATGAATGTAGAAAAAAATGGTTATATAGTTTATTTGCAATATACAAGTAAGTACATTTCTTGTCCCATTGTCAGTAACATCTGTGAGTGTTTTGTGCATATCTTTACGCTTGTTCATAGAGAAGTGATTTGCAGATTAATTGAAGTACTTACTTATTAAAATCAGGATCAGGAGAAAATGTAATTGCGTGTGGTGTAATTGATAACTGAGATAAAACAGGGACTAACAGTGACTTTCATCTAACGTCCACGTTACCTCTTTCTTCTTCTTCTTGGCATGGCTGGGAATTCCATTGTTTTCTTAAATCTTTAAATTCTCTTTGTGCATTCCTCAGCTTTAACTGTTGGCCAGTTTGTACCAGAGCTATGCCAAACTGACATTGTCAAACGGCATCTGATTGGCGAAGGGATGATGATTAGTCTGGGAACATCTGTACCAAAGTCTGGCTGCCCAGCTGAGACAGACACCAAGCCACAAACATAAACTCTTCTGGAGAAGGCAGAGTGAAATATGGCAATGGAGACATTAATGTTTGACAATTACAGAACCTCCAGAGAGCAGGGTTTGACATTTACATGAATATGGTTTAAATAAACTCATATGCCAATTGATTTAGCACTTCCATATTTTAAACCTCAGCGAGTTTCAAAATGAACACGGAGAACTGCTGGTGATTAGTTTCAACCAATGGGTACCGTAAATAACGAACAAATACATATCATGGGAATCCAATGAGCAAATGATTGGTTCTAATGGTGTTGCCAATTTTTTTTAATAATTAAATCATCTGAAATCAGGTGATCACTAGGATAAGTGTCCTCTTGGAACAATGGTCCAGACTAGAGTTCCTTGCAGTCTGGTTGTAGTAGTCGACATACATGGAGGTGAAAAAAATTATTAAAAGTGAATAAACAGAATGACTGTAGATGATTCTGTACGGGTCATGAAGGCACGCTGAATAGTTTGATTAAGTATGAAAACGATGTGAATCACATCATATGTCCTTCAACGTCATCAGATCTCAAGCCAACTGAAACTTTAAAGTGATCTGTTAGTCAGCTCTCCCCACCACTAACAACAAAACCTCAAATGAGAGAATATCTTAACAAAGAAGGCTTGTCATCCCTCCAGTAGACTTCCAAACACTGGGAGAATCTATGAACAGGAGCACTGAAGGCATTTGGCATTGGGATATATATTGTTCAAATCCTCCGGAGCAGAGAGAGGAGCTGTGGATTATTGTTATTGATTAAAGCATCAGTGTTTCTTAGGGTCAAAAACACTAAACTCACAACTTAAAATGAAAGTGCTTAGTTTATTTGATAAAAGAGCACATGTTCAATGTGAAAAGTGACAGTAGATATAGATATAGATTAGTTGCAACACTGGACACTAAAGAGGCCCTTTTATGCTTTTTGGGGGTTTCCCTTTCCTGTAGTGTGTCGTACTGTATAGGTTTCTGTGCATGGAAATGATCTGCAAAGGTTAAAATCCATGTGTTCCCTCCAGAGGGAGTTTCTCTCCCACACCACCCCCCCGGCCTGAAACGCCTCCATTGGATCTTATGGAGGTGTTAATGGGCCTTAATTGTAGTCCTTTGGCTACTTCCGTAGCATATTGATATCACTATGTAACACTTCTATTAGACACTTCTAATAGAGGCATCCACAAATAAATGAACCTGAAACTTAGCATAATATCTCCTCTTTAATGTTGGTTTGCCCTTTATATTAAACCAAACTAAGTCATTATAAGCTTAAGATGTTGTCCTGAGATTGGTACTTGCAGAACATTCATGGATTTCAATTTAGGGCTAATAACATATTTCAAGAAAATCCAGCCATTAGTTTTAAGTTACTTAACCACAGAAAGTTCCTCAGGGGAAATGTGGCTGATGGCAACAGAAACAGAGGACACAGCAGGTCAGTGAAACAACACAAGTATTGTTGGAAACAGGACTCTAGGAAGGAAACAAGATTTAAAGAAGGCCACCCTAATGTTGGTAGTGCAGAATAATAATAAGGACCTAATTGAATCAAATAAAAAAACACATAAACACAACAATACAAATTGAAAAGTTTGCCATTTTAAATTGTAGAGACCAAGAAAGGAACATTGGAGAAATGTCTACTCATATATCTTAAGAAAAAACATATTGTTTGTAATCTGTATAAAAATATATCATAAGATAAAAGCATAGTATATTTTTAACATGTATCCAGATAGTATTTCATTGAGTGACATGTAAAGTATGTGCTTATTATTTTATATATTATATCATCAAGTTCCTATGATTACTTACCAGTATCACTGCTGGAGGTTGATTGAAGGAGAGTTAGGTGGTGACAGCAAAAGCTGGGCCCTGGCACTGTGTGTGTGTATGTGTTTCCAGATGCAGCTGCTTCCTGCCCCACACAGCTGAGCTACACCCCCCCCCCCCCCCCCCTGGCTTCCACTGTCTCCAGCAGTGTGAGAGTTCCAACTGGATTCGTCCCGACTATCTGTGCTGAACTTGAGACTGTCTGTAACCTCTGATAACTGGTAGTGTTAACATAAACATAATACAAAAGTCAATCAAAAGTTGTTATGGTCGATCAGGTTATTAATAACTTCTTGCATTGCAATGATTGTTGTAATAGAGTGATGGACACGTTTTAGACTGCAAAATTATATATGAAGTAAGTATGACAGATGTTGGACATGGAAGGAAATATAAAGTTGATTACAAAGCAACTATGTCAGTAAATAAAACAGATGTGTCTTTTGTGTATCATTACCAGTAGGGATGTTCCCTACAAAACTGAATATGCACTGATGCAATGGATAAAGATATTTCTTATTTACGTAAATTGCTGATAATTATTTTTGCAAAAAAAGCCATGATTAAGATGTCTTTGAATCAGTTATGAATCTTACAATTGGCTCTTATCATTGTTCCTTAATCCAAGATTAAACTAATCACTAAAAAACACTAATGAATATGCTATCAATGAGTTTTCTGTTTATTTGGCATATTTTTCAATCGACATGTTGGCCAAAAAGTGTCTGTACAGAGAAAGTCACAGACAACCTAAAATAAGCAAACCGCTTGTTTGCCAACTCCTAAAACAACACAACAGTAAGGTCCTTCCCACAAACTATCCTGCAAGCTCTACCCACAATGCAGTCAAATCTGCCAGCAATGCACCAGAAAGAGATGTTAATAATATAATTTCAGCTGCTCTACCATAGCACCCTCAAAGAAATAATAGTTTGTTAGACGCTTTTATCCAAAGCGACTTACATACATTCAGTACTGTGGACAATCCCCACAGGAGCAATTTGGGGTGAAGTGTCTTGCCCAGGGACACAACAACATAGTGACTGCAGTGGGACTCGAAATTGCTATCCCCTGATTCGAAGTCCAGCACTCTATCCACTGAGCCACAGCCACGCCAATCAGCATCACAAGACATTGCACATCTCTATTCTGATGAAAGAAATACATAAACAGAGCTGTATTTCTTAAGAAAAATGTGACAAGTCTGTACCACATTCCATGCCAATGAATCCTATGGTTGGAACAATTTACTCTGAACATAAAAGGTCAACCTGCAAGAGGCTGATTCAGGAAACCACCCAAGTGATTAGTATTTACCATACATATACATTTATGTACAAATTGCTGGTAGGACTAATCAAGGGGTTTGTCAAACAGAGCACATGGTGTAGTCCTAAACGATAGCTGAGGATTATGGGTATAGTGTAGTGTCTTCTGCCATCTTAAACTCCGAAAAAATATTTGTGTTATAATGTTTTTTAACGCATGTCGTCTGATTGTATAATCATATGTGCTGTCCACTAGAGTCTGTGGATATGCTCTCTAGATTAACAGCAGCATGGAAAATAAGCTGCTGGTGCTCCATTGCGGAGGCTACGGTAGAAATTGCCGGGATTTGCGTTTTTACCCCCTTAATGTCTGACTAATCGTTGAACAGCATTTCTGTGCACGTGAGTCGTGTTGAAAGTTTATAGTCGTTTTAAAAATGTACTATATAAATAAAACTTGATTTGATGCTCATCCGTCCAAAAAGAAACCTTCTTCCTCGGCTCGCCCCAACGCTTACCAGCCCGGAAGCACCTCAAGCCAGCCCCCCCCCCATAGATAATAGCTTAGCCAACACCCTGCAATCCCTGGCTAATTCCATGCAAATAATCGACGCTCGCCTTCAGTCTCTGGAAAGGGCATCAGCCGGAGCCTCCACTTCATCAACCAACAGGGCCACGCTTTCTGCCATGGCGCTGCCGGGTTTCATGCCGGGTCAGGCCCCTACATTCCCTCACATCGTAGCCTCCCCTCATTCCCTGGCTTCGGCCCTTCCAGCCCTCCTTCAGGTAGGGCTTACATCCCCCAAGCGGCTAATATTTCCCCCCGCTTAGGTCAAAAATACTCAAAGGGAAGGACATTAACTTAGTCAGCCTCATCCTGCCTTCCCCTGAGTGTGACAAATCCATCGCCACAGGGGGAAGCATCACCGCCGTATTCAAGTCAGCAGACCCCCGTCACATCAGAGACCTCTCCATAGGGCATTTCCTGGTCGAATTCAGCATCTACCGCAACGTCATATGCTCTGTCTACCCGGAAAGAAGGCAAGAATTAGATGCCTATCTGGCTCTGATCGGTGACCGTTTTCTAAAATACGGGAAAAAAATGTTCTACTCCTACCACAAGAGCTTCTCAAGTAAAGCAGCGCTCCATATAGCACACTCCAACATCCGCCTGGACTGGTCCATACTGGACACCAAGCTGCTCGTCATGTCTACAGGCGGCCACCAAGTCGTCTCGTGCAACAGCTGCGGGACTCAGGGCCACCTCGCCCACTTCTGCCCTTCAGTGCCTCTCTCCGCTTTCAGAACCCCCCCGCTTTCCAAACTTCAAACGACAGACAAGGCAGCCAGGCAAGATAAGCAGATTTGCAATAATTTTAATTGTGTTTTTCTTCACATCTGCAGCTTCTGCAAAGATTCTCACCCGAGGTCCGTATGCCCCAGGCGCAGCAGCCGTCCCAAGATCACTGCCCCCGCTTCAGAAACTACAAATCTTCTGAACATTCACCGCTCCACTCCAATTAACATCACAGGCTTAGCAGCGTCTTATCTACTCACCCGGTTCCCGTGCTTGTAGAATTATCTCCTCTCAGGGCTTTCCCAAGGCTTCATAGTAGGGGTCCTCCCTTCTCCCACTGTGATTTTCGTTGCAACAAAAAAAAAACTGCACATTCTTTGTTTTGGGGGGAATCTCTGCAGGGTAAGCGAGTCGCAGTCCCGGGCCCACTCACTTACAGTCGCGACTCTTCCCTGCACGAGATCATCCGCCATAGCGGCACGCTCAGATTTCCACTATTGCCTTACACATTCATAATCATACACGTTTGGATCTACCTCTAGCTCTCTAGACTAGGGTCTGCGTCTCAGGCTTGCTGATAAGCCAGGATATGATATCCATGCATCACTGTACTCAAGCTAACAGCTCATGGCAACAACTCGGGTGGCGGCCTCCGATGCCTTCACCTCCTACATTCGCCCGGACATCAACTCCGTGCTGGCAATCCAAAGATCTCCCAAGCCTTAAACTCTGGTAAATATGCATATAACTGGTGGTGGTGTTAAATAGCATATCAGCACGCATATCACTTATCATGATCCTATCTTATTCCTAATTGCATCACTCAATCTGAGATCACGGGCATGTTAACTCTCGCACGTCATGTTGTGTCACGTGTTTTTATTTCAAGTCACGGCCCCATGTCACCCATGAGCATTTCATGTTTTGACCGGAAGGGTCTCAGGCTCGTGTGAGCCAAGATGTGACCATCCATGCATTATCACACGCACTGCATTCTCATGATAAAATCCTAGGTGCATTTCATGCACTTACAGCCCGTTTTAATAATTCATGTGTCTCGTTCGGCTTTAAACTAGCTGAAGGTCCGCTCCCTAATAGCAACTCCACTCTTTAATGTCTTCTCCATCCCTGTATAATTATCTCATTATATCCATAGATTACCGCAGCCAGCTCGTAAGGTAAGAAACCCAGTACATCTCATTTCATTATACTTCTTCTCTTTTGGGGGTTTCATCGGATCGGTTTTCCCCTTCCGAATGATAATCCTGCACAACGGGGCCTAATCGCCAAAACTCCATTACATTCATTTGTTTATTCCTGGCAATAAATATGTATTCCTACATCAAAACCGTCTCTCCTGATTGAAGTTGTATTACAAGACAATTTGGGCATTGGGCTTCTTATACAGCCATCAAAAATGTCCCCTACCTTCTTGATGGAGCCCTAGCAAGTCTTTGATGGGTCAAGCTTGAGCTCCCAAGGTTCATGGCTGAAAGGAAATCCCCTGCAATGACACTTTGTGCTGCATTCTATGAATGAACGGTGCTGAGTAAATACAGTTATTTGGTATAAGGTTATTAAGTCATTTGTACACTACATTTCGACACCTGTATCCACAGTGACTTTCAACCATGAAGATATAAAACCATATAAATTAAAGTTCTAGACCATTCGCTTTATAAGCCTAACTTTTACTAGGTGATGAATATACTACATACAGAAATGAGAATTCATTTTTTGGGATCTTATTGGCCGGTGTGCGTTTGAAACAGATGGGTTTTCAGTCTGATCAGAATGATGTGTAGACTCTCTTGTCCTGTAAAGTTCAAGTAACTTAAAATGATATGTATAGTACTTGAGAAAAAATGTTATATTCCGCCAATGTCTTGCTCTAACTTTAACTAAGTAATTTAGTCGCCATCATTTAACCACACCTAACCATATGGGTAATTTTTGGAAGATAATGACAAACAACTTGTTGGCTCAGTTTCTGGTGTTTTAGAGTTATAAGTGACAGCAAGCTGACAGTAAGATCAAAGAGGAGGTTTATTCACCATATGACTAAGTGGCTTATTGTTGTAACTCTATGACCATTTGCTCCATGTGCACAATCGTCCTCATCATTGTCATAATGTGGTTTGCTATGTTTCTCTGTGTTCTCCCTGCATTCACAGGAAAACATCTGTTTCTGTCAGCAGTCAGTTCTCTGTTAAGTTCCTTTTCCCACACTGTCTCTTGAGTCCTTCCGTTTAGCCTTTTAGCTCGGTGCAGCTGTGCAACCATTTTTTTCATTAAGTTAAAATAATATCCTTTATTTCCTGTTGCGTTGTGAATTTTGTTTGAATTAATCTCGACCTCAGCAGACTCAGACTCAATAAGGTCTCATCTCTCTGGTTATCTCAGTGCAGAGTTCCTTCTGAGCATCTCGGGGGATTTGAAGTCAATAAATTGACTCTACAACAGGATGTCAGGTTGCACAGCTGTCAGGTGAGACGTTCTTCTGCCATATGGCTCCAAGCTGATCAGAATGAGAAGGATGAAGCCTGCCTACCAAAGTTCCTTTATTTGATACTTCTAAAGGTCAGCCTGTATCTACATTATTATGCTCATTAAAGCAAAAATAAAGTAAGCAGTAAGGACGACTTTAATTAAATGTATGATGTCAACACATTTCACAGAACTGTAATAGGTTAGTTGAAAGCAATAATATTAAGTTGAACCTAATCGTTTTTATTTAAACCTAATATTATTGCTTAAAACTAACACAGTTATGTGAAATCTGTTGACATAATACATTTAATCAAAGTCAATGTTTCAGTTGTTTCAGTGTAACATGCATTAAGGAACATGATGCAAATACAAAAAACATAAGCAAACAGATTGGCACAACTTCAACTTGGATAGTAAGCCCTTAAATAAAAACTTGCAGGGCTATACAAGATCAACATTGGTGCAGTGCCAACCATGATGTTGCCATTGTACCAAACTTTGGTTTTGTAGGTGTTTTGGTAATGTTTATAGCCGTTCCAAACAGCTTTACTCACAGGCAGGGTGAAAAGCCTGCCGTCAGAGGGAAAAAAACTTAAATGCAGCACGCACCAAACCCAGAACACGTTGAAGGAATAATCTATCCCATCTGGCCTGGGAACACCTAAGGATCACCCACAAGAAGTTGAAGGAAATATCCAAGCAGAAGTACATCATAGCTACCTTGCCTAGTCTGTTAGCCTGGATAACCAGTAAAAAATTGATAAATGTTACAAATATGATCAAATAAATGTAAAATGCAGTACCTTTAGAGTGTAAATGTGTGGCCAAACCAATAGACACCAATAGGAGAAGAAATGACACATTACAAACAACTTTTATTCTAAGTCAGAGTGCAAACTGTTACTTAAAAGTAATTATGGTTTCATATCAGTCAACATCTGGAGCAGGTTAGCAGGACTTTATACACCGTGTCTTTGGGTATAAAGGTCCATCTCCTCATTAAGTCCCTGTGGGAAACCTGGACAGCATCTTTTTTCACTGGTGTTTATTTCACTCTGACGCAGGGATCGCATGAATCAAGGCCTGGCTTTTATGGGCCAGTAAAAGTCTATTCTCACCACTCGAACAAGGATTTTGTTAAAGGATGTTGCACGCCTTAAATTCTCCTGTAAACTGGCAGGAGGACATAGTATACAGCTTATTTTCTGTTCTTGATATTTTTAACTATTGTCTCACAAGGTAAATGTTTTATTTTAACTTGTCTTACTGCTATAGTTCTAGACTTAAATTGATATCAGATTTTATTAAATTGTATTCAATACAGTAGGTTAAGAAGAGACTGTCCTCACCAAACAAATAATAGCATTGATTGCAAAGACTTACCCAACAAGCAACCTCTTGTCTTTGTGTAGATAAAACTCTCTAAGCCTGATTAGCATATAGCTAAGCCACATATGTTATCGTCTTACAAATCAGGCGCTGAATAAAAAATGCATCTAATTTGTGATTTTGGAAAAGAATGATGATACATTATTTTTATTGAGATAATAAAGCTTATTTAATAAATGAATCATATTGGTCGGGAAACATTAGCAATCAGAAAATAAGACTGGACAAACTGGAAATAACTCATTATTCAAATGTATAGAAACAAATGCAAAAGAAAGCCTGAAATGATTACACAAAACAAACAGTTAATAGACTGGCTTTGATCACTTGATTCCCTGCAGTTAAGTTTATGTTGTTTTATTGTTCAATAAGTGTCCTAATCACTCCTTTCTGGTTTGCAGGATGTCAGTAAGGTATCAAAGCTGTTACATTGATACATCCTTATCTAATGGTTTTTTACTTTCCTTGTTTCTCTCCACCTCAGCTCAACTTGGCTGAATACACATTTAGGTTGATATATTTCCAGTGTTCTATGCAGAGGTGTTAACAATTAGCACATCTGTACGATTAGCACCTGTTGTTAGCATGCAAGAGTATGGGATTCACTGAAAAAACTATCCAATGGCCATATATTAAACATGTCAACGTTTCTTAAAGGATTATCACTCAGTCAACTCAAGTTAAGAGTATTAGAAGAATGTGGAATATACATTACACCAGGGCAGGGGCGGACTGGCTATTGGGAATACCGGGAGTTTCCCCGGTGGGCCGGTGCTGTGTGTGGGCCGTAGAGCCAAAAAAAAAAAAAAAAAATCTTTTTTTTGTTGCCTAAATCCTACCGGCCCACATTTGTAAGTGTTCCGGCCACTACCTTTTTTTTTTTTTGCTTACCTAAATCCTACCGGCCCACATTTGTAAGTGTTCCGGCCCAGCCCAGCCCAGCCCAGAGGGGTGTGGCCCACTGGGCTGGGCTGGGCCATTTTGATAGGCTACCTTTGTTCTATCTATCAGTTTCAATTTCACACATCAGGCCCGTAGCAGCTGTCACTGCGCAGTGAACGATCAGGAGTGAGTGACTGAGAGACCTAGCTGGCAGTTGCTTACAGATGGATAAACAAGCTCCAAATCGTAAAGGCATTTTTGTATAGTTTGTGTATACAGTATACAGTATTGTAGCGAGCCCTGGGTTCAGAGGGAGGGGCTTGCATAGGGGAGGGGGGGGTGGGATTGGCAGGGAAACGGGGTTCAGGGGGAGTGGCTGTACGGCTGTACCCGTAGGATAGAAAAGGGGGAAGTGACGTCTGACTCAGAGGTCGCGCGGCTGTGGAGAAGAACGTGTTGCCCACATTCTGTCACTGAGTTTAGGCTAGTTAGCTAGCAGGTTTATTGTTTTGGGTGCTGTCACTTTTGCCTCCACTTGCTGTTCAAATAAATGTTGAAAGAAAAAGTAAATCTGTTTACGGTTCTGTTTTATATGGGTGAAGAAGAAGAAGAAGAAGAAGAAGAAGAAGAATTGGGAGGGATGAAACCCTCTTTAATGGTCACACATGCAGAGCACACAGCACCTACAGTGAAATGTGTTCTCTGCTTTTAACCCATCCTAGTACCAGGAGTCTAGTACTGGGAGCAGTGGGCAGCTATTGTACAGCGCCCGGGGAGCAATGGGAGTGAGGGGGGAAGGGGGGTGTCCAGTGCCTTGCTCAAGGGCACCACGGCAGGGCAGGAGGTGAACTGGGACCTCTCCAAGTAGCAGTCCACACTCCAAATGTAGGTCTGGTCGGGGACTTGAACCGGCGACCCTACGGCTCACAGTCCAAGCCCCTACTGACTGCCATAGATTTAGTCCCTAATTTTGCTCTCAAAGTGCACCAGATTGATAAAAAAAAATCTTCCCGGGGGAGCTTAACCCCGGACCCCCCTAGAGGGGGTGAGGTCCACCACCTGCCCACACCCCCTGTTAAATTGTCTCACCCACATTGAGGATGCTTCCTACGCCCATGTTTTATTCCATGTGTCAAGTCAGGCAAATTGAGTCCAAATGTTATTGCATCAATGATCTGTTAACATTAAAATCACTAAATATATGCTGTAACTATTTTGCTCTAAGCAACTCAAGGGCTCAGGTAATGTGATTACTATATGAATAATTTTCCAAAATACCATAAAATGCATTGGGTTTTTTGTTAAGTAACATAATTTCGTCGCCGGCTGGCCGATACATGCCGCGCATTAAGTGGGCCTGTCTGTCAATTAATCCCCGGGCCACTTTTTCCCCCCCAGTCCGCCCCTGCACCGGGATGATATTTACTGGCCCTTTGACTATAATGTTAAAAAGTAATAAAAAAAATTGTTGGGCCTTTATTCCAGAGAGGGTGTTAAATTGAGAGATCGAGGGGAAGACATTGCCTGAAAACTTTGGCGGGCTCGGGTTTCGAACCCACCTACTAGCTACTGTAGTGACAACTCCTGTCATTTATTGCATCTCTGCGTGAATGATTAGATAATTTCACCTAAATTAAATCAAATTAAATTATGTTGATGGTTAATTTAGCTTCACATGTAGACCTACTGAGTTCTGAACTTGCCATTTAGATCTATAAAGGCCTTGGGGCTATGTTGTTTAATTAAACACAATATATGCACTCCACTATGCTGTTGTAGTATTTACTGTATCTGAAGCTCTTAATATGATTGCTCATATTTCAAGCCATCTTTTTCCCGGCCCCTTGCTTTGGATCATTTTCATCAACCGGCGCCTATTCCAAACTAATTGAATAGCCCTGCATTACACTGTTAATATTTGGCATCTAGGCTGGGATCGCAATCACTCCCCACGAGGAACCAAGGGGTACACTGTAAAAAAAGATCCTAATTTTACAGGAAATAACTGTACATTTTTAAAGTAATTATCATGTTTTTTTAAATAACTTGCAAAATCCTGTACAATTACAGATATTAAAGGTGGGGTAGGTAAGTTTGAGAAACCGGCTCGAGATACGCTTTTTGTTATATTCCATGGAATGCTCTTAACATCCCGATAGCAATGAATATCTTAAGTGCTTTGACAAAAAATCCATAAAAAAATGTCATCTGTGGAAGCCGTAGTGCTGTAAAAAGCACGACCAATCATTTCAGCCGGCCCAACTAAAATAACTGGATGGCCTACCTGCCTGTCAGCCTTCCATCAGTGCACAAACTTATCTCGTGCCCTCATTGGAAAAAAATTCCGGCTGTGTATTTTCAAATTCTAGCGCACTCGAGCTGGTTTCTCCAAAATGACCTACCCCACCTTTAACTATAAATTAACAACCCAAAATATTATTTTAATAACAACAAATAACATTTATTTAAAAAATTTAAAAGTACATTTACTATATAATATTTACAGTATTTTTGCACTTTCAGAAAATACATGCAGATGTATGTCAAATATAAATTATTATCTGTAATTAAATATGTAACTCGTAATATCTTTGTACATGGGAAAAACACTGAAATTATCTCATCTTGTCGATCTAAGATTCTAATGCTTTGGACAAGGTTCAACACTGGCTGAACAACATTTGCTTACAGTTAACAGTATGCATGATGTTCAGTAAACGACCAGTCAAAATCGAAGGATCCAATGTGATTTTAAACGGAGCAGAAATAGAACTAGTCCCCCAGTTCAGGTATCTTGGAGTCATATTGGACTCGAACTTGACTTTTAAGAAACATATTAAGAAAGTATCCAATACCATTACATTTAACAAATTAGACCTTTCTTAACTGTCAATGCTGCAAAGTCATACCTCCACTGTATGATTCTATCCCACATTGAATACTGTTTGACAAACTGGTCGTTTGCTTGTGCCACAAACCTGAAACCCATAGAACAGCTGTACAAGAGAGCTATCAAGGTGTTTGACAGAAAGCCAAACTCATACCACCACTGTACCACCCTTGAAAAACACAATTTCTTGAGTTTTGACAATTTTAAGTCTTTTAACAGTATGTGTTTTTTTTATAAATGCTTATATGGACTGGCCCCCCCTCCCTTAGGGGAATTCATCCACACAAAAACACACTGGACGCTGCACTAGATCAGAAACCAGAGGAGACTGTGAGGTCCACCGTAGACGGACCACTTTCGGTCAAAATGTACTATCAATTAAGGGCAGCTCTTTCTGGAATAGCCTCCCAACTGAGTTACGGGATTGTCCCACTTTGAATAGTTTTAAAGGTCAACTAAAATAATGGTTGAGAAACAAACAAACGTGCAATCACCGCTAAATGCACTTTAACACAGGGGAATCTCCTCTTGCACTTTAGGTAGCTCTTTTATCTTCTCTTGCACTTTATATGTCGTAGCTGCTACATTGTACTGCCATGTGTTTAATGCTTGTATATGCTGCTCATGCTCTTTCTGCATATCATTTATTTATTTTTGCTATGTATATAAATGTCATGTTCTTAAATGTTGCATGTGAGGGACTACAGATGGAAATGAGCTCAAAGCTCAAATCCGGCATATTTACATTTTATATCGACATTTTTATTCATTGGGATAAACCCCTTGAGATGCACCATCTCGTTTTCAAGGGGGTCCCGTTTGAAGCATTAATTGTTAAAAATGTTCATCAATGTGCATTGTCCCTCTTCAAATAAACGATTAAATGAAATGAAATGAATATAAAAGTGTATTACTATAAGATTTTAAGATATTTCTTTTGTAATTTTAAGGTTAACATAAAACTGTAAAAAAAAGTGTCAAATAAAAAAAACGTAAAATGTAAGTAAGTCACAGTTATCTTTGTTACAGTCACAGTTATCTTTGTTTTATGTATGTGTTATGTTGCTGTGGGTTTTTTCCATTGGTCAATATACAGTAATAAGCCTTATAGTCTTACATGCAGTATAATGTATGTTTTTTTTTTTTTTTAATTACATTTAAATAAAAAATTAAATAAGCAACTTCCCAATTTACAACAATAAAAGGTCTAATATCAGAGTGGGCTGGGTTTGGATTCGGATTCTGGCCGACAGCCAGAGCTACGGCACTTGAAATAGAATTCAGCCAAAACACGGCAGACAAGTCAGGCATATTTCGAATGAGTCCACAACACTCCTGATTGGTTAATATAAACTTCATCGAAGAAACCTGCCAATGAGAACTGTCAGTTAAATCTAAATCACAACTCCAGAGCTTGATAAAAAGGGCTGGAAAAATAATTGGCATGCTTCCACCATCCTCTCTTCAGGAGATATTTGAGGAGATGGTGAGAAAGCAAGGCCGTAAAATCACATGCGACCCCAAACACATCCTGTATAGAGAGTTTGAGTTGCTGCCAGAAGGTATAGATTACCAAACTGTAAATTGAACAGGTATAAGTTTTCCTTTGTTCCACTGTCAATCAAGCTGCTGAACAGTCAGAAACAATTGTGATTATGCTGTTAGGAGTTGTTGGGAGGTGAAATGTTGACAGTGTAGTTTGTGCAATCGAGAAGGTTAAATAGGGAAAGTGCAATATGTGTAAATAGGTATGGATACAATGTGAGCAATCTGACGGACACTATGCATAGGTGCAATAGGGAAAGTGCAATATTGATTTGTGTATGAATGCAGTAGGGAAAAATGCAATATTTGATGGTGTATGAATGCAATAGCGAAAGTGCAATATGTGATTTATGTATGTGCAATAGGGATATGTGCAATAGGGAAAGTTCTGTACCTGTATGTTTCTTGTTTGTTTCTTTGCCATGTGATATGTGATCTATGTTCTGTACCTATTATTGTTCTAAATGTTTTATGTTTATTATCTCGATGCCCAAGACAAATTTCTCCTAAGGGAGACAATAAAGCTCTATCTATCTATACAGTAATAAGCCTTATAGTCTTACATGCAGTACAATGTATGTTTTTTTTTTTTTTTTAAATTACATTTAAATAAAAAATTAAATAAGCAACTTCCCAATTTACAATAATACCCTATAAAAGGTCTGATATCATTACATTACATGTCATTTGTTAGACGCTTTTATCCAAAGTGACTTACATACATTCAGTACTGTGGACAATCCCCACAGGAGCACTTTGGGGTGAAGTGTCTTGCCCAGGGACACAATGACATGCTGACTGCAGTGGGCCTCGAACTTGCTATCCCCTGATTCGAAGCCCACCACACTATCCACTGAGCCACAGCCTCCCATATCAGAGTGGGCTGGGTTTGGATTCGGATTCTGGCCGACAGCCAGAGCTACGGCACTTGAAATAGAATTCAGCCAAAACACGGCAGACAAGTCAGGCATATTTCGAATGAGTCCACAACACTCCTGATTGGTTAATATAAACGTCATCGAAGAAACCTGCCAATGAGAACTGTCCGTGCCTGCCGTTCACATTTGAAACATCCATGTCAGTTTGAGCGGGTCTCCTGCGGAGCTACAGCTATCTGTATGTGTGCTCCAGGAGTTTATGGATTAATATCGGGATCGTTTTACATCTACACGTTAAATATGAGCATCAGGACGTCAACAGAGAACAGAAGACTTGAGATCTGGTGAGTCCTGCAACTGTAATGGAGTTAAACATGTTTTTAGATAATCCTTAGTTTGTGAATGTTATATTTTTTATTTAAGGTTACGTTTATTTCTTCTAGTTCAGTGAGTTTTGGTCGCACAGTGATGAGACGTATACATATAGAATCTGTGGAATCTCAGCTTTCATATGATATGTCGTTTGTGCAGATAGCATGAAGTAGAAAAGATCGCTTTTGCCAGTTATGTGCTAAAGTAGTGTTAGCCCCGTTAGCCCATTTTTTCGAAGTGCTGATTTATGGTGCGTTCACACCGGACGCGATGCGATGTTTGGCGGTGACGCGATTACATGTAAAGTCAATGCAGAGACGCGGACAGACGCAAATTCACTCCGAAGCGGTTGATGCGAATGCCGCGGTGCGATTGAGGCGATTGAAGGGGGCCGCGACAACCGCTCGAGTTTTTGTGTGTGACGCGATCTTGCCATAGCCAATCAGCGGTGAGGATCACAGCCTGCCGTCACTGACGTTGAAACAGAAAACCAAAACATCAGCCGTTAGCTGTTAGCACTCAGAGCTCACAGCTCCTCATATCTGTTCAGAAACTAGACAACAGTTAAACAAGTACAAACCACAGACTGTCGGTGTCATGGCGTATACAGTCACTGGCTTATTTATGTCTGTAGGCCGTTTTTGTGAGTGTGGACGGAGCATATACAACGTTAGTTTAGCCTGATCACAAACCTGCAGGTCCGCTGCAACTCTGACTACTTTTAAATCCAGGCTGAAGACTTTTCTTTTTGTCGCTGCTTTTAATTGAACTATTCACATCTTAGACTGCACTGTAACTTTTATTCATGTATTTTTTTTCTTTTAATGTTTATTTTATTTGCTTTTCTTTTTAATGACTGATTTTAAATGCCATTTTCTTAATGTCTTTCATTTTTTTGTAAAGCACTTTGAATTGCCTTGTGTTGAAAAGTGCTATATAAATAAACTTGCCTTGCCTTGCCTTGCCTTGCCTTGATCGATCAGAAAACACACATATTAAAAGATGTTTCGCCTGCCGTCTTGTCTGCAGACTTGTCAAAGCATTAATTCTAGTGGTGCACGATAATTATCGGCCCGATAATTATTGGTCCGATATTAGGAATTATGACGTCATCCCGATAAACCTGATAAAAGTATTAATAGCCCCGATAATATACAATCTATTTTTTGGGTAAAAAAAAAGAAAAATACTGCGGTGTGGGTGGATTGGGATGAGGGGCGCTTGTTTTTCACTCGGCTCCTCCCGTTTTGCCAGTACTGTGGTATTAGTGGTTTAGGAAGAGGGAAGTTTTTCACAAATCCAGCGCTCCCTAACTCATGCCTGGCTGTGACGTAAATGGTGTGCGGCCGTGAAGCCAGGACAGTAAACAAACATGTCGTCGGTAGTATGGGACTATTTCAAAGTTTCAGAGTTAGATAGTTCGCTTGCTATTTGTATTAACAAATGCAATGCAGAAGAATTTACTCCGCGCGAGAAGGCTAACTTTATTTTGCTTACTTTAACATCATTTTTCATGGTGGGGCTAAGCCATTTCTTGGTATGGCTGTAGCCTACCCCAGCCATACCCTGGCACTGCCACTGGTGGGGTGTATGGTGCGGGCCATTCTGCGCATGCGTTAAATATTTTAACGCAATTAATTCAAAAAGTTAATTACTGCCGTTAACGCGATCATTTTGACAGCATTAATATATATATATTATATTATTATCGGTTATCGGTATCGGTCTTGAGAAGTTGGAAGTTATCGGTATCGGTTTCAAAAAACCAATATCGTGCATCCCTAATTAATTCATGGTTATTTCTCTCACAGGCTCCGCCCTCTACTGGACTCTATGGGTACTACCCCTTGATCATATCATACAAGCATTCATCCACTGAGAAATCTATAACTGTAGCCGGCCCCGGGGCGGACCCAGGGGCGCCGTAAGGGGGTGAAAAGTTAGGACGATTCTAAGGGCCCGTGACTGACAGGGGCCCCAAACATTTTTAGAACATTAAGAAAAAATGTTTAAGTAACCTTTCGTCAATCATCAATAATTATCATTAATATAACGTCATATTGATAATGTACTCACTAAACTTACGATTCATTTACTTATTTTCTTCCAAAAGTTAATTATCCAAAGCATCGAACACCCCCCTCTATTTACATGTAATGGTTTGGTCCTGCCTCCAAACGCTATGCGGCACCGTGACCGGCCCTTTAGCAGAGTGAGAGCATGTAAGGAGGGATGCTAGTACTTACGTGTGTACGTACAAACGACTAACAAAGTCAGGCTTTCAAGAAAGAAAAGAAAGGAGAGAAAGACAAGAGAGAGGGACTAAAGGGCGACAGTATGTCACCCAGTTTTTCAAAATAAAAGGTGGGTGTGGTCCATGAGTGGTGGAAATTAGTCTGTTAGCTAAGCGTAGTCCATTGTAAATAATAATTGTAATGTTTTGCTGACATTAAAGGTGGGGTAGGTAAGTTTGAGAAACCGGCTCGAGATACACTTTTTGTTATATTGCATGGAATGCTCTTAACATCCCGATAGCAATGAATATCTTAAGTGCTTTGACAGAAAATCCATAAAAAAATTCATCTGTGGAAGCTGTGGCGCTGTAAAAAGCATGACCAATCATTTTAGCCGGCCCAGCTAAAATAACTGGATGGCCTACCTGCCTGTCAGCCTTCCATCTGTGCACAAACTTATCTCGTGCCCTCATTGGTCATGTGCGCGTTCGTGTGTGTTGGAGGAGGGGCTCTGTAAGGAAGTGGCAGATTTTTTCCGGTTGTGTATTTTCAAATTCTAGCGCACTCGAGCTGGTTTCTCCAAAATTACCTACCCCACCTTTAAGTAGGGCTGCAACAAACGACTAATTTGATAATCGATTAATCTATCGATTAATGAAACGATTAATCGACTATTCGGACTATTACTGTATGCCTTGCACAATTTCTCAAACGCTCTTATTTAGCCATCAACTTTTAGATTTAGCTTGAGGTTGTTTTAGGCATGTGGAAACTAGCAATGAAGACAATAAAGATGAATACTTGATTCAAAAATACATATTATTAAATTAACTAAACACATTTTGAACAAAATTAACATAGCTTTTAATTTAAATTAAATAAATAATATTTCACATCAAAAGAAACAAGTGTTTTAACAAATCGTATTAAATAAACTGATGACAGAACTGTAAACAGAATAGCTGAAACTTTAACAAAATAAATAACTCAGTTACCTCTAATCATTAACCCATGTTTGTATAATGGATCTGGATCTGGATCTGGATTAATACTGAGCAGAACCCAGAGGTATCACGCTCAGTGGGTGATGGATGATCCCCGCTAAATGTCTCTTAAAATTTGCCGGAAGCACTCCACGGTTTCTGCGATGACAGCTTCTTCTGGTAGCAAATTCCACTCTGATTGTTCTCGGAAAGAAAGAGTATTTAAGAGTGTCACTAGTTGCGAAAATTCGCTCGAAGTTCAAAGAGTTGGCTTTGCGGGTTGCACTTCTTCTAACTGGCTCTAGGTACATTGATGCATCTTGAAGAAGAGAACCAAACGAGCCAATCGCCGCCTTTCACTTAATTCCACCCAGTTCAACCGCATGAGCATTTCTGTGACACTGCTGTCCCATTCATAATCTCCAAAAATGAATCTTGCACCTCTTCTTTGTACTGATTCCAGGGCATCACTGTCTTTATCAGTGTAGGGGTCCCAGACCGAGCTGGCGTACTCTAGTTTAGAACGTACTCGGGCCACAAAAGCTGTCTCCTTCAGTTTCTGGGGACAGCGACGCAGGTTCCGGCGTAGGAAGCCGAGCGAACGGTTTGCCTGTGTTACAATTTGGCCAATGTGTTGGCCAAATTTCAGGTTGTTATGGATTTCTACCCCAAGATAAGGCTGGTGGGTCACCTATTTTAACACCTGGCCACATAGAGTATAGTTTTTAATGTGCGGGTTTGTTGATCTGCTTGTTCGTAGGATGTAGCACTTACTAGTATTAAAGCACATTCCCCAAGTGTTAGCCCATTCCTGAAGTCTAGTCAGGTCACCCTGTAGGTCTTCTTGGTCACTTCCATTTTTAATAGGCCTGTAGAGCAGGCAGTCATCCGCGAATAACCGCACTGTAGATGCTACATGTGACGGCAGGTCATTAATGTAGCATAAGAAAAGCAATGGACCCAGCACAGTGCCTTGTGGGACACCAGAGTCAATGTGAACTGTACTTGATTTCACCCCTTCTACGACTACTTGTTGGCTTCTTTGCATGAGAAAGGTTGTGGTCCAATCAAGTATTGGGCCGGTTATACCCATATGGGCCAGCTTTAGCAACAGGCGCTTATGTGGAACCGTGTCAAAAGCCTTTGAGAAATCAAGGATTGCCACATCGACTTGCAATTTCTGGTCATGATATTTTGCCAGGTCATGCATTGTGACTAGGAGTTGAGTTTCACACGAATGGTTTTGTCGAAATCCATGCTGGAACGGGGTGAGGACATTATGCCTTTCCAGGTGATTCAACAGGTGTTTGCAAATGATGTGTTCCAGGAGTTTACAACATACTACTGTCAGGGAAACTGGTCTGTAATTTGTGGCGGTGTGCCGGTCCCCTTTCTTGAATATAGGCGTAACGTTTGCCTGCAGCCAGTCATCGGGTAGATTTCCTGTTTGCAGTGACTGCGTGAATACGCACTTGAGCAGTGGGCCTATTTGGAGGGCCAGCATTTTGAGTATACGATTGGGTAGACCATCTGGGCCGCTAGCCTTGTTGATCTTAATATGTGCCAGTAGTTTGGTCACTCCTTCAGTTGTGATGATCAGGTCTTCTATCTGCGGGGCTGGATCTCCTGATATAGAGGGCTGGCTACCATCATCCTAAGTAAATACAGATTTAAATTGTTTGTTGATGAGTTCAGCCTTGTCTTTGCTGCTACTGTAGAGGTCTTCACCCTCTCTAATAGGGGAGACTCCAATGTTGTCCGCTCCACACTCTTTGACATATTTCCAGAATAGTCTGGTATTGTTTTCAGCAAGACTCTGCTTGAGTGTGTAATGTAGTTAACTCAGTGTGTTGCTGCTAGCATACATAATACCTGACGTGGAAACGTTACTCGTGGATGGGGCTACAGCGCTACTACAAAGACAGTCGAACCCGGTGCATTTCTCCGTCTGAATGTGGTGCACTTTTGCTAAATGTTTCGACAAATTGCTCGTGTTACCGCCCTTACATGCTAAACTCTTATTGCACTTTTGTCAACGAGCATTCTCCACATCGAGACGGGTAAAGTTTAACCACACCTCGGAGCGCGTTCTCTCCGCCATCTCCGCAGTGTGTTGCTGCATGTAGCAGCTGCGTGTGTGTAAACTGCCCCGCCCCCTCGCACACAGACGGGGGAGAGAGATCTCGTCCGATCGAAAATACATCATAGACGCATTTGTTTGTTTTTTTGCATATTAGAAACGAGTTGGCGACTCTCAGACTGTGATATAATGTTTTTGTAGCAATAATACATGACATATATTTTTTAAATGTCTCCAGTACCGATAAAAAGACCAATAACGTTGGAGCTTAACGGCGCGTAAAACACATGTGATGACGTCACCAACGAATCGACGACTGAATTAGTTGGCAACTAATTTGGTAATCGATTTTAATCGATTAAGTCGATTAGTTGTTGCACCCCTACCTTTAAGTACTGTTAATATCTTCACAGAACATTCAGAGGTTTTTCATTTCACTCCTCTTTTAGCTGACATTTAATAAATGCAGGTACATTTTTAGCAGCTATTCATACTAAATCAGTTGTCCCTCCCCCTGGTGCCAGGACCAACAGATCCATCTTTAGGCTCCGCAGCCCTGTCCCCCCATAAGGCTTTGCAGTCTTGCCATGCTGTCCATTGAAAGCCAGTTGGCTAGAAAGCTGGACTTCAAGGACTTGATCAGTGACTTTGCCTGTAAGAAGGCTAGGTGCTGGGCTCTTGGTGAGTAAGGCTGAGCCAGGGCTCGTAATAACTGTTATAGGGCAAGGCTATGGTAACGATATTGGATCACTACACACCAGATGCATGATGAGAAAAAGACTGAGAACAGGTAATAGGCTCTGATTTAGCACCCCCATCAGGCCTTTTTACTTCCATCTCCGTTTTGTTGTCCGTTTACACTTTAATACCCGCTTATTTTGTAGTTGGTATGTATATTTAATTAAAATTTACTGCTTATGTTATTTTTTTTGTTATAGCATTTTATCAATGATAATATTGGTGTTAATGTTCACTTTATTTTAATTTAAGAGGTCATGTATATTTAAGTTATATTTATTTAGATTTTTGAATGTTCCATTCAAAAATGTTATTAAAAAGGCATGTACACCATAAAAGATGACTATTGAGGTCTATTGTCAGGAATGTTAGTGTTATATCAAATAGTGAATTCTACTGCAGCAGAATGTTGCACGTCTGCACAATGTTATATGTTCACCGCTCAGTGTCAGTAAATATTGTACAGTTAGTATTGGACTACAAGATAGATGCAAGCCTGTACAGGTAGAGTTATTTAAAGCATAAATGAGTCGGTTGGGTTCTGGAGGTGTGGTTACAGCATTGTGCTTGGTTGGCATGGCCTGGGCCTGGTGGTGGGGCCCAATGTGATATCTTTTCATGGGGCCCAAAATCCCTGGCGGCGCCCCTGGGCGGGCCTACCTGAATGCGTGCACATCCCACCGTATAAAAGGAGGCCTCGCCTCCTGACTGTCATCCTTTTCTCTTCAGCAAGCAAAAGAACAACTGGGCGAAGCTAAGCGAAAAGTAGAAGACATGGACTCACCTTTATTGGAGCAGCGACCCTGCCCTTCGTGCCTGGGCTTAATTGCCGATTGCCACCGTCGATGTGTCGAGTGCCTGGGGTCTGACCTCGCGGCGGCCAACCTGGGCCCGCTTCCGGCCTGCAACGCCTTCCGCCTGATCATGCTGGCGGCTGGAACATTTTCGAGGAGCGTTATGTCTCGCCAGAAGAGGCGGACCTCGAGGTGGTGGAGATGGAAGAGCACGACGACGGAGTGCCCTTCGTGTTTGCCATGCCAGCGGACCGGGCGGCCCCGTTCGTCGGGGGGAGGGAAGACGACACCACGTTGTCCGATGCTTCCAGCGGCCTCCAGGAGGGTCCGCAGCACAGGTCTGCGCGGCAGGACTTCCCGGCGGTGATGGCTATGGCGGCGGAGCGCCTAGGCTTACCGCTCCCCCCTCCGCTGGCACCAAGGCCGGTGAGCTGCCTCCATCAGGGTTTCTACGGCCCGGCTCGCCCGGCACAGCCGGCCTTCGTTTCGCCCCCCCTGCCAGACATCTGGCGGTGTGTGGAGGCAACGTGGCCACTTAAAACGAAGACTCCAGTGGCGACATGGGCCGGAATCCTCAGGGTGCAGGGGCGCTCGGACACGGAGTGTCCCGGTGTGTCCCCCCTGGATGAGAGCCTGGCAGCCCATCTGTGGGCAGAGGGGAGAAAGCCTCTGCCGCGTGGCCGCGAGATCCTGGAATATCTGGATAAGATGTTCAGTCTCGGAGCACAGATGGCAGCAGCGGCCAGTAATCTCGGCGTGTTGGGGGTCTCGCTGATCACCTAGGGGTGGGCGATATGACGATATATATCGTCGTGACGATATTAGGTCTCCACGATATGCTTTTTCAGAGATATCGTAGCTATCGTGATAAAAAAAAAAAAAAAAAAAGTTGAAAAAAAAAAAAACTGATGTGAAAGACATGCTCTAAAGCTGTCTAGTCAGGATTCAGACAGTATTGCACTTCATTTATTGTCTTGGTTGATTCTGTTGGCTTATATTTTATTTTATTTGCGTGCATATGAAACGCTAACCATTCCCATTGAGATCATTAAAACTATCATTTGAACGGCGATCAAGCCTGAAGCCACAGAGACGGACACGATCCCCTGTCCGGCTAGGGTTTGCCAACACACTCTCACTCCATAATCGTCCAGGAGCGACGTTTGGTCAGTGTCCGTGGCGTGCAGTTGTGACGCTCTTAGGCTCTTTCAGCTTCATAAAGGGACGCACATAGCTTTCAACTGATTGCAATGTATTCCCATCTGTGGCGGGATTTGACGCTCATGGAAGCACGGCATTCGTTTGTGTCGGCTGCCCTTAAAGGCAATGTGAGCGTCCATTCTCATTGGATAACGAAGAATTGTACACCCGGAAGTAAGTATTCCCCTTACTGTCGATTGATTTTACAGTGATATCTGCACTACTCATCGACTAAAAAAACACCAGATTATCCTTGTTAATTACACAACAATGATTGGTTTAAATTGTGTGCAATACTTTTGTATTTTTCCCCTTCGATTCGGAGAAACAAATATTTTTTCGGAGTAAAGGATGGCAGAAGACACTACACTACCCAGAATCCCCAGCTATCGTTTGGACTACACCTCTGTTTGACAAACCCCGTGATAGTCCTCAAGCTCTGTGATTGGAGAGTGTGCTCCGAGGGTTACGCCGAGCCTCGAACAGCACTTGAAATGGGATGGAACCATGGCAGACTGTCCAAAACTGGATTTGAACAGCTGGGGGAGCAGGAGGGGAAGAGGCTCTCCGTGCGCGGCGCAGGGGGCTATGACAGCGGACGGAGAGCCTCTTCCCCTCCCGCTCCCCCAGCCTCACCTACTGATTTTAATTTCACCATATATCAAGCCCGATCGATTTCACAATGTCAGCGCACCTCTGCTTTCGTGTTGGTAGTTCAGTCCGAGTTGTTTGACACGCTAGTGCTAGTGCTACCTCAGAAAGTTCATTTTTATACTGAGAAACTGTGCCTTGAAGCCATATCAAAATGTTGAATTGTTCATTCAGGGATTCAATTCAGAAATAAAACCAGCTTGAAATGCTATTTTGGTCTGTTACTCCTTTTTGTTTTAGTTTCTGTTACCTTGTAGGTCCTTGTACTGTTAGTAACTTGAAAAATAACCATAATAACCGACATGAAAAAATATCGTGATATATATCGTCTATCGTGATACTGCTTGAAAAATATCGTGATAATATATTTTTCAATATCGCCCACCCCTATGATCACCCCTCAGCAGGACATCCCCGCCTCCGGACGGGGGCGATTACTCGGACCGCTGCGTGGGCCAGATGAATAATCTGGTCCACGGTATGGCAACCGCAGCCGGACGCGTGATGTCCCTGGCCACCGCGGAGTCGCGTCACGTGTTAGGCTAGGTTTGACCGCGCTGTCAAAGAAGGACCGGGATGATCGCCTTGGGGCTCCCGTATCCACGGAAGGGCTCTTCGGGTCGATCACCTTGGTCACCCAGCGTTTCAGTCGCTTGGAGGAAGAGAGGGCACAGCTCAGCCGCATGCTGCCGCTGGCTCGTCCTCAGGCGCCTCCTCAGGGTAGAGAGCGCCCGGTGGTGGTAAGGCGGAGAGAGAGGCCACGGTACAAAGCCCCCGTGACTCCTGTTGCTCCCTCTGCCTCCGCGGTTCGACCCGGAGTCGGAGAGCCGGCTCAGTACCGGCACTCGCGGGGACAGGCTGGCCGAACCCGACGGGCTCCCGCTCCGGCTCCGCCTCGGCAAAGGGCTTCTGGGTGGGGTGCACCATCCTCCAGAAGCTGACTGGCGGTGGGAGGAAGCGTCCCGGTGGAGAGAGTTGCTTTCTCCACCCAGGACGGGAGGGTGAATCCCGCCTCCTCCCTATTTGACCCCACTGTTGTGACACAATCATCTTTAAATACAAATGATTGCTTGTATCCCAGTCTGAGTGTCTTTTCTCTCCACAAATCCACACTTCCACATAATGTTAACCATACAGATTCCCCACTCGCTGCCCCGGTTGTAACTCCAGTAAAGGAGGCAGCTAGAGGGCATGCGCAGGTAAGAGTAATAAACCGCGCTATGCGGGTATAGGGACATTATGGCCGGCGTAGCAGGGTTAGGAAACACATAACGTAGAGCAGGGGTGCCCAACCTTTTTTGAACCGAGAGCTACTTTTAAAGTTGCCAGTCTGCCGAGATCTACCAGTCCAGATAGAGGCGTAGCCATTACTGACAGCCTACTGCCAGGTAAATACACACTTCTACTTGTATAAAACTGACCTTTGTATGATTAATACTTCATAAAATACTGCAGATCCTTTATCTTACCTCTTTCTAATCTACACACATACAAGTATTTAACTGAAGTTACACAACAGTGTTGTTGATACAGAGTTGGAGTTTATTCACACGTCACTACAGTGGGTAATGTTTTCAAGAAGCATTGAACAGTGCTGCCACATATGACACAGGAAGAAAAGAAAAGACTCTGAACCCTTTCTTTGCCATTATATAAAAATAGTGTTGCTACAAAAGTATAAATTAGGCTTACTAATAAGACAACTCAGATCTGAAGCTACACAGGAATCTGCTGCAACAGTGCAATAAAAAAGACAAAATTAATAGAATCAAACCCTTTTTTTGTTGCATTTTAGTAGAGTATAAAAAGAAATGCCTTTAAAATAGGATGCAAGCAACACTAGTTTCTTAACCTGAATTGATAATAGACTATAATCAATTTAAGTTTGCATTCTTATACCATTTCGTACAATAATTATAATTAGGGATGCACGATATTGGTTTTTTGAAACCGATACCGATACCGATAACTTCCTGCTTCTCAAGACCGATACCGATAACCGATAATAATATAATATATATATATATATATATTAAATGTACCTGTAGTTTTTGCACACCTGGTGGTAAAAAAAAGACTAGTAGTGAGCAAATGACATGAGCATTACTACTATGAACAAAACAAAGCCAAGAACAGTTTTGACTCTTCAAAGTGACCATATTTATTTTCCCAAATAAAGTTCTTGCCTTTTTCAAAAGCCTCGTCGATAGGTAAAAGCCCCGGTGCCTTTGCAGCTGGCTTTGGATTCGCTGCTAGTTTAGCAGCGCAGGCGTCTTCGTGCGCTTTTAACATACCATCGTAGCGATGGCGATGTTTCAGGTGACTAATCAGGTTGGAAGTATTATAGCTCGTTGCCTTTTTCCCTCCTCGTGGAACTTCTGCATTGCATTTGTTAATACAAATAGCAAGCGAACTATCTAACTCTGAAACTTTGAAATAGTCCCATACTACCGACGACATGTTTGTTTACTGTCCTGGCTTCACGGCCGCACACCATTTACGTCACAGCCAGGCATGAGTTAGGGAGCGCTGGATTTGTGAAAACCTCCCCTCTTCCTAAACCACTAATACCACAGTACTGGCAAAACGGGAGGAGCCGAGTGAAAAACAAGCGCCCCTCATCCCAATGCACCCACACCGCAGTATCTTTTTCTTTTTTATTACCCAAAAAATATATTGTATATTATCGGGGCTATTAATACTTTTATCGGGTTTATCGGGATGACGTCATAATTCCTAATATCGGACCGATAATTATCTGTCCGATAATTATCGTGCACCACTAATTATAATGAATAAGTTCAAACAAACTAAAACTTACAGCTGATTAATAACGGTATCTAACTTGAGTTTTTATTATATCAAAAACCTGTTGAAATGCTACTGTTATTTATACTGTCCCCCAAAAGCGCGTCGGCAGCCTCCAGGAATGCTTCTTTCACAACTTCGCTGTCTTTGAAAGACTTAATGTGTTTCGCAAGAACGTGACTGACACGATAAGATGCTCTGGTAGCAGCCTTGCTCTTGTTGTTGGGCCTGGTGAAAATGAACTGCTGTGCATTTAGCTGTCCTTTCAGGCCCCTCCCCTTTTGGGAGCGTAGGGCAGAATTAGGAGGGAATTCCGTCTCGTAGCATTTGTGCACTGTTTTGAAATGCCGCTCCTAAATTACCCTTCGAGCCACGCTCGCATTGCAGATGAGACAGATGGACTTTGAATTGGAATAGATACAAAAATAATCATCCTCCCACTCGGAGTGAAAATTATATATGTTTTGCTTCTGCCATAATTGCGGTCTTGTTTGTCTGCGGACTGTCACTCCTGTTGTTGACAGTGACACGGACAACGTTAGCGAATTAGTGCACTACCCACTAGCCACGCCCCGACACATGGGGTCACGCCGGCCAATCACAAAGCTTTGATGCGTTCAAGTGTATTATTCTGGCACAGGAAGATTATGTTATAGGACATTAACGATAAAACAGAATATTGTTCTATTTTTAGACACATCTCGCGATCGACTGGGAATCTCCCCGCGATCGACCGGTCGATCGCGATCGACTGGTTGGGCACCCCTGACGTAGAGTGTAAAAACTCCGCTTGATGCATTTCACTGTTTGGGTGAATGCATCAGGGCGGAGCGTTCAAGGACATCAGTAGAGAATCGACCCTTTCTGTGTCGACCCTCCATGGACAGATCTTCTCTTTGTGGGGAGTTTAGCGGCGGAACGGGTCACCAGAGAGCACAGTTTTATCGCTGGGGTCCCACAGCTGATTGCACATCCCCTAACGCAGTGTTATGGGGAATGGAAGCGCAGCTGTGTATTAACGGAGTGGATGGACAGGACGCTGAGACTGGGTTATTCACTCCAGTTTTGCAGCATCCCTCCTCCGTTCACAGGCATAAGAGAGGCGAAGCTATCTCAAACCGGCTTGTACGGAGGTGATTGAAACAATGCTTGCGTTCCCCCCCCCCCCCCATTATCACAAGCACCAGGCAATTATCAGAGAAATCAACAATGTCAGATCCAATAAGGACTGCTCCCTTTGCTCCATCAGTTTTTCCCCGTGTTTAGAATTATGTAAGAGATTTTTGGGAGTGTTCCAAGTTACCCTTCCCATACAAAAGCCACTGGGAAGATATTACAGATTTATGTTTACCAGTTGTCATTTGGATTATCGAGCTTCGTAGTAGATTACTCACACAAAGATTAGTATTTTCATGGATTTAGTGTATGACGTTTTTCATACGTGACACCTAATTCCATTTAAATGCTTTTAACACACACTGTTGCTGCACACTCTTGCTGATGTTGTAAACACTTAACATTTACCATTCCCTTCAAAAACTGGAAGAAAACTGTGAACCAGGAAACTACTGTACTTTGCAGCTGTCTTTTCTGTCAGTGCAGTGTGGTATGATTTGCCGTCACAAAGTCTGTTTCTTGTCCCAAGGCCAGATTTGTATAATAATACTGTGTGCCCTGCCACAAAGGAGTGCTACGTGTTGTCTGGGGAAACTGAACCAGGACAATGAAGGATAAAGGCTGGCAGCTCACATGAGGAAATATGACAAAAAGGCTAAAATAAAGAAGTCTGCACCATCATAAAAGCACAAAAAGCAAAAGGGAAGGAAGGGGAAGGCGAGCAAAGGAAATCGTGCAAATTGAACAAGTGCAGATCTCCTCCTCCTCTGCTTATTCAGCCCTTTTCTCCTTGTGTCTCCCCCCTCCTCTCTTCCTGCTCCCCTGCTTCTTTCTCTCCCTCCTCACATCCAGAGCTTTGTCAAAAGGATGGAAAAGTACTGGAGTGTCTTGCCAGCTCTTGAGATACAGAGGCTCTCCCATTGTGTAGTGGCTGCCCAGACACAGGGCGCTGGGTGAGGCTTTGGAGAACTCACGGTCTCAGGTCTGTCACTTTCTGCCTCTGTCCCTTTCTCTGGCCACATCTCAAACCCCTTCACTGCCAATGCCCACCTGATGGCTTTTTCCCACTCCCACCCTCTCTCTACAGACTTGCAGAAGGTGACCTGACCTCACCTGTTTCCAATTACAGCCTTGCACTATTTAACAAGCCCGTTCCCACTCCCTTCTTGACAGACTGACTTTGCACATTGCTTTCAAGTGTCTGAAACCTGAATCCTGTAACTTCAAACCTGAACCTGTACCCTGTTATCTGGGCCGGTACCAGGACCTGAACCATGCTCTCTACCATTCTGTTCCAGAACTTCTCCCTGTCCCATTTTTCCAACACTGTGGAGTCTTTTCTACTTCTTTTAAACTCTAACTGTATCGTCATCATTCACGTCAATCAGTGATCTCTTCCTGTCGACTGGTCGGTCTGTGTTTGGGTCCTTATCCCTTCATAAACTGGGCAGATATAGACACAGCAGATCATTCATTTTCTGTGGATTTACTTAATGAAGTTACTTTTTAATTACTACAAAAGTACCTTTCAGTATTGATTGCAGGTAGGCAGCCTTGTCACAGGTATGCATGGTACTGTCCTCTAAACCTTGGGGAACTTGCTACCTGGACCAAGGGGCATTTCCATAAGAGGTGTCACATTTTTTATTCTAAATCGGAAAAAGGATCGAACTCCTGAACAACAACAAAAAGCCGGCGTTTTATCCAGTTTGTTCACAACGATGGAGAAACTTAACAAGCAGCAGTGGTCCACTGAAGAGACCAGCTACCTACTGGAAATCTGGTCTTCCGAAGAGGTACAGAGGAAGCTGGAGCACAATCGGCCATTGTTGTTGTTGTCGGTGTGAGCTGTAAGGGGTTTCTGCGCGGTTTGGCTTTATGAAGCAGGCACGCAAACGGTTACGTCATGACGCAAACAATGACGCAGCACCAGTCGGACTCTGGGCGGTGTGAAAAGAGCCGGAGCTAAACCGAAGAACCGGTTCTGAACCTGAAAAGCTCTAGCACGGAGCTTGAACTGGAGTTGCGTTGGTGTGAATGAGGTATTAGAGTAGTTTTTGATTAAATAAGTTATGAATTAAGGCAATCATTGATAGGGGCAAGTCTATCCCTCTTCTGCCGCCTTGGCTGTGGAAAGTTCAGGTCCGCTCAAGAAAGTCAAATAAATTGGAGGAAAAAAACAAAAAACTATTCAGGCATTTTTAATCATTTTTAAATAAAAGATTAAAAGAATCAGAAAGACATACAGATACAGGAAGAAACCACTTACATCAAACATATGTTCTTGGTTGTAAAAAAAGTGAATGTAAATGCAGTAAGCTGTCACTGAAGACAGGGGCAGTGTTGTACTGCCGCAAAGAGCAGTGAGCAGTGAGCAGTGTGTCAGAGGACATATTCCTCCACTGAGGACCAGAACTAATCTCTGCCTGATGGGAACATTAGCTTTATTATCAGCACCCCTGTGTGAACAGGAGGAATGAAATGAAACTAAAGAGACTGAATTACCTGCTGCCTCTGGGGCCCCTCATCGCTGCTTTAGAAGTGTGTGTGTGTGTGTGTGTGTGTGTGTGTGTGTGTGTGTGTGTGTGTGTGTGTTAGTATGTGCGTGAACAGCCCCAGAAGTGGATCCATTGCCCGGCCCGTCTCAGTCTCAGATTATATTAGCTTAGGTCTTGTTTCTAGCCTCGGATATTGGCCTTACATTTCCTGTTCTGGACACATTGGCTGAGACTGAGCTGCATCTTAGTGTGATACTGACCTATCAGAGTCCCCGGACAAGAGAAGCCTCTCTGTGTGCTCATGTTGGACAATATAAGGAGCAGTTACAGTTTCACAGTACATCAGTCTTTCATTGTCTCAGCGGGATAAGCTGCTTAGCTTTGGGCCACCAGAACTGATGCCCGGCCATTCGCTCAGGCTGTGGGTCATTCGAGGGAAAGAGGCGGCTACACACCGGTCAGCTCCACTGTGCCTTCGCAAGAGCTTGACTACAAATTCCCTGCTTTGTTTTACTTCCTGTGAATCTGTATGAAATTTGGCCTGATGTTAGCACTATATAAATGGTTAAGAACCCACCAAACCATTAAGATGCCTAGAGGCTTCTCAATACTCAAATTTCCCCTCCTCGACTCCTCGGTCCTCCGGTAGTGACCCGGAAATGAATTTCAGCGCGCCATTTTGAAGACATCTCATTTCTCTAAATGCACAACGAGGACCGAGCATCGAGCATCGAGGAGGCTCTCTGGAGGAGCTATAACCGAGGATACACTGATGGTTCCGCCACGGCTCCTCCGCGGATGCATTTCCGGGAACGGTGGAGGCGTGACGCACGGCTGGACTTATCTCAGCCAATGACAGCTCTGCATGCATCCTCTGGATATTATTTTAGAAACTGCTTTCTTTTTTCTTTTCTTTTTAAACTTTATTTTATATTATTTGGGCAGTACATGATATACACAAGTTACATTAATAATACACATAAAACACAATGAATAAATATATAAATAACATAAAGAGAGCACGTTTATATTCCAATGAGACTCAGCTTGGTCACAGACTCAAAATGCCTCATGGCTGAGTCTGGGATTTGTCCAGGGTTTTTCTTCTCCTTAGTTCAGTAAGTATTTGTTTCACGATGGTGCCACTGTTTATGATCGTCTGATTTAGTATAATTTTGCACCTTGTTTTCCAGATTTTCATACATGTGATACAAATTACCAGTTGAAAAAGGTCCCTGTGTTTATTGTCCATCCCCTCATCCAGAATACAATACATGATTGAGATATATTCTACATTGAAGTCTAACCTGATGCCCCGTAGGAGCGACCACACCTCCTGGGCTCTGTAGCAGTCCATGAGGAGGTGCTGTAAAGTCTCGTCCTCCTCACAGTTAATCATGGGGCAGCAAACTGCTTTCATCGCGTCGCAATGTTTCCAGAGGGAACAGCTGTGAGGTCCGTGCAGAAAGCAGAGCAGTGTGTATAATATATATCACTCAGTAGAACAGGCCTACTCTCTTTATTTGCTTTAGTTTAGTAGATATCTACAAACAAAGAGTCGATATTTTTCTAAGACCATTTAGTGCTTCACATAATAAAATACACAACGGCTGTAGCCTGATTATGCTTTAGGAGCTGTAGGTGTGTGTGGTACAGTGTATAGGTGTGTGTGTGGTACAGTGTGTAGGTGTGTGTTGTACAGTGTGTAGGTGTGTGTGTTGTACAGTGTGTAGATGCGGCGGACATACGGGTCTCAGTTGGTTTGGTGTCCTGTGCTTACTTTTAATACTTGTAAATACAACTTTTGGCCCGTAATTTCAATTCCCCATTTCAGCGACCAGAGAGAGGGGGGGGGATATATCCAGTCTCTGATTGTGTTACGTTATTATGAGAGTGCTCTCATACTTCTTTGATTCTGAAATTGTATTTATGTATATAAATATATGTGTGTGTGTGTCCGCATCTGTAGCCTGTTATTGTCTCATTATACTGCACTGTCAATTAATCAAAATAAATATATAAGTCGTCATGAACACATCTGTCCATCAGACAGAGGGCTGCTGTGCCTCCTGTCATCATTAATGGACGTCTCTTTAAAATGACCGCTCAGAGGAGAGGAGTTCTCATTTCTCTAACCGCCTGCTGCTTCCCGTTCTCTCTCCTCGGTTCCCCTCCTCAGTCCTCCGCTCGCATCTCGTGTGGGCGGGACTAAGACACGAGGATAGGAGTCGAGGAAGGGAGTCGAGGAGCGGACATTTAAGAATTGAGAAACCTCTAATGTCTCTTGTCTGCCTTCCTGTGATTTTCTTCCTGTCGTTAGTTTCCCTGGTGTGTCTGATTGTTTCATTGTGTTCACCTGTTGCCCTTGTGTTTCTCCCTCCTTTACCCAGCTGTTTCTCGTCTCGTGATTACCCCTCTCTGTATTTAGTCTTGTCTTTCCCTGTGTTCCCCTGTCGGTTCATTGTTTGTTTTTTCCTGTCTCCCTCCATGTTGGTCACGACCGTGTTTGGGTATTGTATGTTCCTCGTGTTACCTTTGTGCTTTCCATGCCATGCTATTTTGCTTAACCTCTTAAGCCCGAGGGTCCCCCCAGGGGACCCCTCCCACCGTTTTTTTATGAGACTATGTCTCAGGGCTTCTTAACATTTATGAAACTATTAATGTTCCATACCCTTTTAACGCTAAGAAACTCAGCTAACTGACAATGTGAACCATTTTTAGCTAAAAGAAACACAAGAGTAATACCAAGCCTTTGAATTAGCATGGAGCGAAAAAATGCTAAGTAATGCTAACGGAATTTGCACAGCACTCACGGTAGAAATGCCCTTATTACTTATCGTAACTGCACAAACAAGATATACGATTTATAGCCGAGACTCCACAGATTCCACACATGTAATATCATCACTGTAGGACCCCGAATTGCGGAGCTATCAGCCAGAAAAGAGAAAGTAAACAACATCCGGTTTCAAAAATATTACAATAATTTCGTCTTACCTTTTTTGATTTGTGATCAAAAGTTGTGTTCACCGGAATAAAAACGCCGCTCAAGGTTAATCCAATGTCTTTGTGTCACGTAGAAATTTTGACTGATAATCCTTCATCATATTTATGGCAATATACTGGGTATAAAGTTTCGCCGTCCAGGCGTGCACTTTTAGATATGCTTTGTCCGTTTCTCTATTACGTCCGCTATGGTAATATTTACGTTGATTTGGGAACTGCCCATCGATTCTATTGGTTCTGATGGTTAAGAAAAAGGTGTAAATCACACGAATCGACCAATGGGTTCCAGAGATATGGTCCTGCGTAAAGTATAAAGAATGCCAGCCAGTTTACGTACATTACGCAGCTGACTTCATTTATTGTTTACTACCTAACAACAGGCATTACAACAGGACACAGAGCGCACGGAGGACAGAGCGGACAGCAGATAACGGAATTGCAGTTTTATTGCTTATAGATTATCAGAACATTTCAAAGGGGACACAGCCACATTGGATATTAACCTATGGATTAACTACATCATCGTTTTTATCGTTTTAATGCCATTGAAGACCAGTTTAGACCAGGCAAAGACGAAGGTAAGCCATTAGCCTAGCGCATGCTAGTACCTAACTCCACTTGTTTTGATGTACGTTTTTGTTGATAACGTCGCAAGTTTGTATCTTTCAGTGTTGAGGTGGGCACCGTTAGATTCTGTGTCTTTACGATCAAAAACGATGTGTTGGATGTGCAGCTAGGATAAGTAATAAGGGAGCTAGGATAAGTAATAAGGGAGCTAGGAGTGATTTTCGGTGCAGTAATAGGTTAGCATTTTTCGCTCGGGGCTAATTCAGATGCTCACTGTTAGCATTGTGTTTTTTTTGAAAAAATAAACTAAAAAGATCAGTTAAATGAGTTTTTTCCCGTTATATGGATATAAAATATTCATAGTTTATTAAATAGTAAGGTTCCTTAGACGTTGTTTCCTGCAAATGACGCGATTTCGGTCCGTGGGGCCTATAAGTGCTATATAAATAAACTTGCCTTGCCTAAGAGGATAACAGAGTATGTTCTTATATTTTATTTTTATTTTTTATTTTTTTCACAACAGTTGTATTTGGATGGAATGAATACCTATAGTGAAAATTCAAAGTAATAAAATGATTTTTACAGTGAAAAAGTTCAAATGGAACTGATGGTTCCCAAATTACCCAGAGGTGAGTCCACCTGGACTTTATTTTTCTAAACCTCTCTAAAAAGGTCAAATTTAACTTGTTTTGCATCAATCTTGATACAGGGTACTTATTATATGTTATAGTTTGGATTCCTAAAGCTTTTAGTCTACTAACCCATCATTCAAGGGTGGTTTTCACTATAAGTAATGGGTATTTTTTAGGCGGACATTAGAATTTACATGTTTTTACTATGTTCCATCTGAATTTACTTTAAAATAAAAACATCTATATTGATTCTGACACTTCTACATCCAACTCACAGATGTAACCTTGCTTTGAGAGAAAAGATGATTAATTTACCCCTTTTAGAAGTGAAGATATAGTCTTTGTTGTGTTAGTGGCATTTTCGAGCCTGAAACCTGAAAAACAGGCTCAGGGCTTAAGAGGTTAAGTGTTATCCATGTTGTTTGTAGACCTTTGCCTTTTTGTAGTCTGCTTTTGGGTCCTACCTACCTGATTCTAACAAGTGGGGACAATAAGCTGTTGACACTTGTTGCTTGCTTCAGGCCAAATTAAGACCGGTTTCAAAACTGGTAAGACATTTGCGGTCAAAGTGAACTGAGCTACTGCAGCCACGAGAATTTAAAAATAAACGAAAACAATTACAATAAAATACTGATATTGACATCAAGCTAAAAAGAACACAGAACCAACCCTGTTAGGGCTCAACTGCCGTATCGGACATACATCAGGTTTTATAATAATAATAATTAAACTGCAGCAGGTGCACTCTGAAAACATACCACAATGACTGCCACAGGTAAAAATAAGATCCTTGCTTGAAATCTATTGCAACACAAAATAAGTTTGGAGGAAAATTGGTGTAAGAAAGTCCACACATTTATATGGTGGGTTTGTTTGTTGTTGATACGTTGTGGGTGTCTTTCCTTTGGTGCTCCCGGTGTGTTGAGCTATTGTATGCGGAGCAGCCGTGCCTGTGTGCCGGTGATGTTTACTTTCAGTTTCGTTTATGAGACGACAGTGCCTTTTCTTCCCGTTTTTCCTCAACATTGTCTTTGCTTTTATGTTAAGTGTTGTGCGTAAATGCTCCCCCCTCCCATCCTCACCACATTCTACAGAGGAACCATAGTGAGCGTGCTGACCAGCGGCATCTCCATCTGGTCGAGAGACTGCAATGCCAAAGACTGGAAGTCTCTGCAGGGAGTGGTCAGGACAGCAGAGAAGATTATCGGAGTGTCTCTCCCTCCCATCAGAGACACCGCTCAGAAACGCTCCCTGACAAAAGCCCATAACATTTTTAAAGACCCCACTCATCCTCACCATGCTCTGTTCTCCCTGCTGCCCTCCGGCAAGAGGTTCTGCAGCATTAAGAGCAGAACAGTCAGATTCTGGAATAGCTTTTTCCCCCATGCCATCAGACTGCTGAATATTAAGTAGACCAGTAACACAGAGATTACATTACGCTGTGTAAAGCGCACATATTTTTTATATCAGCACCACGTCACTATTATTTATTTATATGTACAATTTTAGCAAGTTTTTATATTGTCCTGTTCCTGTAAGCCAGTACAACGAAATTTCGTTTTAATAGTGCACTCTGTGTCTTGTTGAAATGACAATAAATTATGTCTAAGTTAATCGATTTGAAACCAAGTGTAACGTAGCTTAAACTTAACGTTAGCTTTCTAGCTAACACAACACATGCACGTACCTTTCTCTGTGTTTTTTTTTTTTGTGACGAATGAAGTTGGATGTTGTGGTGGTCCTGTCACCGATCTTTATGCTGCAGACCCTGCATACCGCTGTTCTTTTCTTATTGGCGTCATCGACAACATAATCCTTGAATCCAAACGTGACTATTTGTGGAGTAACGCTAGCCGCTGCCATGTTAACTGACACTCCTGCCTACTAGTGGGTTGCCAGGTTTGCGCGCACGGCGCTATAATCACGTTTCGAAAAAACTTAACGTAAAATCTCAATACAAACGCAAATATTTAATTTAAAACGTCAAGTCCTTTAAAGTCATCTGTTTTTCAGGTCTCAGGCTCGAAAATGACATTTCCAGAACAAATGACCATAACTACACTTCTAAAAGGGGAAAATTCCTAATCTTTTTTCTCAAAGTAATGATAAACCTGTGAGTTGGACGTAGAAGAGTCAGAATCAATATAGATGTGTTTTTATTTATGCATTTAATTCAGATTGAACAAATTATGTTTTACTTATAGTAAAAACCACCCTTGGATGATGGGTTAGTAGACTAAAAGCTTTAGGAATCCAAAGTACAACATATAAGTACCCTGTATCAAGATTGATGCAAAACAAGTGACATTTGACCTTTTTAGAGAGGTTTAGAAAAAAAAACTCCACCTCTGGGGTCATTTGGGTGGAAATGGGCGTTTTTGCCGTTTCTATGGAACCCATTGGTCGATTTTGATGATTGACATCTCTGTTGAACCGTTGGAGTCAATAGAATCGATGGGGAATTTCCACATGCACACCAATGTTACCATTGAGAAGTGGGGGCTGCGCACGCAGTTTGCCTAAAGCAAAACCTATCTTACGCTGTGAAATCTGAAAACTTAAAACTAGGTTTATTGCTGATGGATTATCAGAAATCATTTCAAAGTGACACCGACATTAACCTATGGATTAACCTTCAGCAGCATTTTTATTGTTTTAATGCCATTGAAGACAACTTTTGATCAAACAACAACGAAGGTAAGACATCCCAGCTAGTGGGGAATGTTCTCACAACTTTGGCTAAAGTTACCTATTGGTTCTAATAAGGTTTTAAAGAAACATTTTAATCTGATGTTCAAAGAACCTCTTTAGGATGTTTATTTTTTCAAATAATGTTCCTATAAGGTTTAAGGTTAACTAAGACATAACGTTTTAACTGCAACATTCACAGGATGTTATTGAGGCCTGAGATGACAGAAAGTGTTTTATAAAATGTTCCTTTAATGTGATATGTTAACAAAGGTGGAACGTTTTGCCTCCAACATTCTAAGGATGTGTTTTTGACGTTGTTGGGTAACACATTAAAGATGTTCTTTATAAAACGGTCCCTCAATGTTACATGATAACCAAAGAAGAACATTTTGAAAGCACCATTTGGATAATGATTTCAGGAGGTTATTATTTTTTTATAAAATGTTCCTGTGATGCGAAATATTAACAGGGTCATGGTCAACGTCAGATTTATTTTTAGTGTGCTTTAAAAAACAAACTTGCTGCATTTGTTTGAAAAGGATGTTTAAAAGAAATCTGATGTCACCACATTTTCGTTTTTAGAAAAAAACAAGCACGTAATTCATGATATTGCACGTTTGCTTGGGCATGTCTGAGTTCCCAGCTAGACATTGTTGGTTCTAAAAACATTCTGAGAATGTTACCATTCATTGTTCTAGGAATGGTTTCATCGAGAAGTTTTATTTTGGTTCCTAGAATGTACTTCTGAAAGGTAGGATAACGTTCTCTAAAAACATTCTTAAAATGTTTGGTGATAACATTGTTCGAACATTATACCCCAAGTGTTTTTGTTGTTTATGCACATATCTCTATGGTCATATGGATCGAATAACACTTAGAAAACCAAAGACAGACATATAGAAGAATGGACCAACTATCACTGCCTGTCCCTGAAACCCCGGTTAGTGGGTTAGTGCCCCCCACCTGCCTGCTGGTCTGCTCTACATGGCTGGGAGCAATCTCCAATCAACCACACCTGCAACCTGCTCATCAGCCACACTATGAAAGCCTGCAGCCTGCACTCATTCCCTGCCGGATTGTTGCTGTGAAAGGTTTGTTGCGTGCCGCTCTAGCTTTTTGCCAGCATATTCTTTGACAACTTTGCCTGCTTTTGCCTCACACTCATTTTTGTGTCTCTCCCAGGAGGAATCCAAGGCCTTCCACACTCCCAAGACCAGCCAGGTCTCTCCACCCTGGAACAACTGTTTCCCACTGCATAACCAACCTCCACTCCCAGCTCCCCTTTTCTAATAAACAAATGTTACTTTCACCAGCTGATTCTGATTCATCCTTTTACATGTGTTAATAGTCAAATTCCAATAGTTAAGTAAATTATCAAAATCATCCTAATGACCACAGTGGTCAGTCCACTTACCCAGGAATTTTGAGTTGAACAATTACAGAAATATTATGTCTTTATGTTCTAATAATGTAAACATATTTTAGTAAATTGTTACCACAGAACATTTGCATACTTTTTTTTAACATAAACCATGTTATCCTTCTCTAAAATAATAACATTCTGGCAGCATAAAAAATCTAACTTGCAGCTGAAAATGTTTTAAGAACAGTAGGGCATAATGTTCTAACAATGTTATCAAAAACATTTTAAGAATGTTTTAGAGAATGTTATCCTACCTTTCAGAAGAACGTTCTGGGAACCAAACAAAAACTTCCCGCTGAAGACCTTCCTAGAACAATGACTAACATTCTCAGAATGTTTTTAGAACCAAACATTTCTAGCTGGGATATTGCCGTGTTTGCTACCTAATGCCACGTGTTGTGATGTCTGTTTTTGTTTCTCATTTCGCAAGTTCTTATGGAGTGATGATACAGATACATATCGATTCTGTGTATTCTCACGATGCTTGTCGATGGGTTGGATTTGCATTTACGATAAGTAATAAGGGTTTTATGAGTGAGTTCTGTGCTAACGACGTTAGCATTTTTTCGCTCAGGGCTAATTCAGAGGCTCAGCGTTAGTTTTGTGTTTTTTTTTGTTGCTAAAAATGGTTCATATCATCAGTTAGCTGAGTTTCTTCCCGTTACATGGATATGAACCATTCATAGTTTATTGAATATTAAGAAGCCCTCAGACGCTGTTTCCTGCAGATGATGTGGTTCAACAGGTTCTTTTACTGGGACACCCATCCACACCGTGCCATCTCTAAGCCAATTTCCTGGAGACCCCGTCTCCTTTACAATTGGTATTAAATGATATGTGCTCTATTTTAACCAAGTAGAACAGTATATTTAAATGTCTTGATTCTACCATCACCTGTTGATTGTCTCAGCACCAGCCATCACGCAATAATACATATGCGCAATCTCATCATAAAACTGTTGATAGTGCATGATGTACTGAGAGTCTGGATATGAAGAGATGACTTGAATAAAGCTTCTGGTCAGGTGCACGCTGTGACTGTGACTGTGGCTGTATCCTACTGATGTCCAACACATGATCAAAATGTTGAGCAAAGCGTTCCTCCATTGCAACCTTTATGGCTCACACGTCCTGCCTTTAGCACCAAACTGCAGCAGTTGTCACATAATCTATTTTGAGTGATCACACAGTGAAAGTTCAGGATTTGCAGGAGGGGCCGGAGCCGTGCCCTCTGACAGGAACAGGAATTACTTATTGATTATCCTCACACAACACTGTGTGACCTGCGTTTAAAACATGTTACTTTGTGTTTCCCAGCCACAGCCACTTTAGTCAGTCTTTATTCTAACTTGGCATTTACACATCTCTTAAGCAACCATAGACGGGCTCTCTTTTTTGTTGAAACTAACTTACACAACATAAATCTGTAGTTGGGTATTCCATCTGGACAATGGTATCCAATCACTGGGCTTTTCATTTTCACCTGGTAGCACTGATGCTAGCAACGTCTATCTTTGCCATACAAAGGAAATACAGATAGTCAGTAGCTATAGGTGAGGCAAACCCAGAGACAGAAGATTCACCACAGCAATGACACTTTTTTTACAATAATGATTTCTTATTGCATTGGCCCAAATGGTGTAGCAACCTACTGGGAAAGCTGCCATTGTTCGAGGTGGCTGGCAATGTCAAAATGTCAGTTTTTCCTTCCATGCCAGGACTAACGGGGAACCTCTCATCCAACCTGAAACACATAAAGCCAGGCTTTGAGGTATTTGAATGTTTGCCATATTTGCCAATTTTACCCTTTTAAGCTTATATTTCATTATCATTTCTTTAGTGTGCGTTTTGGCCAGAATTAGTCAAATCTCAATGATATCTGGCCAGCAGATTTAACTGGGTGTGTACTGGGCAGCTTACAGGCTAAATGTGTGTTGGCTGGGTGTGAGCAGTGGTTCCCTAAAAAAGAGAGCATATTGAAGGCTTCCTTGCTAACACATGTTTAATAGGAGGCATTTTAGTTTATATATATATATAAATATATATCTATATGCTGCATGTCACCCCCGTCTTGGTCTCCCTTTCAGTTGATAAAAAGTCCGATTTCTATAATTAAGGCTAAAATAAAGGTCCTGCACTCGCATCCCCTAGAGCAGTGGTTCCCAACCTGGGGGGCGCGCCCCCCTTGGGGGAGAGCCAAAGATCGCAGGGGGGGCGCCAGGCCTCAGATGATTTGAGGCCAAATATCATATTTAGACTTTTTTTTTTTTTACATATAAGCAATACATGATTGTCACTAAAAGCCTTCTCTCTACATTACATTTTTTTTTTTTTTGGGAAAAAAAGGTTGGGAACCACTGCCCTAGAGCTCTCAGCCATATTTCTTGACCCTCTTCAAGGAATTGGTTTTGCTCAGGTGTCATCCCATACTGTAGCTTGCTACCTTAACTCAAGAATACGCAGGAAACGTGCAGTGAAATGTAAAGGTTCTTAAAGGTGTCCTATCATGCAAAATGCACTTTTTTATGTCTTTTGTACATAAATATGTGCCAGGGAACTCACAAAGTGTCAGAAGATACAACACTCTCTCTTTTCCTCCATACCCACAAAAACGGGGGTACAACGGATCCAGATTTGCGTCCGATATAACGTAATATCGGAAATGTGGGCTGGCTTTACACCCACGGCCGGAGAAAAAGCAGGAAATAAAAAAAGGAACTCACCTTTTAGTAAACCCGCAAGAAAAAAAGCATTTGTTTCATACTTCTGAAGTAGCACTTTGGGATCCAGCCCACCCCGTAAGTGTTCTTTTACATTATCCCTTACTTATGGCAGAGCGGCGGCCATTCATAATCTAGCCATGTGGGCACACACAAGAATTCACATGCATGCACAGCAGGACTGGCCATGTAGAGAAAGCAAAGAGAAACTCATTACTATTTCCTTTAACTGCAACTTGCTGTTTCCTCCTTCTCTGATGACAGTGTTTAGCCTCAAAGTTTATTTGAAAGCAGGTGTTAACTGCATCGCTATGTAAATGATGTTGTTAAATGATCCATTCATAACAGTGGGAGAGAATCTCAACATTATTTAACTCCACACACAATATGTGTTTCTTTCCCAGTAGTTTCCCCCCCCCCCTGTCCTGAATGGTTTAAGGGAACAATCAAGTGGAGGGGAAGAAGAAGAAGAAGAAGAAGAAGAAGAAGAAACACTGGGAAAGAAGGAGGCAAAGCCCCCTTTTCTCTCCGTGGCACCTAAGTAGCTTAACAGCCGTAATCTTTCCTCCCATTCCCTGCAGCAGATCAAAGTCGGCCTCCACGTTGGGTTCTGGCTCCTCAATTAGATGGATTAGTATCAAATTAAGTTTTGATTTGCTCCCCGGTGTGACACCCTCTGTATGGTGCCACAGAGGGGAGGGAGAGCACGTGAGAGGCCAAAACACACACAATGCTCCCTTGGATGTGGGGGGGCACAGGGAAGAAGGAGGCCCTCATCACTGGGAGGCCCCGGAAACATGTCTTAATGGGTCCTCAGAGGCCTTCTTCAGCAACAATAGGCAGTGACTCTCTTTCCCTCTGCTTTCCTCTGCCTTTGAGCTGCTGCATAAGTGGGTATGGGATGATTGCCAAATGACTTCATAGAAAAAACTATATTTTTCAAACTTTGATTAATGGAGGACTGTATTGTTGCAGAAGTTTGTTACTATTACTCAGACAGTATGTACGCAGCACAATGAGCGTTTGTTTGTCAGTGAATTCATTAAACTGCAGTTTCTGTCCTTTCAGAAATGCTGCTTTTTTAATCATGTGATTGTATTTCTGTGTCTTGTTGTTTTTGTACTTCCTAAGATTGTAAACTTTGCAAAAAAACTAAAAACACATTTTGAACAAACATTTCAATAAAATGTTTTTTTTATGACATGTCATCGATAATTGTTAGATGTATGCTTTGCATTATAAAAAATATTTTAAGTGGAGGAAGTGTATAATTTAAAGGCAATAATCTTAATTTCTCAATACAAAATGTCTTATTTTCAAAGTGTTGCCTTATAGTCTGTTTGTCCTGATAAACTTCTACAAGTGGAGTAATTTATAATTTCCCATTGCACCCTAATTCAATTATTGGTTTCTTGTTGGATTTGATTCACAATCATTCCTATATTTTAAGTAAAACATCGTTCATTGTTTTTCGAGTCACTTTTCTAGTGACTCAGGATCTATCCTACATGTAGCTTTTCTTCAAATTAGAAGATTTAATCAATCTGTTGCACTGATCATTTATTTAAAAAGAGTTAAATCAAAAAGTTCTGAATGTGTGAGCTATATCATTAAACAAATCAGACTTGAAACTGAGAAACCTTAGAAATTGCACAAAGTTATTGATAGAAATTAGTTGATTTCATGTAATATATAAGAAGATTATGCAGTCAAAAACTGTTTGGTTGAAGATAAACATGGGGGAACCTTACACATAGGAACACGGCTTACCACAACTTACATGTAAATATACAGCTACTAGAATTCACATGAGCTTTGTTTGTTGGAACAACTTAAATGATTCAAAGAAGTATTTGCAATTCTCATTTATGACAAATATATATATATTGTCTAATGTCTTGATGCAGGATCTACTGCTAAACCAAATTTCATTCTAGGTAACTATTAATATTCATAACCTTATCATATTTCATGTCTGTATATCACATTTTTACAGTGAGCTGGGAGAAATGTTCTCATGTTTCAACATGCCTTAAGACCAAAGATCCCCACACACAGTACACTGGGAAATAAAAACTTGCCCACTTTTCATGCTCATAAATTATTCAGCTTTTATTCAGGGTGGAATAAATAGCTGGAAGCAAACTGACAGATTGCATTGTTCTCTTCTCATTCTCTCATTGTTTTATTACAGAAACCCCAACCACAAACAGGGAGAGCCAAAGGAAAAAGAAAATAAGGGATAAGGGTGGAAACGAAAGTAAGATTTGATGACATAAATGAGGCAAAATTAACATCAAATAGACAATGTTTATTTTTTTTACTGGAACCTGTTGGCATCCATCCACAGTTGCTACTGTGGAGGGAGGGGGACAAAATAAAGCTGAACAAAGCAGCTACTTTCAGTACATTTGATGGGCCAATAAGAAGTGTTGAAAGCACTTTAAGACTATACAGCTCTGGAAAAAGTTATAAATTAGAAATTGTTCTGGTTTTACTTTTAATAGCTATGTGTTTGAGTAAAATTAATTTAGTTTTATTTTGTTCTATAAACTACTGACAACATTTCTCTGTGTTGGAATGCAACAGACACTTGGAATGGCTGCCATACATGTAGAGGCCGTTTCTCAATGTCGAGTACACATGCTACAGAGCCACTATTTCAAGTATACTACGTCATCGAGTGGCGCCGAAGGACTGTTTAAATGCATGTTAAATGCCCAGCATTCTGCACCACTCTATAACGTAGTATACTTGAAATAGTGGCTCTGCAGCATGTGTACTCGACATTGAGAAACGGACACAGATTGAGATTTAATCCTGTCTGTCTTCTTCTGCTGTTCCCTTTAGTGTTTACTTCTTTGGATTTGGACGTCCAGTGCTGTCACGATCTTAGTTTTATGTCACGGTTTTGTTTGGTCTGTCTTGTCATGGTTTTATTTTGCAATTCTGTTCTCCCTGTGTCTTGTCTTCCTCCCTGTCGTTAGTTTCCCTGGTGTGTCTGATTGTGTTCACCTGTTGCCCTTCTGTTTCTCCTTCCCTGCCCGGCTGTTTCTCGTCTCGTGATTACCCCTCCCTGTATTTAGCCTTGTCTCTTCCTGTGTTCGGTGTTGGTTCATTATTTGTCGTTCATGTCTCCCTTCATGTTGGTCACAGTCACCTTTGGTTTGGATGCTACCTCGTGCCTCGTACCTGTTCATGGATTCTTGTTTTGTTCATCTTTTGTAAATAAAGCTCGCCTTTTCTTTCCTTTTGAAACCTGCTTCCTCCTCAATATGCATTTGGGTCCTATTTTTCCCCAACCCTGACAGAATGAACTAACCAGAAATGGACCCAGCAGACGATCCATTTGAGGTAGAATTGCAGAATTTTACAATTTTTTTGGCTTGCTGCTTTGATTGGTGGAAGGGAGCGTCCAGTGTTCGGCAGAGGAAGGCCGCTCTGGTAGAGGTGCACCGGTTGGCAACAGAGAAACCATGTTTAGATAAGTTCTTACCTGACTGGATTTTGGACTTCCTTTCGAAATGTGATTCCCGGTCTGCTAGCCCCAGGCATGCTAGCTCCCTGCCTCCCAATTCCCAACCTGACACCATACGTGTCGGTGTGTTCCGTCTGGAGTGAACCCCTTCTTCCCCAGTTCCTGCTCCTGTCCAGGAGCCGTTCTCTGGTACTCGTCTGGCTTTTGGAGGTCCACGGAGCCTCCAAAAGGCTCCTAAGAGAAGGAGTCGCAGGTCCAGGCTAGCAGCCCGAGCCCCAGAAGCCATGCTTTGGGCTCCAGTACAGGCCCCAGCAGCCATGGTTCCGGCTCCAGTACCGGCCCACACAGCCCTGGTTCCGTGCCCCAGTGCCGGTACACACAGCCATGGTTCCATGCTCCAGTACCATCCCACACAGCCATGGTTCCGTGTTCCGGTTCCGTGCCCAGTAGCCATGGTTCCGGCTCCAGAACCGGCCCACACAGCCATGGTTCCGGCCCCAGTTCTGGCCCCAGCAGCCATGGTTCCGGCCCCAGCAGCCATGCTTCCAGCCTCAGTTCTGGCCCCAGCAGCCATGTTTCCGGCTCCATAACCGGCCCACAAAGCCATGGATCCGTGCACCAGTACCGGCCCACACAGCCATGCTTCCGTGCTCCATTACCTGGCTCACACAGCCAGGGTCCAGGCTTCTGTTCCGTGCCCAACAGCCATGGTTCCAGCTCCAGAACCAGCCCCAGCAGCCATGGTTTCGGCTCCAGTACTGGCTCTCCGGCCGACGCCAGCTCCCCGTGTCCTGTCGGCGTACCGGCCGACTCCAGCCCCTCGTCTCCTGTTGGCTCTCCGGCTGGCTCTCCGGCCGACGCCAGCTCCCCTTGTCCTGTCGGCGTACCGGCCGACGCCAGCTCCCCGTGTCCTGTCGGCATTCCGGCCGTCTCCAGGCCCCCGTGTTCTGTCGGCGAACCGACCGTCTCAAGTCCCCTCTCGAGTCCCCTCTCAAGTCCCCTCTCGAGTCTCCTCTCGAGTCCCCTCTCGAGTCCCTTCTCAAGTTCCCTCTCGAGTCTCCTTTCAAGTCACCTCTCGAGTCCCCTCTCAAGTTCCCTCTCGAGTCTCTTCTCGAGTCCCCTCTCCAGTCCCCTCTCGAGTCTCCTCTCGAGTTCCCTCTCAAGCCCCCTCTCGTCTCCTCTCGAGTCCCCTCTCAAGTTCCCTTTCAAGTCACCTCTCGAGTCCCCTCTCAAGTCCCTACCCTATGTCCTGTGCCGTTGGAGGTTCCGCTGGGGGTCCTGCCAACTCCATGTCCTGTTCCGTTGGGGGTCCCGCTGACTACTCTTCTGCCGGGGGTCCTGCCAACCCTATGTCCTGTGCCGTTGGAGGTTCCGCTGGAGGTCCTGCCAACTCCATGTCCTGTCCCGTTGGGGGTCCCGCCGACTACTCTTCTGCCAGGGGTCCTGCCAACCCTATATCCGGTGCCGTTGGAGGTCCAACCGACACCTGTTTCGTCGGGGGTCCTGCCAACTCCATGTCCTGTGTCGTTGGGGGTTCCGCTGAGAGTCCTGCCATCCCTGTTCCGTTGGAGGTCCCACCGTCACCTGTCTCGCCGGGGGTCCTGCCAACTCCTTGTCCTCTTCCGTGGGGGATCCTGCCGACACCTGTCCTGCCGGGGTCCTGCCTACTCCTTGCCCTGTTGCGTTGGTGGTCCAATCGACACCAGCCCTTGCTCCATCCGGGGTCCCATTGACACCAGCCCATGTCATGTCCAGGATCCCGTCTACGCCTGTCCACCGGCTCCGGTTCCTGTCCGGCCGACACCGGGTCCTGCCCGGCCACCGGAGCTGTCCGGTCTTCGCCCTCGAGCCCGGCCCCCCTGACAAAAATGTTTTCCTTCCATGCAGATCCTAAATCAGGGGTGCCCAACCAGTCGATCGCGGGGAGATTCCCAGTCGATCGCGAGATGTGTCTAAAAATAGAACAACAATATTCTGTTTTATCGTTAATGTCCTATAACATAATCTTTCCGTGCCAGAATAATGCACTTGAACGCATCAAAGCTTTGTGATTGGCCGGCGTGACCCCATGTGTCGGGGCGTGGCTGGTGGGCAGAGGGCACTATTTCGCTGACGTTGTCCGTGTCGTCAACAGGAGTGACAGTTCGCACACACACAAGACCGCAATTATGGCAGAAGCAAAAAAGCCCAAAATATATAATTTTCACTCCGAGTGGGAGGATGATTATTTTTGTATCTATTCCAATTCAAAGTCCATCTCATCTGCATCTTTATCGAAGAAGGGTAATTTAGGAGCGGCATTTCAAAACAGTGCACAAACGCTACGAGACGGAATTCCCTCCTAATTCTGCCCTACGCTCCCAAAAGGGGAGGGGCCTGAAAGGACAGCTAAATGCACAGCAGTCCATTTCCACCAGGCCCAACAACAAGAGCAAGGCTGCTCCAGAGCATCTTATCGTGTCAGTCACGTTCTTGAGAAACACATGAAGTCTTTCAAAGACGGCGAAGTTGTGAAAGAAGCATTCCTGGAGGCTGCCGAGGCGCTTTTTGGGGACAGTAAAAATAACAGTAGCATTTCAACAGGTTTTTGATATAATAAAAACTCAGGTTAGATACCGTTATTAATCAGCTGTAAGTTTTAGTTTGTTTGAACTTATTCATTATAATTATTGTACAAAATGGTATAAGAATGCAAACTTAAATTGATTATAGTCTATTATCAATTCAGGTTAAGAAACTAGTGTTGCTTGCATCCTATTTTAAAGGCATTTCTTTTTATACTCTACTAAAATGCTACAAAAAAGGGTTTGATTCTATTAATTTTGTCTTTTTTATTGCACTTTGGCAGCAGATTCCTGTGTAGCTTCAGATCTGAGTTGTCTTATTAGTAAGCCTAATTTATACTTTTGTAGCAACACTATTTTTATATAATGGCAAAGAAAGGGTTCAGAGTCTTTTCTTTTTTTCCTTTGTCATATGTGGCAGCACTGTTCAATGCTTCTTGAAAACATTACCCACTGTAGTATGTGACGTGTGAATAAACTCCAACTCTGTATCAACAACACTGTTGTGTAACTTCAGTTAAATACTTGTATGTGTGTAGATTAAAAATGGGTAAGATAAAGGATCTGCAGTATTTTATGAAGTATTAATAGTACAAAGGTCAGTTTTATGCAAGTAGAAGTGTGTATTTACCTGGTAGTAGGCTGTCAGTAATGGCTACGCCTCTCTATTTGGACTGGTAGATCTCGGCAGTCTGGCAACTTTAAAAGTAGCTCTCGGTTCAAAAAAGGTTGGGCCCTGTCCTAAATGAAGCAACATGGTTCACAAAACACTTTTGGTTACAAATCACAGGTACATTTGAGACTACTGTTGGCTCTTCCATGCTCATGAATGCTAAAATTATGTTGTTTCATTTTAAACAAAGACATATACATGTGACAATCGGGGAAAGAGGGATAATTTGAATTATATATCACGGCTTGCATGTTACAAACTTTGTGGAACAGGCTCCTGGTTGTGACAGTGTGTGACAGAGAGAAAGATCAACAGATGACGCAGAGAAAGACACACACGGCAGAGAGATTGATGGGAAAGATGAAGACTCGAGCAAAGAGAGTGAGTGTGTGTGTCTGCCTGCACGTTTCCTGCGTATGAGGAAGAAGCTGTGCTGACAGGGAATCCTGGGAATCAAATACTTTTTACTCTGACCCATGACGTAGCAACAGAACAGCGACGTGCGGTCAGGGGAGGCAGGTGAGGCAGAGCCTCACTTGTCATTCTCCAATGTAACGGAAAAAAAGAATAATAATACAAATAATAATAATAATAAAATGTGTCCACTGATCTGTGTTGTAAATGTGATTTCTGTTTGATTCCAATCGCTTTTTATAGTAAAAATCGGCTAATTTGCCGAGCTCCGCTACAACTACGGGGAGCGATGAGATTGAGAAGTGAGGCAGGGACGAGCTCTGCCTCACAGAAGCCCACAGTAACTTGCTGGAGCGCGGGCACTAATTTAGCGCGGGCACTTATTTTGTGAGCGCGCTCAAGCCAGTTACTGTGTGGTAAGGTGAGGCACAGATGAGCTCTGCCTCACCTTAGAATGCGTCACCCCACAGAAACTGGCTGGAAAGCGGGCCCTAAGCGCATGCCTGCACCATCTCACTGTATGTCACCAATGTAATGATTGTAGATGCCTTTATTACATTTATCCTCGCCATCCATAGTCTCTAAATAACTTATTTCACGTATATATGATATTTAAGCTCGCTGGTCTCATCATACAACGGCAATGAAAAAAGCACCAGGGGAGGCAGCCACAACCTCTGCCGCACTGAAGGGGGCGCAAGTGAGCCCACAGGTTCTTGTTGCTACTGTTATTCTACGCAGGGACGGTAGAGGAAACAACAAACTAGACTTTTGAAACTAGAGGGAGATAAGGAGGACTTTTACAAAAAAGTAATAAAGATTGTTGTCCAGAAGGATAGCATGGACTTCATCTTCAAGTCAAGGTAAGACCACATTTGTAATGAAAATTGGATCTTACTAAGAGAGAACAATCCAATATTTAGATTTTGGGTAGGCTATCCTTTTGTTGAACGGTCTGTATAAAATGAATCGAAGCATCAGACTAAAAAAGCTTTTGAAAATAACAGAATATTTCGATTAAAGGTGGGGTAGGTAAGTTTGAGAAACCGGCACGATATACACTTTTTGTTATATTCCATGGAATGCTCTTAACATCCCGATAGCAATGAATATCTTAATTGCTTTGACAAAAAATACATAAAAACATTTCATCTGTGGAAGCCGTAGTACTGTAAATAGCACGACCACTCATTTTAGCCGGCCCGGCTAAAATAACCTGCCTGTCAGCCTTCCATCTGTGCACAAACTTATCTCGTGCCCTCATTTGTCATGTGCGCGTTCGTGTGTGTTGGAGGAGGGGCTGTGTATTTTCAAATTCTAGCGCACTCGAGCTGGTTTCTCCAAAATTACCTACCCCGCTACCTTTAAGGTCAAAATATATAATATTTGTAAATCTGACTCTGAAAGAGTCAGTGCCTCACCAGCCATGAACCTCACCGCACGTCACTGCAGAAACATCTTCTCTGACCTAAAAACTTCCCAGCATCACTCCCTCACACTGGTGGAGCTGCACGTAATCCTCTCTGAGTGATGCAACAGTCAGCCGGCTGTAAAAAGGAAAGGCAAATGATGACTCAGTGTAAATAATGATGAGGCGTCATTGGCTGTCTGTGTATGTTGCTGTGACATTATGTGTGTGTGAGGAGTGCGTGCCAGCAGAGATCAAAGGCCTGGGGGTGTTTCTGTGTTTGCTGAGTCACTCCCTGTGTCTGATAGACTCTGTAACACCACAATAAATCCTGATTCTCGTCTGTCTGACAGCTGAGCCTAAACTTCAGCTAGACTGAGGCTGATAACTGTATTTTTCCATCAACAAACCTGATGATGGTGCTTCATCTTGCTTGGTGCATCTAAAGACTTATTATAGTTCATCATTCGGGCGGATGTAACTGTCAGCCCAAAATAATATGGCAATCCAACCCACAGTTATGGAGACATTTCCCTAAAGAACTAACCTTATGTTGCTGCTAGAGGGATATTAAAGTGATTTGAATTATTAATACTGGATCATTGAAATCCTTGACCTGATGGTGGTGCTAGAGGAAAGTTGGGGGATACAGTGATTTTCGAAAAACTTGACAATTATCAACTATCCTAAAATGTTGTAAAATAACTGTAAATGAAGGCCTCTCATGGCCAATTGCTTAAGTAACGGATAATGTGTAGCAAGGCGGTCATTAATGAGTAAAGAACATAGACAGGGTGAGCCGGATCCTGAAGTGAAGCTCTACATTTACTTTTCCATTAAGCAGTCTTTAAACACTGGCAGAGCCCGTACCGTGTTCCTGTTAGTGTTTACTTCCTGTCTGTCTTCTTCTGCTGATTTCTCTGAGGTCCAGTTATCTGTCTTTTAGCCTTGTCCTTCTTTTGTGCTCTTTTTTCTTTACTGGGGACATTTTTGCCATCAGCAATCCAAAGTTAAAAAGTGAATATTCCATAGTATTTTTTAAGTTGACGCTAAATTGACCAGACTTCTTTCTGTGGATTGATATGACTGTACATACTATAGTCCCTTGATCCTCTTTAGAAGGGTATGTTCTCCTTATGTTCACTAACAGACCATTGGAATGTCCAAATTGACCAATCAGATTTGAGCATTCAACTAAGCCGTGTAATATATGAACATACAGCTAAACGTTTGCTGTCTTTTCATGCTGAATGTGTTATTACAGATTGTCGAGTTATATTCATACATGAAGACATCATACTGTGCCTAGTTAGACTTCACTTACCCACCTCCACCTACCCATCAGGACATGAGGAGGAATGATTATCATTCTCCTACAGGGGGAGCTAGACTCAGAAACAACAGGTCTGTATAGTTGAAATTAATTTCAGTTTATGCAGATTTTGACCTGTTGGAGCTGCTACAGTTGTCTGTTGTTTAATATACCTGAAAGTTACCCATGCTCTAAAGTAGGGTCTGTAGACGTAAAACTCTATTAGGGTCCTGATGAACTTTATTATAAGACCAACGTGTTTCAGCTTGTTACTTTCATCAGGGTCATACTACAGGTGTTGTTGGAGTTTAACCTCTTCCTCTACGTTGCTGCCTTAGTGCTAACCCTCCTAAAGGCAGGAATATACTGTAAACTCTGGACCTCTTTTCTGAACTCTTAATACTAGTCACTTATTCCCACATAGGGATGCCTTGCCTATATTAATCATGAATATTATCATCATCATATCATCGGTGCATCTGTGTCTGACTGCATGTAATGGATCTTTGTGATTCCATGGAAATCCTTACTCCAGGGGCAAGGTGTGCTGCTCTGTTTGGAATAAAGGATGTCTCACCCAAGCGTAGGCCCACTCTCCTGATAAAGAAGGTCATGTATTCCTGGCAAACAAACATTATCTGAGTTTAAAGGAAATGTTAGGACTCAAATCAAACAAACTCCCCTCTGAATCATTCCTCTGTCTCCTGAGATTTAGACTCTAAATCTTCTTTTAAGTTAATATTTTCAAATCAAGTTTTTACAAGACACCTTCTCCTCACATCCAATCCTATCCACAGACTAAACAATTACCATCAGTAGTATCAAAGCTAACAGTTGGTCGTTAATTTAAAGGGCGGCAGCAGTGGGAGGTTATTTAGTCTATAATGATTTGGGAGAAAGGATACAAAAGGCTTTGTCTTGGCTTACAGATGGGCCGGTATGTAAATGTTTGGAGAGTAAAGTAGAGAGAAGTGCTCTGCTCCATTTAAATCCCTCTGAACTTTGTGAATTGTAGTCACCTTAGGAATCTCGGTTAGCTAAAAGTAACACTTAAGCCATCAAACCCGAAACTTTCTAAGCCCCTTACAAACATCTCTCAGCACTCAGGTGCCATGCTGGGATCAGGTTAGCCAGGCGCCTTTTAGAGAGCCAGCTTAGGAAGAGACATCATGCTAAGAAGGAAATTAGTTTTGTGTTGTTTTGCAACATGCAGTTTGGTTTGGTGTTGGATTACATAAAAGCTGCTGGTCAGTGGTTTTAACAACACAGTCTCACTCCCTGAACGTCCAATAGCGACGCTTGGTCAGGATCCTATGGCGTGCAGTTGTGACGCAACGAGTCTCCTTCAGCTTCATAAACGGAAGCAAAGAGCTTTCAACTGATTGCAATGTATTCCCATCGGTATTTGACACTCAGGGAAGCACCGCATCCGTCCATGTCGGCGGCAGTTAAAGGCAATGTGAGCGTCCATTCCCATTGGATAACAGAGGATTTTACACCCGGATATAAGTATTCTCCTTACTGTTGATTGATTTTACAGTGATATCTGCACTACTCATCAACTCAAAAACACTAGATTATTCTTGTTAATTACACAACATTGATTGGTTTAAATTGTGTACAATGGTTTTGTGTTTTTCCCCTTCGACTCTGAGAAACAAATAGTTGTATCGGAGTTTAGGATGGCCGAAGACACTACACTACCCATAATCCTCAGCTATCCTTTGAGACTACACCATGTGCTTTGCTCGACAAACCCCGTGATTAGTCCTCAAGCTCTGTGATTGTATGTTGGAGTGGCAGTGTGCGAAGTTTACGCCGAGCGTCAAACATCACTTTGAAATGGAATGAAACCCATCGACGGCACACTATCCAAAACTGGACTCTAACATGTCCACCCCCCCCCCCCAGAACTACACATGCTGGCTATATGTGTGTTTCGCAACATGTTCTATGACGTGTCTCTACTGGGAATTGTAGTTTTAAAAGACGTTTTCGTATTTCTCATAGTTAGAAGTTGCCTTTATTAAACTGTCTGTTTTGCACATCCTCCTATTAATATCTTTGTACATCCGGCACTAAATTGTTTTATTGTAGAGATCATTTACAGTATCTTCTTGATATTTTCTATTCTATATTTCTATCATTGACCTTCTACTTTCCCCCTAAATTGTATGTACTCTTAATATTTAAATGTTTTCATCAAATATAACACATTCAAGAAAGCATGCAGCAGACCTTAGGCAAGGTGAGTTTATTTATACAGCACCTTTCAACACAAGGCAATTCAAAGTGCTTTACAAAAATGAAAGACATTAAGAAAAAGGCATTTAAAAACAGTAATTAAAAAGCAACACAATCTACCTGCATTGCAATTACTCTAAACGTGTAATAACGTGCTTTAACCAGTAGGTGGTTCGGGTTAAAATCAGGTTAAAATGCTGTCAAGTTTACAGTGTTAACACAATCAAATATACTGCTGTTTCCGGTTTAGTTTGCGACGGATATATTTTGTTATCCACAGACGACCACACATATATTTGTAACACAAAAGCGATGGGAAAAACCCACAGCAACACAGAAAAGACAGTCTATTCTGAGGCCCAATCTCTGTAGATAAATAAATAACTAAGCCAGATGTGTAATATTTAATGCAGTCGAACCATTTATTACAATACATTCATGTGATGACTTTCAAAGAGTAAAGCAAGCACTAGCTGAATAAAGTATGATTTTAAGAAACGTTTTTTTTCATATGGAATACAGTCGGAGGTCAACCAATCACAGAGCTTGAGGACTAATCACGGGGTTTGCCAAGCAAAGCGCATGGTGTAGTCTCAAACGATAGCTGAGGATTATGGGTAATGTAGTGTACAGATATCACTGTAAAATCAATTTACAGTGAGGAGAATACTTATATCCGGGTATAACATTCTCCGTTATCCATTGGGAATGGACGCTCACATTGCCTTTAACTGCCGCCGACATGGACCGATGCGGTGCTTCCCTGAGTGTCAAATACCGCCGCCGATGGGAATACATTGCAATCAGTTGAAAGCTCTTTGCTTCCGTTTAAGAAGCTGAAGGAGACTCGGTGCGTCACAACTGCACGCCAAAGGACCCTGACCAAGCGTCACTATTGGACTCATCAGGGAGTTAGACTGTGTTGATTTTAATGGGGGGGACCAGGGCACCATGTGTGGGGTAGAGCTGAGAGGCCTCATGTTGGTGCATGTAGAGGGTCAGTGGCTCTGGAGCTCCATCACTGAGCATCAGCAGCTCCTCATGTTTGGAGAAGACTTTATGGAGTGACAGGAAGCCTTCTGATGTGGTTGAGATGTCTGTTTATTTGTGATATGTGCCGAACATTTAAAGTTGTAAAGTGAAAACTGTTATTTTGAATGTCCTGGACTCGAAAGCTTGAATCACTTTCCATTTTTTATTTTCAATAGCTCTTCCTTGTTGCCCCGCTGACCAATTGAGGGCCAGATTTCTTCAGTTGTCTGTATCTAACGTTTGTTAATTTGCAAGCCTTGGATGGACATGAAACCTATTGGTTGAACTATTAGTACAACAAAATGAAGAACTACACAAATAAGAAGACAATGATGCATTAAACTCAACTCGCCAATAACCATGCTGATTGGTCATGAAAGCACCATCTTATACTGGAGTGGATCTTTAGGCCCAATTCCAAACCACACACCATACCCCTACCCCTCTGTTTGTGCGTTCATTCGGAGGGTCTGCCACATTAAGTGCTGTTCCAATTCAACAAGTTAGTGAGTTATCAAGCCCTCCAACAGCGAGTCAGCAAATAGTTCCGTGAAAACATTAACTGATTAACAGAAAACAAGATAGACATTTAATAACCACATACAGTTGTTAAAAATGTCATGGTCCCCTCGTATTTCTTTTAACTAAGGATCATATACCTGTGTCTTGGCTAGACAACATGAAATGTTTGCATTTTATTATAACGTTTTGTATATTTACAGGAACTCTCCAAGGCAGCAAATGTAACCTTCTAATATCCTAATTTGTCTCTAACAGCATGGGCAACATTTAAAGTGGACCTATCATGCTATATTTGAATAATATATTGTAGGGCCATACCTATATAAAACATGTCTGTGAAGTTTTTTTTTCAAAATACCAAACAGATCATACATTTTAGCCATGCCTCATTTCTCTCTATCTGCTCTATTCCAGGCCTGTTTTAGCAAGGGCTGATTCTGTGACGTAGCTTTAATGCAAATGAGCTGCAGCTGACCACGCCCCCCCTGCAGAAGAGGGGGGCGAGGCACGGCCCCGGCACGAGCGTATGCGAATTTGTAAAACGTATGCTAATATTGTTCATGAAAATAAATACTGGTGTATATGGTTTTATGCAATCTTTCATTTCATTCTGTCATTGTACATGGCGTTACTATTATATTATATACTACACAGCAATGGCATAACACACCCATTTGTTGATGACAAAAAAAGTCCACACACAACCTTTTGCTTTTGAAATCTGCATATACTTTACCCATCAAACATGAATAATCATGACACATTTTATATAAACTATCGGAACTTTATTGTCAAAATCAACGGTTAATTGAACCCATAAAAAAATACAGTACGCAGCTTCGGTGGGTCAGTCTGACATGCAGAATCTATCATCACAGGTTTTCCGCTGGTAGTATGTGAGGTGCATGCCTGTCTAGAAGAAACATAGTTAGAACAAAATCATCTCAATTTAGTATTCAGGATGAGAAAATACTATTTGGATAATTACAATCTGAAATCCCAAAAGATGAGGGCTAACGCTGTGTTTTTACGCTATTTAGCAAAGCTGATGTGTTGGAGAGGGGCTGAGCTCAGTAGACAGACTGAAATTAGTGCTAGCCGCTAATTAGCCAAGTCCCATCAACGGAGCTGTGCAGCGTTGTGTTTTTCCCCCCTCCTTGCAACAATTGCGCACACATACACACACTGTTGTATCCTAACAGTCGTGCACACCCACACATATGTATATTCATGTGCCCAAACAAGTTATAAAGACTGCTGAATCACATCACGTCTCATCTACATGCTACAAGCTACATGCTACAAGCTACGTATTAGAGATAACTTTATCAGGAAAAACACCGCTAAATAAAAAGGAATGCAAATATTAACATGGAAAAACGTACAGCTTCCAAATTGGATGTGTCCTGGTCCCGGATGGTTGGTATTGATCCAGTTTTTAGCCTTAGATTGGAAGAATATCCTCTTTTCACTTGAGGGAAGTTGATAAACATGTCCGAGGTAAAATGTTTAGAACACACAAGCAGACATTTGCCGAGGTGTTCTGATAGGTGGAGCGTTGCCCATGTAGGTGGAGTGTCACCGCCCACTATTCCGGGCTGACGTCGGGTCGGATGGAATCTGTATTCGCTCGTTGTTGCCCCGTTTTTAAAAGATTTGGGTACGAAGGAAAAGAGAGAGGGTTGTATTTTCTGACACTTGGTGAGTTCCCTGGAACACCGGGGACACATATTCATGTATAAAAGACGTACAAAAGTGCATTTTGCATGATAGGTCCACTTTAAATTACTATCATTATGAATTGTGTAGCACTGGCTTTCCTCAAGTTGTTTCCCATTTGCAGTTACCATGATCATCAACTTAATATACCCTGGAGGAGTATTTGAGGAGAAACATTTTATTTGTTTTAAACCTTTCTCCTAGATATTTGTCAGGGGTCCTAGACTTTACTTCTTAAATCATGGGCAAACATGGATAGAGTCAGATCATTTTAGTGCAGGCCAGGGAAAACTATGTTTAAATGCAGGGTTATGATAGCTGACAGAGGCAGCGTGGATCAGTGCAGGGTTGGACGATTTAGACTGGGCTGCAGGGATTTCACTGAGAGTGATGACATCTACGATTGATTACCTTGGAAGGAGAAGTGAGTAAAGCGGATGGAAAGAGTAGAAGAGTTTGTGTATACTCTGGAAAATGAATATGAGAGTGAACCATCCTCTGTGGAATTTCTATAGGACAAAAATAGAATCAAGCTGAGTTAATATGAGATCAGGCTGCAAATTCAGATTGATACAGGAAATTATCTGGCAGATGGTCAATGAGACACAGACAATGTGGTCATGTATAGCCTTAAACCACCACTCTCAAGCCACATGCACTCTCACAGGAAGGTGTGTGTCGGACATGTGTAACCGGTCTAAGCCAGCTGCTGAGTCAGAGTGAATAAGATGAGGTCACATGACGGTGCGACAGTGTACGTAAGTTTGTGTCTGCTAACATGACTTTCACTGTCCACATGTAGACATCCTGGAATTTCCCATGCTTCTTACCACGTGTCTCAGACAGGAGGTAACGTCAGTCTCCTTCCTTTAGAGGAGTAATCTCTTTTCTTCAAGAGGGTGGTCTGCGGCTAAATGCAGGAAGTCAGTTTGTTCACCATCATTCACTCCACTGTGAACTGTACCATGTGGGTACTGACGAAACTTGTTTATGTTGCTTGGTTTACACTGAAAAAAATGAAAAAAGTTGACACAATAATATTCAGTTAAAGCCTATTTGAACAAAAAGATTTATGCTTTCAGCTAACATTACATTACATTGCATTTAGCTGACGCTTTTATCCAAAGCGACTTACAATAAATGCATTCGACCAACAAGATACAAACTTGAAGAAAACAGAATCATATAAGTGCATCAGGTTTCATAGAGCTAAAACATTTCAAGTGCTACTCAACTGGCTTTAGATAAGCCAGTCCTTTATTAGTATATAAGTGCTTTGTTAGTAATTCTATTGCTTGAAGTGGAGTCGAAAGAGATGAGTTTTCAGTCTGCGCCGGAAGGTGTGTAAGCTTTCTGCTGTCCTGATTTCAATGGGGAGCTCATTCCACCATTTTGGAGCCAGGATAGCAAACCGACTAACCTAATACACTTATGTATCTGTTGACATAATGATTTAATGAAAGTAAACGTTTAGTTTTTTTCAGTGTGCCCTGTGATTTGGATACTTTCCAAAAATGTATCCGCTTCCTCCTTGGCCCCTAATACACCAAAAAACATGAAACATTGACTTTAATTAAATGTGTCATGTCAACAGATTTCACAAAACTGTATTGGGCTAGTTGAAAGCAATAATATTAAGTTAAAAAAAAAAGAATAAGTTCAACTTAATATTATTACTTTCAACTAACCTAATACAGTTATTTGACATTTGTTGACATAATACATTTAATTAAAGACAATGCTTCAGTTTTTTCAATGCAGATATTAAGTAACACTTCACTTTCATTAACATCTCGCGATAGGGCATTTGTGATGCATTGTTTTGGTGTGAAAATAATCCTGAAAAAATCCCATTTATTCCCTCCAGGTCTGAAAGATTACTCTGAAAAAATGCAGCTCAAATTACTTTTCATTTGTCTGCTATTGTATTGTGATACATTGAATTTTGGTATATAGCCCTATTAAAAGTTGATATATAAGGTTATTGTTATTTTTTTAGGAATAAATGTCATGATTTCAAATCACCATTTCAATAAATATACAGTAGATCTGACTGAAATGGACCCAATGTGATTCTTAAAACAGTAGCTACTGGTTAGTCTGGAAGTTAACAAGCAGCTCTTCCTTAGTACATTATTCTCAAAACAAGTTCAGTTAGAAGTTATGGCTGGATATGATTGTTAAGTCTTGGCAAGATCAGGAGTTTTTGCAGTGAAATAGATATCAACATAGTGTTTCAACATTGCAGCAATCAAATGCAACACATCTTCTATGACTTCTTTAATGCATCATGTATGCTGCTGTCACATAACGACATGACACTCATTAACACACTGAATTCAGAATAACAACATCCCATCTCTGGAAGTGGGGCCACCCGAGAAGCATGCTCAGAGATGACGAGTGACTGTACAGATTATTGTCAGCCTTTTCCTTTATAGCACCGCTCCAGCATTTATCTTGTAGGTCCTTTATATTTCTGAGAGTGCAGTTCTCATTCACTGTACCCTTTTAAAAATGTAGACCTACATAGTAGCTTTACGCGGCTACTGCTTGCGTGTGAGGCTCTGTCTGAAAGCCAGACTTCATCTTGAAGTTATTAAGGGTATCGAAACCATTTAAGTCGTGCTGATATTTCCTGCATGGTGAAATGATTATATGTGTGGAAATGGTGAATGTTTGGATAGCAGCAGCACAATTCAAAGCAGGTCAGGTGAAAATGTTTGTTCAGTCATCTGGTTGCTGGACTTTGGTTTTTCTTGTTCTCCTGTGTCATTAAAAGCCATGATTACCCTCTCAGAGGGTCAGGACCTCTCACCCCACCCAAAGGAAGCACCCTCTCTACCAATTATCTTTTAGAAGGAGACATTTGTTAAGTTCCACAAAATTGTATCAGAGCTTTGTGTTAGGTCTGAACCAATCACTGGGCAGAATAGGAAAAGTCTCCAATCTTGGTGAATTAGAGACCTTTAGGAAAGTCTGTAACAAACTGTAGTATTGGATGTGATCTCAGGTGTCAGGTGTTTTGCCCGGAGGCTCAACCACTTGTAAAGGACCCCTTCGAGACTGCTTGACTTGGGGGTATTACACTAGACCCAGTCTGTCATGTAGGGCTTTTCTGGGATATATTCTGGGTTCTGGTATTAGCAGATATACTAAATAATAATGTAAGTAAGGAAGGGGGGGGGGGGGGGGGCTACATTAAATATGTATTTCTTACTTTGAATGATTCAATTCAAACCTTCAGCTTAAGCCTCTTTTTAGACATTGACATCCAAACACACATTCCTATAATCGAAATGTCCCATAACAGCTCTATGTTAAGCCACAAATGTAATGAAGAACTTACCGTGTAATATAGGAGTTGCCACTCTTGTGCCAGTGTGATGTTACAACTGTAGTTCACATCTGAAGTTACTTAAATTGGTCCAGACCAAAGGGAAAGTGTCAAATGTGTCAAATTAAGTAATGGATACTGTAGGGAGGTTATGCAGCACTTTACTACTTCTGATTTATATATTTATTTCACAAAGAGCTCAGATTGTAATCATGATTATTTGACTGCAAATTGAGTGAATATTATAATCACCAACAACAACAATTTTGAGCATGTCGCTTCAATTAATTTATTGAACTAAGTACACAGATTGTGATAAATCCAGGGTCGGAAGGGTTCCTTTAAAAAAATGTAATCCGTTTTAAATGACTAATTACAGTGGAGGAAATAATGATTTGATCCCTTGCCAATTTTGTAAGTTTACCCACTTACAAATAAATGAACAGTCTATCATTTTAATGGTAGGTTTATTTGAGAGACAGAATATAAAAAAGAATATCCAGAATTGTATATCATATAAGAGATATAAATTGATTTGCATTTAATTGTGGGAAATAAGAATTCTGGCTCCCACAGACCGGTTACATAAGTCCTCATCCTTTAGGAAAAGTACTCCTAATATCAATTTGTCTACTTCCGGCGCCGCGCGAGTGGCAGCCTGTTACAGCAGCTCTTACTCACACTGAGTAGTTTTCCTTATATTTACTTATTTTACCTATCTTATATTTTTATTGTATATACTTTTGTTTAACTTATACTTGCACTATGGACGTCAAGCCCGTATTTGTTGCACTCTTTTTAGTACTGTTTCTGTTCACTACTGTGTCCGGGGTTTCCTCAGGCAGTGAACGTCCCATTGTTTACACTCGGAATAATAGGATTACAGTGGGTTGAAGAGGTCAGACCAGATAGGGAGGTGATATGCACAGATTCATTATCCATATTAAAAAGCAGACAGTCAACAACAACTGTCATTGTATAAGTTCTATGACATTCTCATAGAACTTAATCATAGCCTGTTAAGACTTCACAGAGGTGGTATAGATCTTCAGTTCTGCTGGGTGAGGCACATGAGGGGGTGAAAGGGAACGAGTGTGCTGATAAATTAGCAAAAAGTGCACTACAAAAGGAAATAACATTACCAGTTCAACTTGGAAAAGGAGAAGGAAAAGCAGTAATTAAGAAAAAAGGGATGGAGATCTGGCAGAAGAGGTGGGAGGAAGACCAGAAAGGCAAGGACTATCACAAAGTTCAAAAGACAATTACAATCAATATTTATAAAGAAAGAAACAGAATTGAGGAAATAAGGATAGCTAGACTCAGACTAAATCACACAGCATTGATTAGTACGCTGTATATCATGGGGAAAAGTGACAGTGACAAGTGTGGGAGCTGTGGAGTTAAAGAAAATGTAGAACATATCTTGTTACATTGTGACATCTATAAAGCTGAAAGAGAAAAACTAAAGGATAAAGTTATATAGACAGAGAGGGAATGGAGTGTGGTTGGTATTCTGGGAACAAAAGGAGAAGAGTAAGAGCTACCAGAAAGGCACTGTTTACCTTTCTGAGTGAAACTGGGGTAGGAAAAATAATTTAACATTAGGTCAGGAAAGATTATAGATAGATTTTTATTTTGTTTTGTTGTATTTATTTTATGTTTTTTGTTGATTTATTTATTTTTGATTAGATCATAGATATATACCTCCATGAGTTAAGAGATGGAATGATATGATGATTCACATTCATGTACAGTAGGTGGCAGGATGTACCTTTAAAGTTGTTTGCAATCCGCCAAAAACCGAGAGAAGAAGAAGAAGAAGTTTACACTCGGGATCAGCTGTTAGCCTTCCGTAGCATGGCGATGCTAACCGGCCATAGACCCGCTGTTCCCCGCGAGCTGAGAAGAAGGAGACGGGGACGCCGTGCCGGGGCAAAGCTGCGAGCCAGGAGGAGGCGATACAGACCTGTCCTTCCATCTATCACCATGGGGAATGTTAGATCTCTCCCGAACAAGATGGATGAGATCGCGGCGCTGACCCGGCATGAGAGGGAGTATCGGGAGAGCAGTATCCTCGTGTTTAATGAGACGTGGCTAACGGAGGGAACCCCGGACACTAACGCTACACTGGATGGTTTTCATCTGCTGCGGGCGGATAGGACGAGAGAGAGCGGTAAGAGGAAAGGAGGAGAGCTGGCTGTGTTTGTGAACGATAAATGGTGTAATCCAGGGCACATCACTATGGAAGAATGAATCTGCAACAGGGACATAGAGCTGTTAGCCGTTAGCATGAGGCCCCACTATTTACGTTGGGAATTCACGCATGTTATCGTGATAGCTGCATATATTCCCCCCTCTGCCAATGCTGAAGAGGCATGTGACGTCATCAACTCTACTGTAAGCAGACTGGACTTGAGACACAGCACCCAAATGCTCTTCTCCTGATCTCTGGAGACTTCAATCATGCCTCTATCTCAAAAACTCTGCCCACTTTCAAACAATATGTTACCTGCACCACCAGAGGCAATACAACACTGGACTTACTGTATGCCAACACCAAGGATGCATACAGCTCATCCCCCCTTCCTCCCTTGGGCAATTCTGATCACAACCTGGTTCATCTCGAGCCTGTGTACCAACCTCTGGTCCACAGAAAGCCGGTGCCCACATGCATCGTGAAGAAGTGGTCTGAGGAGTCTGAGGAGGCCCTGAAAGACTGTTTTGACACTACTGCGTGGGATGTGTTCACTGACTCTCACGGGGAGGACATCAACGGCCTTACAGACTGCATCACGGACTATATTAACTTCTGTGAGGAAAACGTCTTACCCACCAGGACTGTACAGTGTTTTCCCAACAATAAACCCTGGATTACCGCTGACATAAAGGCTCTCCTGAAGGACAAAAATAGGGCCTTCAGATCTGGCAACAGAGAAGAGCTGAAGACTGTACAGAGGGAGCTGAGGTGGAAAATCAGAGAGGGGAAAAACAGCTACAGGAAGAGGATGGAGGAACAGTTGCAGCAGAGGAACGTCAGCGGAGTCTGGAGAGGCCTGAAAACCATCTCTGGCTACAAAGAGCCAGACTCCCAGGTCCGGGGGGACCGCCAGTGGGCAAACGACTTGAATATCTTCAACAGATTTGATCAGTCATGCGCCCTCCCCCCGACCCATTCCCCCCTGCTGCACCCCCCATTGTCCCCACTGCCTGGAAATGGCCCTGTCACCTCTCCCACCTCTACTCAGCCCCCGGCCATCAGCTCACAGACACCTCTCACATCAGCCCCTGTTTCTTCTCCCCCCCTTCTCCTCCACTCGCTGACGACACCTTGTCCCTCACAACCAACCAGGTGAGGAGGGAGCTGCAGAAGTGTAAAGCGAGGAAGGCGGCGGGTCCAGATGGCATCAGCTCGAGGCTCCTCAAATCCTGTGCGGACCAGCTGTGTGGGATTGTGGAGTTTCTATTCAACCTGAGCCTGAAGCAACGTCCTGTGTGATACCTGTGCCAAAGACCCCTCACCCCAAGGACTTCAACAGCTACCAGCCGGTGGCGCTGACATCACAGCTGATGAAGACCCTGGAGAGGCTGGTCCTTGGACACCTTCGGCCCCTTGTGAGACCATCAATGGACACGCTGCACTTCGCCAACCAGCCTGCCATCGGGATGGATGACGCCGTCATCTACCTGCTGCAGACGTCCCTCTCCCACCTGGAGAAGGCTGGGGGCTCTGTGAGGATCATGTTCTTTGATTTCTCCAGTGCCTTCAACACCATCCGGCCCACACTCCTTGGGGACAAGCTGCAGCTCTCGGGGGTGGATCAACACCTCACCTCCTGGATCCTGGACTACCTCACCAACCGTCCACAGTACGCGAGGACCAGGGAGTGTCAATAAGACACCATCTTCAGCAGTACGGGGGCCCCCCAGGGGACGGTGCTGGCACCGTTTCTCTGCACCCTTTACACTGCAGACTTCACCCACAACACTGCAACCTGTCACCTGCAGAAGCTCTCTGACGACTCCGCCATCGTTGGACTCATCTCCAACGAGGACGACAGGGAGTACAGGGAGCTGACGCAGGACTTCACCCTCTGGTGCCAGAGGAACCACCTCCAGCTCAGGGGCACTCCTTCAGACATGTTATGACTTTGTTGTGGCATCAGCCATTTTCTATGGTGTGGCCTGCTGGGGCAGCAGCATCTCGGCTGCTGACAGGAAGAGACTGAACAGACTGGTAAGGAAGCCCAGCTCTGTCCTGGGGAGTCCTCTGGACACTGTGGAGGTGGTGGGAGACAGGAGAATGGTAGCCAAGCTGTCCTCCCTGCTGGACAATGTGTCCCACCCCCTCCAGGACACCCTGTCCTCACTGTGCAGCTCCTTCAGCTATAGGATGCTGCATCCCCGCTGTCTCACGGAGAGATACCGCAGGTCTTTCCTTCCTGCAGCGGTCAGACTATACAACGAGCACAGCCCCTAGTTGACCCCCCCCCCCCTACACACACCACAACACAGACTATATCACCCCTTGCTGCTAAATACCAACAAACTATGTGCAATATGTGCAATATATAAATGCCGTTAATAACTGTGTAATATATACCTGGCTGCTAAATCCTAAGAACTGTTACAGGATGTGTATTTTTATAAATTATGTAACTTTTTATTTTTTATTATATATATTTTTTAAATTATATCATAACTTAGTACTTTTTTAAAATGCATGTCACATGTTTAACATATGTAACATTAAGCTGTCTGTGGCTCTTTTTCCTGCTGTAACTACGCACATTTCCCCTCCGTGGGACTAATAAAGGTATTCTGATTCTGATTACTTGTATAAAAGACACCTGTCCACAGGATCAACCAATCAGATTCCAACCTCTCCACCATGACAAGACTAAAGAGCTGTCTAACGACCTCAGGGACAAGATTGTAGACCTTCACGAGGCTGGGATTGGCTACAAGACCATCATAAAGCAGCTTGGTGAGATGGAGACAACTGTTGGTGCAATTATTCGGAAATGGAAGAAACACAAAATGAGCATCAATCGCTCTCGGTCACACAAGATCTCGCCCCGTGGGGTATTGATGATCAGGAGAAAGGTGAGGGATCAGCCAAGAACTACAAGGAGGAACTTGTTAATGATCTCAAGGCAGCTGGGACCACAGTCACCAAGAAAACTATTGGTAATACACTGCACCATCATGGATCAAATCCTGCAGCACCACAAGGCCCCCTGCTCAAGAAAAACATGAAAGGCCCATCTGAAGTTTGACAATGAACATCCGAATGATTCAGAGAAGGCTTGGGAGAAGATGATGTGGTCAGATGAGACCAAAATCGAGATATTTGGCATCAACTCAACCCGCTGTGTTTGGAAGAAGAGAGTTGCTGACTATAACCTCCAGAACACCATCCCCACCGTCAAGCATGGAGGTGGAAACATTATGCTTTGGGGTTTTTTCTCTGCTAAGGGGACAGGACCACTTCCCTGCATCGAGGAGAGGATGGACGGGGCCATGCACCATAAAATCTTGGCCGATAGTATCCTTCCCTCAGACACTGAAAATGGGTTATGGACAGGTCTTCCAGCAGAGCAATGACCCTGAACCTAAGGCAAAGGCAACACAGGAGTGGCTAAAGAAGAAGCACATGTAGGTGATGGAGGGGCCTAGCCAGTCTCCAGACCTTAATCCCATAACAAATCTGTGGAGGGAGCTGAAGCTTCAAGATGCCAAGCATCAGCCTCAAAACCTTCAGTTAACAAATGGAATAATTCCACAGAAACAGCTTGAAGGCCTTTATTTGGAAATTTGGGAGTGGTGAATAAAAAGTAAATATTTACATTGAATTCTTGTCTGTGATATACGGTGGCCCTGAAGTGCAAGTCAAAACAACATTTCACAAAACACTACAGGATTTCATCAAACACACCGACATTTCACAAAACGCTACAGTATTTCACAAAACGCTTCAGCATTTCACAAAACACTACAGCATTTCACAAAACGCTACAGCATTTCAGAAAACGCTTCAGCATTTCACAAAACGCTACAGCATTTCAGAAAACGCCACAGCATTTCACAAAGCGCTACAGCATTTCAGAAAACGCCACAGCATTTCACAAAACGCTTCAGCATTTCACAAAACGCCACAGCATTTCAGAAAACACCACAGCATTTCAACTTTTACGGAAAGGGTATGCCTTTAGGGAGAACACTTCTTGTTTGTGATTGGACAGAGCCACCAGAGAAGCACTGCTGTGATTGGTTGTTTTTGCTGCCAGTCAAGAAATGACGCTTCGTGATTGGTCAACACCCGACAGCGCAACATGTCCCGAAACATCAGCCGTTAGCTGTTAGCACACAGAGCGCACAGCTCCTCATATCTGTTCAGAAACTGGACAAAAGTTAAAGGGGACATATCATGCTATATTTGAACAATATATTGTAGGGCCATACCTATATAAATATATATTTTTTTTAGCCATGCCTCATTTCGCTCTATTTGCTCTTTCCAGCGCTGTTTTTGCAGGGGGCTGATTCTGTGAGCTGCAGCTGACCACGCCCCCCTGCAGGAGAAGGGAGCATGCTCTGAGATCAGCTGCTGGGCTGTCAGAAGAGGGGGAGAAAAAGAGATCTCCGTCCTCCGTGTTTTATTCTTATAGAAGTAAGAAGAGAAGTAATGGGGCAGAAACCCTCCTTTTTACGCAGTGGTCCAGACATAGACATCAAACGGAGACACACATTCAGTTGCCAGTTACTTTGGCATTAGGGCAGGGATATCTAGATACTTTCCAAGGTTTGACATAATGAATTGTGCTACTTTTAAAGCAAGCAACGATGTTTTCAAATCTGTAATCAAAAAGCTCCTCAAAAACGCTATCGAAGCAGTTCCTGCCGTTGCTACGTTAGTTCAAACAGTAACAACGGACTATTTTTCTTAGCGGATGCATGTCAATTTAAATCAATACAACTATTTTTTAAATCAATAAAATAATTTTCTAAATCCATAAAAGCATTTCAATTAATATTGGGAGTCATATCGTTACTTTGTTGAGAATGTGGCCATGTAATAAGCGGGATAATGTGCAGCGACGCGGTCATTATGGGGAAAAGAACACCGACAGGCTGATCAGGAGCCCGACGCGAAGCGGAGGGATCTAGATCGGCATGCTCTTACATATGATTATATAGAGTCATTATTCATTTGTTTTAAAGCAGGAGGCGCAAACGCTTGCCTCGGGGAGGGAGAAAAAGAGCCACAGCGGAGAATAAACAGAAGGGCAACCATGGCAACCATGCAAGGGAAGTCTTCTTCGCTGCTTTTGTGGCAGACTACAGCGCCACTTACAGGCCTGGCATATGTACTACAGCGTCTCCAGCGCTTTCGAGCGGCAATGGCCGGCCGTGGCCCAACCTCTCATTCCCCTGATAGGTGGAGAATTGACCACTAAGCGGAGCACCACTTTTGTGACGTAGAAAATAATTCAAATCTGTATCAGTCTGTATCAGATCCGTTGCAGCCCCGTTTTTAGAGATTTGGGTATCTAGGAAAAGAGAGAGGGTTGTATTTTCTGACACTTGGTGAGTTCCCTGACACACCGGGGACACATATTCATGTATAAAAGACGTACAATAGTGCATTTTGCATGATAGGTCCAAAACACAGACTGTCTGGCGAATACAGTCGCTGCTTTATTTCTGTCTGTATCATGTTGTGAGTGTGGACGGAGCAGCTACAGGTTAGTTTAGCCCAGTGGTTCTCAAACTTTTTCTGTCAGGCCCCCCCTTTGGAGAAAAAAAAAAATCGGGCCCCCCCAACACAAATAGTCACGTAATGGGCCAAGTTAACATTTATTAAAATACATCAATATGAATGTGAGCATTCCTTTGTTAGAACAGTGATACTAAAACAATGCTTCATAAGTCTGTGGTAAAAAAAAAAAATACATAATACAATTGTGCAATCCCTTTGCTAGAACAGTAAGTTATAATACTTTGCCACTTTGCAATCTGTGCAAAAAAATGAAAAGAAAATGCTGATATTTGGCAAAAAAGCAGCCTGTCCTCCTACAAAAAATGACCAAATAGAGTAGCGAAGTCACGCCCATCTACTTCCGGTCCATGGGACCTTATTTCGGAAAAATTATGTGTTGAAGTCAATGGAGAGAGAAAACGTATCTTTCGATCCCATTTGAATTGTGCCACGAATTACACATATGATGTTTGTCAATCTTAAAAAATAATTTCCATGTCAAAAAAGTCACAGTTTGTCGTAAAACTGTTGAAATAAAAGACTATGAAAAATGCGCAACTAGAAAGACTACAAATCCCAGAGTCGATTAAGTGATGTCATAACTGATGTCACAATTGTTTTTCCTCCGCTAAATATCAGAGATAGCTAAGATAATATAACTTTAACAAGATGCCTTGTAATTTTTATTAGCCTTAACATGAAGTAACATTAAGTAACCCAAAATGTTAAACAGTAAGAGTAGTAGTCATATTTCGTGAACCCTTTGAAGAGTACTGTCACACCGGTGTGATTCTATAATACACCATTTAAGCCCGGGGGAGAAATGCTAACACTAACGTTACATTAGCATCGGCGATCTTTTCTACTTCATGCTATCGGCACAAATGGTTGACATTAAACATTAAAAAGAGAGAATCAGTTCAGAGAGAATCAAAGGAAGGCAGGCAGGCAGGCAGCTTTGCATGACATTCTTCTGGACGTGTTTCATTGTGTTGATAGTGAGGGTTAGACAATCCCTTGTTTAGCAAGACAGTAGTGACGGCCATCTTGGTGACGTGTGTTGTTGTGCAAGACCAGAGATGTAGTTCATTGACCGTTTCACACAAAAAAATGTGTTACTTCACAGTTTTACGACACATTTTTTTTTTTTTGACTGGCAAAATTATCTTTTAAATTGACAAACATCATATGTGACCCGCTCTATCGAAATCAGTCGGAAGTCGCAACGGCTCATTTAAAAAATAAACGTGGATTTACGTAAAAACTATTTTTTCGGGGTTCGGGTGTTTTGTTTGATTTTAAACAAACAAAGTCTTGGCTTTCAGAATATGAAACTTTTATTTCCAAAATCACACGATAAATACATTTTTGAAGCTTGTAAAGGGACTCGCAATCTGCTCTTCCGCAGCGCCGCCCCCCCTCCCTCCGGCTGACATTATGAATGTAAGAGTATAGTAATCATAGATAACACGGCAGGGTCCGTTACAGTTTGTTTTCATCTGATTTCAATTAAACAAAGTCTTGGCTTTCAGAATATTAAACTTGTTTCGGCAAATTCAGAGGATAAATACATCTTGGAAGCGTGTAACGGCATAATTACAAGCGGAGAACGGAGTAACTTAACGTCACTGCAGGCATAACAACAGCCGGTGTTTCTCGTGAGTGTTTTCCCCGGGAAACAAACACAATACTCACAAACGCAAAATTACACAAACACACACACACACACACACACACACGTATACACACACACTCGCGAGCTTCCCCTCCAAACGAAAATATCTTCCCTCCGTAGTATTTTGATAATTTGCTCCGCCAATAATCAATCAGATCGATGGATTCCAGAGAAGAGAAAACTTTGAAGGCCTTTTTCTCAAAATGATGACTCGGTGACAGTCATTATATAATGTGACATATTTCGCTTAATATTTGGAGTACAAAAACAATCCTGATATCATTAGAAAGCTAGGAATCTCCTCTTTCCAACAGTGTATACAACTCAAAATGTGTCTTCGGGTCAATGCGACTGATTTTGATGGAGCAGGTCACATATGTGTAATTTGTGGCACAATTCAAACGGGATCGAAAGATAATCTTTCTCTCTCCATTGACTTCAATACATAATTTTTCCGAAATAAGGTCCCATGGAGGTCCCCCGGAAGGGGAGGGACTTCGCCACTCTATAGGTCGATTGTTCAGCAGCTTATTACGACCCAAAGTCACGTTTTAAAGTGTAGCACCTCTAGTGGTCGTGTAAGAAACTCCCGTTGATTGCAAACGCTCCGGAGATTCTTTTATTCACAAATAACCCTCTCTGGAAAATCCTAAATTGTAGGATAGTTTGGCCATTAAAATGCTTTTTGATTAGATTTCTAGCGAGAAGTGTATATTGTACTTTTATAATCTACGTCCAGTGGATGTGTAGGATCTATAGTTTGATAGATATTACGAAGATTATTTGAGGTCTCGCCAGGAGAACGTGTATATGCGGCAGCTTCCATGTAAAGTTAGCGTCAACCCTCACGGGGTGAAAACAGTATTTCCGGTTTCGAAGTTTTCATAATAAAACCAATGATCAAATTATTTAACAGTGATATCTGCAGTACTCATCCACTAAAAACATCAGTTTATCCTTGTTAATTACACAACATTAATTGGTTTAAATTGTGTACAATGCTTTTGTGTTTTTCCCTTTAGATTCTGAGTGACACATTTCTTTTTTCAGAGGTTTTGATAGGCTAAACATTGAACTACCCATAATCCTGGATGTTTTAGCCGCAATGCACGTCAGGATATGGTGTTTATGCGATATGAAATCGGAAAACATTTTTAAAAATAAAATACTTTATTCCGAGTGTTCTCGCTTTTCTCTTTGGAATTCATCATACAACGGCATTGTAATATACACGGTTCGGCTGCATTAAATATTACATATCTGCCGTAGTTCATTATTTATAGAGCCTTGATTAGAAGACTTCTGGACAAACTGGAAGAAATGCCGCCGAACCTTGTGCGACAATACATTTTATTACACAGGGCGTTGCCCGTGCATTTATGATTGGTCAAGACTAGGTGAAGAGATACCGTGGTTTAGACTTAGTTCTCTTTGGTTGGTGCACAGACTCAGACAGAGTCTCTTGCAGTGACGTGCGGTGAGGTTCGTGGCTGGTGAGGCACTGACTCTTTCAGAGTCAGATTTACAAATATTATATTTTCACCTTAATCGAAATATTCGGTTATTTTCAAATGTTTTTTTAGTCTGATGCTTCGATTCATTTTAAACAGACCGTTCAACAAAAGGATACCCAAAATCTAAATATTGGATTGTTCTTTCTTAGTAAGATCCCATTTTCATTACAATTGTGGTCTTACCTTGACTTGAAGATGAAGTCCATGCTATCCTTCTGGACAATAATCTCTATTACTTTTTTGTAAAAGTCCTCCTTATCTTCCTGTAGTCTAGTTTGTTGTTTGCGTCTACCGTCTCTGCGTAGAATAACAGTAGCAACAAGAACCTGTGGGCTCACTTGCGCCCCCTTCAGTGCGGCAGAGGTTGTGGCTGCCTCCCCTGGTGCTTTTTTCATAGCCGTTGTATGATGAGACCAGAGAGCTTAAATATCATATATACGTGAAATAAGTTATTTAGAGACTATGGATGGCGAGGATAAATGTAATAAAGGGATCTACAAACATTACATTGGTGACATACAGTGAGATGGTGCAGGCATGCGCTTAGGGCCCGCTTTCCAGCCAGTTTCTGTGGGGTGACGCATTCTGAGGTGAGGCAGAGCTCATCTGTGCCTCACCTCACCCCACAGTAACTGGCTTGAGCGCGCTCACAAAATAAGTGCCCGCGTTAAATTAGTGCCCGCGTTCCAGCAAGTTACTGTGGGCTTACGAGAGGCAGAGCTCGTCCCTGCCTCACTTCTTATCGCTATCTGTAGTTGTAGCGGAGCTCGGCAAATTTGCTGATTTTGACTATAAAAAGAGATTGGAATCATACATAAATCACATTTACAACACAGATCAGTGGAGACATTTTATTATTATTACTATATACTTTTTCTTTAGTTGTTTTTCCGTTACATTGGAGTATGACAGGGGAGGCTCTGCCAACACGATCCTCCCAATCAGCATTCGGCCGGCTGGCGAAGTCCCTCCCTACTCTGTCTCTATTCTAGTCATTTGTTTTCGCTAACGTTTCTACAGATATAGTGGGAAACTTTCATAATGCTGCTTCCTAGCTATGCGTGTGTGCGAAGCTCACCCACAACTCAAGGCCGGAGCGATGTCCTGTTTATGAATAACTCTTTGTATTCTTCCAATGTCTGCACTGTAGGAGCAAATACCAAACATTATTCACAAATGTACATCCATCATTTTCCACAGTAAACACTTCAGTGAGATGAAGTGTTTCTCTCCATCCTTCAGTCCTAAAAGAAACAGAATCTTCATGGGAGTGAAATATCATCAAGTAGATTAGAAACGGGTCATAAGTGCGGTTTTCCAATTCTGTGGAATGTTAGGAAACCTCTCGTTGCCCACAGAGCCCCAGAATAATGTGTTAGTCCAAAAGCATGCTTGATTAGTCATTGTTTTAAATCATGCAGTTCCACTGATCACATGCAGACATACACTCACACTCACACTGTCAGGTTGTAAAGTCAAGTTTGGTCAGGTTCACCCCAGAGTCAGTCATTGACAGTGCCTTTCTCAAGTAACACTGTCGGTCAGGGTCAAAGGTCATTTGGTCTCAGTCTTTCAGGCCATGTGTCGTGCTCTGCAGAGACTTTGATATTTCAGCATAGGCCAGTATCCTTTGTCTACAAAAATCCATCATATATGGAGCGCCATCATTTATTAATTCACGATTACAACAATAATTTTCCAGATATCTCTAACTTTTCATCGGAACAGCTGTTCCCCACATTCCCTGAAAAGTGTTAGCCAAATAATTTCACTTCCTTATAGTACTACTACTGCAGTTTATTAACACCTAATCTATATTAAAATGTCTAATAGATCTATTTCAGAAACTTGTGTATATAATTATTATCTTGAGTCAAACCATTACTAGGACCTGTGTAGCTTTTCATAGGTCATTATACTCATTTATCTTCAATTCTGGTCTACCTAAAAACAATGTTAAATTCTTTAGCAGTGTGTGGAACCCTGGGTGTCCGAACATGCAACAATCACTCCCTACTCTATCAAGGATTTAAAAACAGAAGTCATTTCGCATGTCCATCCGACATCCCTCCTATGGTAATAACTATGGCACAATGGTGAAATCAATAATTTATAGATTGGAATACTATATTTGGCTTGGCACCAGCTCTCTCTTTAACCTTATCCATACAAATAAAGATGTGTATTATAGAGTGGTTCCTAAAATTATCCTTTTAATGGTGATAAATATTGTAACAAATGAGATCAGTACTTTATTCACAGGTGAATAAAAATCTCTTGAAGTATAATTTGTTAACATGATGAAAAGATTGAAGCATATAACTACTCTGTCATGTCTCCCCCTTTATCCCTCAGTGTGTTTTAGGATGATTCTCACTTCACTTTAATAGTTTCCTCTTTACTGCTATTTTTAATTTACCAATTGATTAATTCATGGTTAATACATCTTCTTATCTTCACTTATTTATCAAGTCAATTCAAGTTCTTTAAATGTGCGCTTATAAGTGTGTTTATGTGTAAACTCACTCATTCCCGTTGATTCCCTTCCCCTCTCCTCTGGTTTATCTCAAGCCTTGACCCCGGCCACCTCACATTCTGCTCGACCAACTCCTCTGACTCTTCCCCCTTTTTCCATCAGCTGTTGAATCCATTCGCTGTAAGTCTTTGAGGCAGCCATCTGCCCAGCTACATCTGCAGCCCCCATCATGCCACTGTTCTTGTACTGCTTTGCATTTCATCTCCTCCTTTACAGTCTCTCTGCTGCTTTATGGAGGGCGGATTCTGCTCTCATGTCCCACACTTTGCTCTTGTGCCAAATCTCGTGGCTCAGCTTGGAACTTCATGCCCTGTCTGAGGGACTGATGAGAGTAGATCTCTGCCTGTCAGCAAGCTGTTTGGTTCTGGATGCCACAGGTGGAGATAGTTCTGGCTGCAGTTCTTATTGTTGTTGTTGGTTCTCTGTCTGGTCTATTGAGAAGGAGCAGTCTCCTGGTTGGGATAGGCCTTTGTTTGAGTCCAGGTCTCGGGACGCATTACCTATAGAAATTCTAGCACACTGAGGTTAAATAAATCCAACCCTTTCCACTCCGTCTCTTTCTAATCATACTATCTGTCTTAGAAGTTAACTGCCATCTAAACAACACAATTAATGTCTACTAATGATATTACAAAAACTCCCTCTAATAATCGTTTCGTCCATTGTGACATATTTACCCAAACTAAGTTTTTCAACACCTACATGTTTCCAGCATCGCAGATTTCACACACTATGAAAGAATAGTAAACCTGCAGAGCACACTAATCAGATCACAGTAATGTAATTTGACCCAAGTGTAGGCCTATGTCGTTCCTAAAAATGTTAGCAAACAACAAACTCCAACTACAACATTTATAGATAAATTGATTTAGCAAAATGAAATCTTATGTAATTCAAAATGTTGAATGATTTGTCTTACACAAGATTGTGGTCTAACAGAATGACTCTTGACCTCATGGGGTCAAATAAATTGGATGCTGATCAACCTTAACATATGGCCTGAAGAACAAAAGGACCTCTTAATCATTAACACAATGGACTCTCAGAGATGAGATCTAGCCATGAGGTGGCTGACTTTAAAATGAACTGTGACAAAGAAACCACATGCGTGGGGGTACATTATAGTTTAGAAATATAACACAAAACAACACTACATTAAAACAATAACCATTCAAATGAGCTTTGGTGAAAAGCATGAAAAACAAAACAACTTAATCTACTCTCATTGTTCGTGTACATCTTTACTCCAACTATTTCACCATCTAGTAATGCCAACTGGCTGGCTAACTAGCTTAGCAGTATATCACTAACCTCATGTGACTGGGGGAAAGGGAGGGGAACACTCAACATGTGCTGATAGAAACCACACTGCTTGGAGGCTGAGTTCAATACAAATTAAACCATACGACTTGTAGTCTGGCTTCAATAAAAATGTAACCAGCCAAAACCAGTAGAGCTGAGCCTAAATTTCCCAACATCTCATCTCCTATCATTTGATCATAGTTCCTTGTCTCTCTCTGTCTCTCTGCAGCTGCCTGCTCCTGTCCACAAGCTTCTCTCATCAATCACCTCCATGTGTTATCAAACCGTGTAAGATGGCTTTTAGCCTCGTGCAGCACCTCTGTAATGTTTAAACATTAACAGCTTCCCTCTGACTGACAAACTTACAAAACCTAATTGTGGTGAATTGTTTGCGTTTTCAGTTTCCTATCTCACTGTTGTATGATCACTCCAACTCCTAAATAACATTACAATATATATTTCTTACAGTGAGTTTGTTATCTATTGTTTAACAAATTCTCCTCTTTCTATGTCTAATCTAGGTGGAATAATCCACTATTATATTTAATTTGAATCAAACCTTAACCTGCATGTACTTCATATACTCAGTAAACCGCTTTTTACTTTCCCTCAACGTTACTGTATGCAATTAAGTTCCTCTGAAATCTAATTAACTACAATTCTCAGTTAATGACAAATACAACGAAATTCACAATGCAATGCAAAAGTAACAAGCAGTTCTCAAAACTTCTCATAAAAACCACAATGTGACGTAACTGTATCCCACAAAAACTATGCTAAAAACAACAAATTATAGTTTCTTATTTATTTCAATATCTAGTTCAACTCACACATTGATCTATTAATTTAGTGGGAATGCTGTTAACAGCATTCCAACTAACTGTTCTTCTACGGACAAATTTTTATTATTCCGCCGGTATTTTGGCCCTCTTCTCCTCCCGCATTGAACATCGCAGAAACTCCGTTCAAACATCAAAACGTTCAGCTCGGTCGGGAATCGATGGCTATTACTTTTCTCATTCATAACTTTCATAATTCCAGAGATACATCCCATAATACATCACATGTTTAACATTGAAGTCAATGGAGGAAATCTTCAACTTCAACACATTTTCATGCGACTTCAACTGCTAACTGTTCATTCATACTTTCACTCAGAAACCTCTTTCCAACTTTCAAATGTTACAAATCTTTCTGACATTATTCGTGTAAAACAACTTTTAAATCTGATTCTTACTTTTAGAGATATTAACATTTGTTCAGACCTTGTTTTAGAGGTTTTCTTCACATTTTAACATTAACTAGAGTGCGTGATGTCACACCTAGAGGGTAAGAAATCTTGAAATGTGCCTTCATATATTTTTTTTAAAACTGCCATAATTCCCAAACCCTACATTCCTGGGACATAATTTTTCATGATAAACGTAGGAAAACATCTCGTAGCTTGAAAAATGACAAATAATTAAGCAAAAAATAATTCAACAAAATGCCTCTTGAGGGCATGAAGTGACAAAAACGTTCAACATTCCTCCATTGAAGCCCATTGTAATTTCAGGCAGATATTTCCTCACGGTAGTAGCCGCACACCTTTAGTTAAACTGCCAAAAAGGCCACATTATTAACCCGAAACTACACAAAAATTACACTTCAGATACTCAACTTCCTTGACATGCTTCATGTTTTGAAATTTCACAGATATCTGTTACGGTTCTTCCACAAAACGTTCACATGTAAGAGGTTTATCTCTCATTCAGAACAATGGAAACCTGTGATCTCTACAGAGCTCGTTAGCTCAACTATAAACACCTATGTAATGGAACACGATGATGTCATCACTCCAACTGACATGCAGCAGACTTCAACAGTCCAGCTGTGAAGACATCTTCGGGACAGTTTTGAGATTTCTTCAAATGCCGTTGCCATGGCAACACAATGCTCGCCTTGAAACACGGTTTTCTCATAGCTTCAGTGAAAATACTCCAAACAGCCCAGAACTTCACAGGTTTGATAACGATGCAGCCATCAATGCATCTAAGCGTAGTATGGGGTGTCATGAAATGCCGTTGCCATGGGGACAGACCACTCGCCATGAAACACGATGTGGCTGTAAGTCCAATGGACACGGTCCAATCGTCCCTCAATCTTACCTTGTATATCACCGGTCCATGCCTCAACAGCTCTACGCCAAATCTGAGATCTCACCATATGCCGTTTCCATGGAAACGCATCCCTCGCCATTAAAGATGATGAGTAGTAGTAACAATGCCGCTTTCGTCTCATTAGTATGCATACAAAGTGACATATGGACACGCCCCCAATTATGCAAATGAGATAAGTCCCGCCTCCCATTGTTCGAGACCCTTTGATGTGAGGGGTGAGGTGTTATAACAGGTAGGTGTGAAAAGCCCCCCTGTGTAGTGCCTTTGTTGTCTAATTCTTTGATGTATTGATTAAGGCAGTCTCTTTGAAGTTATGTTGTCTGGCCCCCTAGTCCCCTCACACCCCTTTGTTGTCTAATTATTTGATGTGTTGATTAAGGTAGTCTCTTTGAAGTTATATTGTCTGTCCCCTCACACCCCCTTGTAGTCTAAGCCTTTGATGTGAGTTGTTATAACAGGTAGGTGTGAAAAGTCCCCCTGTGGAGGGCTTTTGTTGTCTATTTCTTTGATGTGTTGATTAAGGCAGTCTCTTTGAAGTTATGCTGTCTGGTCCCCTCAGGGTTGTATAATCTAATTAGCCTTTGATGTTTTGCCCTTTGATGTGGTGTGTTATAAGCCTTTGATGTTAATCTAGGTGTCTCTTTGAAGTTATGAGTGAGACTGTCCAACCACCTCCCAGCCCAGGCCTCTCCCCCCTTTCTACACCCCCTTCCTTTTGGGCTATGAGCCCCGCAGATAGTGGGGGGGTGGAATTAGGTGAAAATAGAAATAAGCTCAAAACTAATTAAAAAGACAGTAATTTCCACTTACCAAGTCACCTTGCAAAAAAGAAAAATGGTCAAGAGACGCCGGTGACAACTTACCGCCAGCCGTCCGGAGCGCCAGTCAAGAAACGAATGCCACAGCTGTGCGGGGTTCAGACACCTACAGCCAGAGATCTGTGCACAAACTTATCTCGTGCCCTCTTTTTGTCGTGTGAGCGCGTTCATGTGTGCTGGAGGAGGGGCTCGGTGAGGAAGTGGCAGATTTTCGGTTGTGTACTTTTCTAATTCTAGCTCACTCGAGCTGGTTTCTCCAAAATGACCTACCCCTACCTTTAAGAACAATTAACACACACACACACACACACACACACACACACACACACACACACACACACACACACACACACACACACGTTGGAGTTAGCCTTTGATGTGGGGGTTTGAGATAAGCCTGGGATGTTAATCTATATGTTGATTAAGACACTCTCTGTGAGGTGAGAAGCGAGGGGATGGAGTTAGTTTAAAAAAAAAAAAATACGCTCAAACTAAATAAAACAGCCATTAATTTTCACTCACTAAGACACCTAAAAACGTTATTGTCCTCTCTAGATTTGATTCAGGGTTTTGCTTTAAATGATTAGTGTTTGCTAAGGATGTTTCTTTTCAAGTTTTTGTGAAACGGTTAACTACAAGGAAGTATCTGTTTGCAAAGAAGGTATTCATATTAATTTAAAAAAGATCTTATTTAGGTTTTAATAGTGATAACTAAGTTTCACTCTGTGGGGGGACAAAAGAAGCATCGTTAATCACCTGGATAAAGGACTCTTTAAAGCAGAGATACCATATGCAGACACACACCTGAATATCAGCAGGAGAGGACTCTCTAAAGTAAATACATTATAGGGTTAAAATAAGATATATATGTGGTGGAATTAGTTTAAAACAGTCACCTTACACTTTTTTAGTTGTCCTCTCTAAATTAGATGTAACGTTTTTTTTTTAAATGATTAGTGTTAATTAAGGGCTATTGTTATTTTTGGTTTATAAGGGGATAAGAGTTCAACTTTAAAAAAATGCACAGGATCATTTTAAGAAGAGTGAGAGGGCTAATGAGCCAGCACCATACCTCCTCTATGCATTTTCTTGACCTGTATCTGATCTTGAAAAACTCTGGTAAGTACTTTTTTATTTTATAATATCATGTAATTATTAAATGTTTTTTTTTTTTTTGGTAGGGGTTAAACTAGTATATTATGTGGATAGTATATTATTAGATACTTACAAATGTTATGTTTTTTCTGTTTACAGTAGAGACCCTGTGTGCTGAAATCTACTCAAACAGAGTACTTCATGATAGTGGTCAGCTTTTAAACACAAAAATGTATCTTTCAGTAACTTTCTAAGAGAATTTAAGCATAAATCTGTCAAATGTTCAAAACAGCCTTCACTGAAATAGCCTCAAAATCACAAACTGCCATTAAGAGGCAGAATCCTAACGAAATCTACTGAAACAGAGTACTTCATGGTAGTGGTCAGCTTTTAAACACAAAAGTGTATCTTTCAGTAACTTTCTGAGAGAATTTAAGCATAAATCTGTCAAATGTTCAAAACAGCCTTCACTGAAATAGCATCAAAATCACAAACTGCCATTAAGAGTCAGATTCTTAACGAAATCTACTGACACAAAGTACTTCATTATCTACTTTTTCAGCTTTTATACACAAAAGTGTATCTTTCAGTAACTTTCTCAGAGAATTTAAACATAAATCTGTCAAATGTTCAAAACAGCCTTCACTGAAATAGCCTGAAAATGACAAACTGCCATTAAGAGTCAGATGCTTGACGAAATCTACTAAAACAGAGTGCTTTCATGGTAGTGGCCAGCTTTTAAACACAAAAGTGTATCTTTCGGTAACTTTTTGAGAGAATTACGCATAAATTAGTCAAATGTTCAAAATACCCTTCACTGAAATAGCCTCAAAATGACAAACTGCCATTAAGAGTCAGATGCTTGACGAAATCTCCTGAAACAGAGTACTTTCATGGTAGTGGCCAGATTTTTAAACACAAAAGTGTATCTTTCGGTAACTTTCTGAGAGAATTTAAGCATAAATCTGTCAAATGTTCAAAACAGCCTTCACTGAAATAGCCTCAAAATCACAAACTGCCATTAAGAGTCAGATTCTTAACGAAATCTACTGACACAAAGTACTTCATTATCTACTTTTTCAGCTTTTAAAAAAGAAAAGTGTATCTTTCGGTAACTTTTTGAGATAATTAAGCATAAATCTGTCAAATGTTCAAAACAGCCTCTGTTTCAAGCCTCAAAATCACAAACTGCTATTAAGAGTCAGAATCCTAACGAAATCTACTGACACAGAGTACTTCATTATCTACTTTTCAGCTTTTATACACAAAAGTGTATCTTTCAGTAACTTTTCTCAGAGAATTTAAACATAAATCTGTCAAATGTTCAAAACAGCCTTCACTGAAATAGCCTCAAAATCACAAACTGCCATTAAGAGTCATAATCCTAATGAAATCTACTGACACAGAGTACTTCATTATCTACTTTTCAGCTTTTTATACACAAAAGTGTATCTTTCAGTAACTTTGTGAGAGAATTAAGCATAATTTTGTCAAATGGTCAAAACAGCCTCTGTTTCAAGCCTAAAAATCACAAACTGCCATTAAGAGTCAGAATCCTAACGAAATCTACTCAGAGTACTTCATGGTAGTGGTCAGCTTTTAAATACAAAAGTGTATCTTTCAGTACCTTTCTCAGAGAATTTAAACATAAATCTGTCAAATGTTCAAAACAGCCTTGTTTCACTGAAATAACCTCAAAATCACAAACTGGCTGAAACTATACAGTGAATTGGAGAAATTACAGCACAGAGTTTTCTACTACGACACAGATAGTATAATCTATATGACAAGACAGGGGCAGTCTCCAGTACTTTCATGGTAGTGGTCAGCTTTTAAATACAAAAGTGTATCTTTCAGTAACTTTTTGAGAGAATTTAAACATAAATCTGTCAAATGTTCAAAACAGCCTCTGTTTCAAGCCTCAAAATGACAAACTGCCATTAAGAGGCAGAATCCTAACGAAATCTACTGACACAAAGTACTTCATTATCTACTTTTTCAGCTTTTATACACAAAAGTGTATCTTTCACTAACTTTCTCAGAGAATTTAAGCATAAATCTGTCAAATGTTCAAAACAGCCTTCACTGAAATAGCCTCAAAATCACAAACTGCCATTAAGAGTCAGATTCTTAACGAAATCTACTCAGAGTACTTCATGGTAGTGGTCAGCTTTTTAAGTACAAAAGTGTATCTTTCAGTAACATTTTGAGAGAATTAAGCATAAATCTGTCAAATGTTCAAAACAGCCTTGTTTCACTGAAATAACCTCAAAATCACAAACTGGCTGAAACTATACAGTGAATTGGAGAAATTACAGCACAGAGTTTTCTACTACGACACAGATAGTATAATCTATGTGACAAGACAGGGGCAGTCTCCAGTACTTTCATGGTAGTGGTCAGCTTTTTAAATACAAAAGTGTATCTTTCGGTAACTTTCTGAGAGAATTAAGCATAAATCGGTCAAATGTTCAAAACAGCCTTCACTGAAATAGCCTCAAAATCACAAACTGCCATTAAGAGTCAGATTCTTAACGAAATATACTGACACAAAGTACTTCATTATCTACTTTTCAGCTTTTAAAAAAGAAAAGTGTATCTTTCGGTAACTTTTTGAGAGAATTAAGCATAAATCTGTCAAATGTTCAAAACGGCCTTCACTGAAATAGCCTCAAAATCACAAACTGCCATTAAGAGTCAGAATCCTAACGAAATCTACTCAAACAGAGTACTTCATGGAAGTGGTCAGCTTTTAAACACAAAAGTGTATCTTTCAGTAACTTTCTGAGAGAATTTAAGCATAAATCTGTCAAATGTTTAAAACAGCCTTGTTTCACTGAAATAGCGTCAAAATCACAAACTGCCATTAAGAGTCAGATGCTTGACAAAATCTCATGGTAGTGGTCAGCTTTTAAACATAAAAGTGTATCTTTCAGTATCTTTTTGAGAGAATTAAGCATAAATCTGTCAAATGTTCAAAACTGCCTTGTTTCACTGAATTGGATAAATGTATCCGAAAATAGTGTCTCTTAAGGCGGATATAGTCCCCTGATAACCCCCGTTACATTCCTCCAGAGTCAGAAATAGTGTAAGTTAACTTTTGGAAGAACCAGAGAAAAGGGTGAAAATGGATAAAATATATCCGAAAATAGTGTCTGTTAAGGCAGGTAGAGTCCCCTGACAACTCCCCTTACATTCATCCAGAGTCAGAAAAAGTCTCTACGTTATCTTTTTGGGAGAACCAGAGGAAAGGGGTGAAAAGGGAGAAATTGTATCCGAAAATAGTGTCTCTTAAGGCGGGTAGAGTATGGGAATTGAACGATAAACCGATCACTGTAAATGAAACGCGGAGAGAAGCAGCAGTGCAAATCGTTAAGTCTATTACCTTGTATGCACTACGACACTAACTTGGTAAAATGTAATGTCTTTTTTTTTTTTTATGAAAATGTGTTGAATGTTGTGTTTTCAATTAAACAACCATTACAAAATGAAAATGTGTTTTATTTATTTTTTGCTTTCATATATAGTAATAGTATTGTAAACGATTGACAGATTTATGCTTAAAATTCTCTCAGAAAATTACTGAAAGATACACTTTTGTGTTTAAAAGCTGACCACTACCATGAAGTACTCTGTTTGAGTAGATTTCGTTAGGATTCTGACTCTTAATGGCAGTTTGTGATTTTGAGGCTATTTCAGTGAAGGCCGTTTTGAACATTTGACAGATTTATGCTTAATTCTCTCAAAAAGTTACCGAAAGATACACTTTTCTTTTTTAAAAGCTGAAAAGTAGATAATGAAGTACTTTGTGTCAGTATATTTCGTTAAGAATCTGACTCTTAATGGCAGTTTGTGATTTTGAGGCTATTTCAGTGAAGGCTGTTTTGAACATTTGACCGATTTATGCTTAATTCTCTCAGAAAGTTACCGAAAGATACACTTTTGTATTTAAAAAGCTGACCACTACCATGAAAGTACTGGAGACTGCCCCTGTCTTGTCACATAGATTATACTATCTGTGTCGTAGTAGAAAACTCTGTGCTGTAATTTCTCCAATTCACTGTATAGTTTCAGCCAGTTTGTGATTTTGAGGTTATTTCAGTGAAACAAGGCTGTTTTGAACATTTGACAGATTTATGTTTAAATTCTCTCAAAAAGTTACTGAAAGATACACTTTTGTACTTAAAAAGCTGACCACTACCATGAAGTACTCTGAGTAGATTTCGTTAAGAATCTGACTCTTAATTGTAGTTTGTCATTTTGAGGCTATGTCAGTGAAGGCTGTTTTGAACATTTGACAGATTTATGCTTAATTCTCTCAAAAAGTTACCGAAAGATACACTTTTCTTTTTTAAAAGCTGAAAAAATAGATAATGAAGTACTTTGTGTCAGTAGATTTCGTTAACAATCTGACTCTTAATGGCAGTTTGTGATTTTGAGGCTATTTCAGTGAAGGCTGTTTTGAACATTTGACAGATTTATGCTTAAATTCTCTCAGAAAGTTACCGAAAGATACACTTTTGTGTTTATAAAAGCTGGCCACTACCATGAAAGTACTCTGTGTCAGGAGATTTCGTCAAGCATCTGACTCTTAATGGCAGTTTGTGATTTTGAGGCTATTTCAGTGAAGGCTATTTTGAACATTTGACTGATTTATGCGTAATTCTCTCAAAAAGTTACTGAAAGATACACTTTTGTGTTTAAAAGCTGGCCACTACCATGAAAGCACTCTGTTTTAGTAGATTTCGTCAAGCATCTGACTCTTAATGGCAGTTTGTCATTTTCAGGCTATTTCAGTGAAGGCTGTTTTGAACATTTGACAGATTTATGTTTAAATTCTCTGAGAAAGTTACTGAAAGATACACTTTTGTGTATAAAAGCTGAAAAAGTAGATAATGAAGTACTTTGTGTCGGTAGATTTCGTTAAGAATCTGACTCTTAATGGCAGTTTGTGATTTTGACGCTATTTCAGTGAACGCTGTTTTGAACATTTGACAGATTTATGCTTAAATTCTCTCAGAAAGTTACTGAAAGATACACTTTTGTGTTTAAAAGCTGACCACTACCATGAAGTACTCTGTGTCTGTAGATTTCGTTAGGATTCTGACTCTTAATGGCAGTTTGTGATTTTGAGGCTTGAAACAGAGGCTGTTTTGAACATTTGACAGATTTATGCTTAAATTCTCTGAGAAAGTTACTGAAAGATACACTTTTGTGTATAAAAGCTGAAAAGTAGATAATGAAGTACTTTGTGTCAGTAGATTTCGTTAAGAATCTGACTCTTAATGGCAGTTTGTGATTTTGAGGCTATTTCAGTGAAGGCTGTTTTGAACATTTGACAGATTTATGCTTAAATTCTCTGAGAAAGTTATGAAAGATACACTTTTGTGTTTAAAAGCTGATCACTATCATGAAGTACTTTGAGTAGATTTCAGCACACAGGGTCTCTACTGTAAACAGAAAAAACATAACATTTGTAAGTATCTAATAATATACTATCCACATAATATACTAGTTTAACCCCTACCAAAAAAAAAAACAACATTTAATAATTACATGATATTATAAAATAAAAAATAAAAAGTACTTACCAGAGTTTTCAAGATCAGATACAGGTCAAGAAAATGCATAGAGGAGGTATGGTGCTGGCTCATTAGCCCTCTCACTCTTCTTAAAATGATCCTGTGCAATTTTTTAAAGTTGAACTCTTATCCCCTTATAAACCAAAAATAACAATAGCCCTTAATTAACACTAATCATTTAAAAAAAAAAACGTTACATCTAATTTAGAGAGGACAACTAAAAAAGTGTAAGGTGACTGTTTTAAACAAATTCCACCACATATATATATATCTTATTTTAACCCTATAATGTATTTACTTTAGAGAGTCCTCTCCTGCTGATATTCAAGTGTGTGTCTGCATATGGTATCTCTGCTTTAAAGAGTCCTTTATCCAGGTGATTAACGATACTTCTTTTGTCCCCCCACAGACTGAAACTTAGTTATCACTATTAAAACCTAAATAAGATCTTTTTTAAATTAATATGAATACCTTCTTTGCAAACAGATACTTCCTTGTAGTTAACAGTTTCACAAAAACTTGAAAAGAAACATCCTTAGCAAGCACTAATCATTTAAAGCAAAACCCTGAATCAAATCTAGAGAGGACAATAACGTTTTTAGGTGTCTTAGTGAGTGAAAATTAATGGCTGTTTTATTTAGTTTGAGCGTATTTTTTTTTTTTAAACTAACTCCATCCCCTCGCTTCTCACCTCACAGAGAGTGTCTTAATCAACATATAGATTAACATCCCAGGCTTATCTCAAACCCCCACATCAAAGGCCAACTCCAACGTGTGTGTGTGTGTGTGTGTGTGTGTGTGTGTGTGTGTGTGTGTGCGTGTGTGTGTGTGTGTGTGTGTGTGTGTGTGTGTGTGTGTGTGTGTGTGTGTGTGTTAATTGTTCTTAAAGGTAGGGGTAGGTCATTTTGGAGAAACCAGCTCGAGTGAGCTAGAATTAGAAAAGTACACAACCGAAAATCTGCCACTTCCTCACCGAGCCCCTCCTCCAGCATACATGAACGCGCTCACACGACAAAAAGAGGGCACGAGATAAGTTTGTGCACAGATCTCTGGCTGTAGGTGTCTGAACCCCGCACAGCTGTGGCATTCGTTTCTTGACTGGCGCTCCGGACGGCTGGCGGTAAGTTGTCACAGGCGTCTCTTGACCATTTTTCTTTTTTGCAAGGTGACTTGGTAAGTGGAAATTACTGTCTTTTTAATTAGTTTTGAGCTTATTTCTATTTTCACCTAATTCCACCCCCCCACTATCTGCGGGGCTCATAGCCCAAAAGGAAGGGGGTGGAGAAAGGGGGGAGAGGCCTGGGCTGGGAAAGGGTTGGACAGTCTCACTCATAACTTCAAAGAGACACCTAGATTAACATCAAAGGCTTATAACACACCACATCAAAGGGCAAAACATCAAAGGCTAATTAGATTATACAACCCTGAGGGGACCAGACAGCATAACTTCAAAGAGACTGCCTTAATCAACACATCAAAGAAATAGACAAAAAGAAGCCCTCCACAGGGGGGCTTTTCACACCTACCTGTTATAACAACTCACATCAAAGGCTTAGACTACAAGGGGGTGTGAGGGGACAGACAATATAACTTCAAAGAGACTACCTTAATCAACACATCAAAGAATTAGACAACAAAGGGGTGTGAGGGGACTAGGGGGCCAGACAACATAACTTCAAAGAGACTGCCTTAATCAATACATCAAAGAATTAGACAACAAAGGTACTACACAGGGGGGCTTTTCACACCTACCTGTTATAACACCTCACCCCTCACATCAAAGGGTCTCGAACAATGGGAGGCGGGACTTATCTCATTTGCATTATTGGGGGCGTGTCCACCTGTCACTTTGTATGCATACTAATGAGACGAACGCGGCATTGTTACTACTACTATGATGTCGTTATAAGTCCAATGGACACGGTCCAATCGTCCCCCAATCTTCACTTGCATATCACCGGTTCATGCCTCAACAGCTCTATACCAAATCTGAGATCTCACCATATGCCGTTTCCATGGAAACGCATCCCTCGCCATAAAACATGATGTCGCTATAAGTCCAATGGACACGGTCCAATCGTCCCCCAATCTTCACTTGTATATCACCGGTCCATGCCTCAACAGCTCTACGCCACATCTGAGATCTCACCATATGCCGATTCCATGGAAACGCATCCCTCGCCATAAAACATGATGTCGCTATAACTCCTATGAAAATGTTCAAAAAGTGCTCAAACTTCACATGTGTGCTAACATTCCAGCCTTGAAGACATCTACGGGACAGTTTTGAGATTTCTTCAGTGAAAATACTCCAAACAGCCCAAGACTTCACAGGTTTGGTAACGATGCAGCCATCAACGCATCTAAGCGTATTATGGGGTGTCATCAAATGCCGTTGCCATGGCGACAGATCATTCGCCATCAACTTAGTTCAGAAGTTTGCGGTTCAAATATTCTGCTGCTTTTCCAAGCCTTTTTGCTTTCTTTTCTTCTCTCATCACACATTCAAGCCCCCAGTGTTCATGTATCATTTCAATCTAAATTCTTCACTTTCTTCTTACACATTTCATTTCAATCTAAATTATTCACTTTCTTCTTACACATTTCATTTCAATCTAAATTCTTCACTTTCTTCTTACACATTTCATTTTAATCTAAATTCTTCACTTTCTTCTTACACATTACATTTCAGCATAGCAGTTTAGCGTCAGCTTTTCAGCATAAAGCATTCCCACTAGCAATTTCTTCAGGAATTGCATTCTCTAGTTTTCAATGTTATTCACTCCAACTTCAGATCACTCGTTGATCTTTCACTCCTTGGTTTAAATTCAACGCTCAGCAGCCATTTTCCAGGCATTAGAGAGAAAGAACAAGCAGTCACACTCCGGGCTGCTGCTCAGTAATTAGAGCGGTAATGGGGAGAAAGGGGGGCTTTCTTGAAACCATGGTATCCTTCCATTATGACTTCGTATTTCTTTATCTGACTAAGGCTATTCTATGTTCAATAATATATTCTATTCATTCACAAGCACATAAATCTATCCTCCTCGCTGTCTGTTCAGCTTTTAAGATGCGATATTTCTTTCAACAGAATGGGAGTTAAACCCAACAGAACAAGACAGTGAGAAATCCATTCATTTCAATGGCTTTTGAAGTTGGCGTTTCTGCTCTTGGATTTTTTACATATAATACAACTGCAGCTCCTATGAGACTGGAAAGTATTATTGAGATTGGTCACGGAGACTCGATACAACCATTTGACCCCCCCAGGAAGTACAGCCTGTGAGAACTCAATATCTACACTAAGCTAGAGACGCTATGCCCTTCCAGCCGTCAGAGACTCAATGCCTGACGCTGAAAATACTTCGCTGCTTCACTTGTAGCTAACGAGTTTAGCCGTATGATTCTGAAAAATCTACAACGCTTTTAACCGTTGCTTTATTTATTTTATAACTTACCTACCTATGCTAAAATATGTATTGCATTATACCGTCAATACTATGACACTGGGAAATATCTTTGACAACTCTAAAATTTAGCTTAGCCAATTCCAGACCTTCGATAGAAACAGGCGTCCGTTTTACCTTTCAGTTGTAGGATCCTGGTTTTAGTTGTCAAAGATTATTCCAGGCATCTCCCTCCATCCGCTGGCTGCTAGTGTTTTTCTCCAAAAAACCCTACTCATGACGTCACCACGTCGGCACGTCCTCACGTCACCACGTCATGACGTCATCACCTCGGGGTCACCATTCTGTAGGAGCAGATATCTCTGCTCCGCGCCGATCCTATATGAGTTTGTTTTAAAAGAAGGAAAACTCAAAACAGCCAGGATAAGGGTTAAACAATAATCTGTTTTAATGATAAACGGTAAGAATACAATACACTTCTCAAAGGGGTAGGCCCACCCCTGCCCTGACCCTAATGCCGGGAGAACATCATCAGTCTTGACGGCAGGAGGAAAAAGAGACCGGACACAAGGACTCAACAGGAGATATTGTGAAAACAACAGGAGGAGCTGTGTGGATGCTACTCCCATACAGGTCATCTATTGGCCCATATACAAACGATGGGCTTTCGTAGCGTATCAGCGCGCGCCAGCCGAGATGATCCGGAAACAGTCTCTTAGTTTGAAGCAAAACACATCTGGCGTCCGTTATCACACATTCTTCATAGACTTTCACACACACACTTTCTACAACATTCCAGAGACTTGAGTTGTGTCTAAAGAATATTCCCTTGCTCATATCTTACTCCAAATACAATGGTTTAATTTCTCACATTTTCAGCGTCTGATTACACAGACTGCTATTATTAATACAAAGTAATTAAACACACACATCTAATATTCAAGAGATATAGACTTCCCTGACATGTTGGAGATCTTATCAAGAAGGTCCCTTCCCCCACCTAGCCTCCTGTCCTGCATAACTGCACCCCCTCCAGAGTAATAAAACCTGTTTACGTCAACCACCCCACAATGTTTGGAGCAATTTTAGTCCTCACATTTATGAAAGAATAAAACAGAGAAATCAATATAAAACACAAACACCAGTATAATTGAGCAGTTATTATACAGCCTTATGGCTCCTGCAATGCATACACACACACATTCTACTCTCTGCTAGCATATGTCTATATAAGGGTATTTCCTCTCTGTCCCCTCCACTTCTCATATCTCCAGCTTCTTGTTCATATAAACTGCTACTATTAAATACAAAGTAATTAAGTACACACATGAATATATAAAAACACACTTCTTATATATCAGGGGACATTAAGATGAATATACCAAAAATACGCCGTATCAAACTTTCACTTCAAACTTTCAAGTTACTTCAATTTTCGCTCAGCACCTAATCTTGCTACACTGTTATTGCAGGCTAAAACTTTCTTATGAGACTTTTCCCTTCGTTTTCCTATCCAATCCATCAAACCTTGGGATTGGTGATTTTGTCTATTTATTCCAAAGTTACATCAACATAAAATGAGCACAATAAGCTTATAATGTCATAAGAATCAGTCTTTCAAATGTTATATAAAAATAGACTCCACACTCTCAACACCCATATGAAACAGAACTGTAAACAGATTTACTATTTCTTTATGGATATTTTACAAATCACTCCCCTTTTAAACTTTATTCTTTTTTTACAGTCATATAGTATTTCATACCTGTTTGTCCTTTATTGTCTTATTTTTTTATAACTATAATGATCATATAAACGTGTGCCTCGGAAATAATTGTTTACATTAATCGTGACCAAAACGTTTGAGACCCGGCCACTAGCTCGCTAGCACCAGAAGCTAACAACAACGATCTCTCTCTCTCTCTCTCTCTCTCTCTCTCTCTCTCTCTCTCTCTCTCTCTCTCTCTCTCTCTATCATATTATTTTCGAATCAATAAAATGGCTCGTTCCACACACACAGAGCCGAGCTTGAATGAAACACAGAGACCCAGACGTACTTGTACTGTATCATATTATTTTCGAATCAATAATTTCTGAAATTATGAGTTTCTTTTATTTTTTCTTCAAAACCATTTTTCCTCCTGGTCTCTCGCGAAACTTCCAGAGAAAACCCACAGTTTAAAGGGAAAAATGGGAGAAACCTCAGGGAGAGCAACAGAGGAGGGATCCCTCTCCCAGGACGGACAGACGTGCAATAGATGCCGTGTGTAAATCAAAGAGATAATACATTTACAACATAGGTAGTCCAAATGTTTGGAAATGCATGTGTCTATAATAAGAAGATGAATCCACGAGGATGTCAACAATCCTGTGGGAGCCATCAAGGAAGTAGTATGATGAGTCAGGCAGGACCGCAGAGACAGGTTCAGCCACGAATCGAAATCCAGGAAACAGATCAGGACTCAGGATGCAGGATCCAGGACACAGGACTCAGGATCCAGGACCACAGCAACAGGATCAGCCACGACTCAGGATCCCGGCGTAGATAGACACCAAAAAGAAATTTGGGGAAGCTGGGTTATTCGGAACATGAGAGTACACAGGTACAGACAGAGAGAAGGAAGAAGTCCCCCGACAAACTAAGCCTATATCAGCAAAACTAGGGGCTTAATCTAATCGGCCCTAACTATAAGCTTTATCAAAAAGGAAGGTCTTAAGCGCACTCTTAAAAACGGATAGGGTGTCTGCCGCCCGAACACAAACTGGAAGCTGATTCCACAAATGTGGAGCTTGATAAGAAAAGGCTCTGGCTCCCATTGTACTTTTAGAGACTCTAGGAACAACCAACAACCCTGCATTATTGGAACACAATGCCCTAGTGGGACAGTAGGGTATAATGAGTTCTTTAAGGTAAGATGGCGCCTGCCCATTACGGGCTTTGTAGGCGGAGAAGAATCATTTTAAATTCTATCCTGTGTTCTATAGGGAGCCAGTGTAAGAAAGCCAGAACAGGAGTAATGTGGTCCCTTTTCCTAACTCTGGTTAGTACACGAGCTGCAGCATTTTTAATCAGCTGAAGCGAAAGTAACAAATGCATGGACTAGTTTCTCTGCATCGTTTTGAGGCAAGATATGCCTGATTTTTGCAATGTTACGCAGATGAAAGAAGGGGGTCTTTGAGATTAATTTTATGTGGGCGTTAAAGGATAAATCCTGATCAAATATAACACCAAGATTCCTTATAGTCTCACTGGAGGCCAAATTAATGCCAACCATAGTTAATATATCTTTAGATAATTTGTTTTTGTAGATTCTTTGAAGAACCAGCACCTTACCGTGGTAGAGAGGTTTGTGTGCCCTGATGAACCTGGGGGCTGTGTTGTCTGGAACCTTGTGTTCCTGGTAGGGTCTCCCATGGCAAATTGGTCTCAGGCAAGGGGCCAGACTAAGATTGGTTCAAAAGACCTCATGAAAAAAACGACAACAAGAAGTGAGGATACCCGGCCCGGAGGAAGCCAGGGGTCCCTTTCTGGAGCCAGGCCCAGAAGGAGGACTCGACGGCGAGCGTCTGGTGGCCGGGCTTGCCACGGAGCCCGGCCGGGCCCAGCCCGAAAAGGCAACGTGGGCAACACCTCCGCTTCTCCGTCCCGCGGGCCCACCACCTACGGGAAACAGCGATGGGGTCGGGTGCGCTGCCAGAAGGGTGGCAGTGAAAGCGGAGGGTCTCGACGGACCAGACCCGGGCGACAGAAGCTGGCTTTGGGGACGTGGAACGTCACCTCTCTGGGGGGGAAGGAGCCGGAGCTTGTGCGGGAGGTGGAGCGTTACCAGTTGGATCTGGTTGGGCTCACCTCTACGCACAGCGTCGGCTCTGGAACCTTACTTCTGGATAGGGGTTGGACTCTATTCTTCTCCGGAGTTGCTCAAGGTGTGAGGCGCCGGGCGGGTGTGGGGATACTCACAAGTCCCCGGTTGGGTGCTTCGTTGTTGGAGTTTACCCCAGTGGACGAGAGGGTCGCCTCCCTACGCCTGCGGGTTATGGGGGGGAAAACTCTGACTGTTGTGTGTGCTTATGCACCCAACAGCAGTTCAGAGTATACGGCCTTCTTGGAGACCCTGGAAAGAGTCCTGTTTGGGGCTCCTGAAGGGGACTCTTTAATCTTGCTGGGAGACTTCAACGCACATGTGGGCGATGATGGAGACACTTGGAGGGGCGTGATTGGGAGGAACGGCCCCCCTGATCTGAACCGGAGTGGTGGTTTGTTACTGGACTTCTGTGCTAGTCATGGATTGGCCATAACAAACACCATGTTCGAACATAAGGATGCTCATAAGTGTACGTGGTACCAGAGCACCCTAGGCAGAAGGTCCATGATCGATTTCGTTATCGTATCATCGGACCTGAGGCCGTATGTTTTGGACACTCGGGTAAAGAGAGGGGCGGAGTTGTCAACTGATCACCATCTGGTGGTGAGTTGGGTCGAGTGGCGGGGGAAGCCTCTGGATAGACCTGGTAAGCCCAAACGTGTAGTTCGGGTGAACTGGGAACGTCTGGAGGAGGCCCAAGTTCAGGAGGCCTTCAACTCACACCTCCGGCGGAGCTTTTCAGGCATTCCTGTGGAGGTTGGGGACATTGAACCAGAGTGGTCGGTGTTCAAAGCCTCTATTGCCGAAGCCGCGGCGGGGAGCTGTGGTCTCAAGGTCCTAGGTGCCTCAAGGGGCGGTAACCCTCGAACCTCCTGGTGGACACCGGTGGTCAGGGAAGCCGTCCGACTGAAGAAGGAGGCCTTCAGGGATTTGTTATCCCGGGGGACTCCCGAGGCAGTTGCAAGGTACCGACAGGCCCGAAGGGCAGCAGCCTCATCCGTGGCCGAGGCAAAGCAGCGGGTGTGGGAGAAGTTCGGAGAGGACATGGAGAAGGACTTTCGGGCGGCACCAAAGTTGTTCTGGAAAACTCTCCGACACCTCAGGAGGGGGAAGCAGGGAACCATCCAAGCTGTGTACAGTAAGGATGGGACGTTGTTGACCTCAACTGATGGAGTGTTGGGGCGTTGGAAGGAACACTTTGAGGAACTCCTGAACCCGACAACTCCGCCCTCTATGTTAGAGGCAGAGCTGGAGTATGACGGGGGATCGGCGCCAATCTCCCGGGGGGAGGTCACTGAGGTTGTTAAACAACTCCACAGTGGCAAAGCCCCGGGGGTGGATGAGATCCGCCCAGAAATGCTGAAGGCTCTGGGTGTTGAGGGACTGTCATGGTTGACACGTCTCATCAACATTGCGTGGAAGTCGGAAACAGTACCGAAGGAGTGGCAGACCGGGGTGGTGGTTCCCATTTTTAAAAAGGGGGATCAGAGGGTGTGTGCCAATTACAGAGGCATCACACTACTCAGCCTCCCCGGGAAAGTTTACTCTAAGGTACTCGAAAGGAGAGTCAGGCCGATTGTCGAACCTCAGATTGAGGAGGAACAATGCGGATTCCGTCCTGGTCGTGGAACGACGGATCAGCTTTTTACTCTCGCAAGGATCCTGGAGGGGGCCTGGGAGTACGCTTATCCGGTCTACATGTGTTTTGTGGACTTGGAGAAGGCGTATGACCGGGTTCCCAGGGAGTTACTGTGGGAGGTGCTGCGGGAGTATGGGGTGAGGGGGTCTCTACTCAGGGCCATCCAATCTCTGTACTCCCAAAGCGAGAGCTGTGTCCGGGTCCTCGGCAGTAAATCGGACCCATTTCCGGTGAGGGTTGGCCTCCGCCAGGGCTGCGCTTTGTCACCAATCCTGTTTGTAATATACATGGATCGGATTTCGAGGCGTAGTCATGGGGGAGGGGGTCTGCAGTTCGGTGGACTAAGGATTGCACCACTGCTTTTTGCAGATGATGTGGTTCTGATGGCTTCATCGGTCTGCGACCTTCAGCACTCACTGGATCGGTTCGCAACCGAGTGTGAAGCGGCTGGGATGAGGATCAGCACCTCCAAATCTGAGGCCATGGTTCTCAGCAGGAAACCGATGGACTGTCCACTCCAAGTAGGGAATGAGTCCTTACCCCAAGTGAAGGAGTTCAAGTATCTCGGGGTCTTGTTCTCGAGTGAAGGAACAATGGAGCGTGAGATGGGCCGGAGAATCGGAGCAGCGGGAGCGGTACTGCAGTCGCTTTACCGCACCGTTGTGACGAAAAGGGAGCTGAGCCAGAAGGCAAAGCTCTCTGTCTACCGGGCCATTTTCGTTCCTACCCTCACCTATGGTCATGAAGGATGGGTCATGACCGAAAGAACGAGATCGCGGATACAAGCGGCCGAGATGGGTTTTCTCCGCAGGGTGGCTGGTGTCTCCCTTAGGGATAAGGTGAGAAGTTCGGTCATCAGGGAGGGACTCGGAGTTGAGCCGCTCCTCCTTCGCGTCGAAAGGAGCCAGTTGAGGTGGTTCGGGCACCTAGTTAGGATGCCACCTGGGCGCCTCCCTAGGGAGGTGTTCCAGGCACGTCCAGCTGGGAAGAGACCAAGGGGTAGACCTAGGACCAGGTGGAGGGATTATATCTCTTCGCTGGCCTGGGAGCTGTAGTGGAAATTTCATACTCTTTACATATATGCTTAAACCAAATGCTTCTTATAACCTTCTCTGTGTCTACCTATATCATTTCCTGAGATGTGCTGTCTTCTTCTCTTCAAGGCCACACAGCTGATTGTTTAGAGAAGGGTGAGACTCACACAAAGTCTAAACAAGAACGTCCCTGGTTCTGAGAACACTAGCTACAGCTCAAGGACAGGGGTCTAATAACAATGAGACCTTGTGAAGACAGATGTCTGAACTTTCCTCCCTTTATTTCTGTATATAAGCTTGGCTATTTTATTCCCTCTTTACACACTCTCTCAGATTATTTATATTCTGTGAGACCTGCCGCGCTTTCAGATGTGCCATACTCACTCTGGGCAGCTCACAGATATGACGTAGGTTTAATGTCCACGTTCCGTCCAAAACCCAGTACCCATTGAAACGTGAAGCTGTTGATGGCATTCGGCCAGTGTTTACCTCTCTGCTTAAACAAGGGGTCATTATTCCGTGTAACGATTCCGGTCCGCACTCCAGTGTTTCCTGTCAAAAAGATCAGAGACAAAACCTCCTGACGAGTGGAGATTTGTCCAGGATTTACGAGCTGTAAATGCAGCTGTGCATGCCGCTCGTCCCAAATCCTTATCTGAGAACATCACACATGCCTGTTGGACATGCCTAATGTTTATGTCAAACGATGTAACACTCTGAATCCAGCGTCTCTTATGCCTTTGCCTGAAGTTGGTAACGAACACGACTGTGTTACCGAACTTTCCATTGTGTGCACACCTAGACCGGACTTAAAAGACGTTCCTCTGACAAACGCTGACCTCATTTTGTATATTGATGGGTCTGCCTTTCGCGACCAAGGGGGCACTAATCGGGTGGGTTTTTCTGTTGTTTCAGATTCTGCTGTACTCCGTTCTGGACCGCTTCCATGTCACCTCTCAGCACAAGCAGCAGAGCTCATCGCACTAACTGAAGCCTGCACGTTTGCAGAAGGCAAAACCGTGACTATCTACACTGACTCACGTTACGCTTTTGGGGTAGTACACGATTTTGGGGCAATTTGGAAGTGTAGGCAATTTCTGAAATCTGATGGCAAACCAGTACTTAACCATGTACTGGTTGCAGGCTTACTAGACGCCATTCTGCTCCCATCTGAAGTTGCAGTCTGTAAATGTGCCGCACACACAAGCAGTACAGACCCAGTTTCCCTAGGAAATGCATCTGCTGACTCAGCCGCAAAGGCAGCTGCTCTGATTCCTCTCGCACCTCACGCACACTCATTTGTTAAAATCCATGTCTCCTCCTTTTCTGACAAAATGTCATCACTGACTTCCATGCAGCAGCTAGCTACACCAGTTGAGAAGGCTCAGTGGAAGGCTGCTGGAGCTGTGTTTGACCCAACCTCCAGCATCTGGGTTGGTCCAAATTCCAATCCATGTCTCCCAAGACATTTCTTCCCTCATTTTGCTAAGTTGACACATGGGTTAGATCATGTGTCAAAAGGGGGAATGTTAGAGGCTATCAATCAGGAGTGGTACACAAGGGGGTTCACAGTAACAGCTCAGAAGCACTGTGAAGCATGCCTAATTTGCATTATGCATTTGAGCACCTAATGCTGGATTTCATTGAGCTTAGCCCATCAGAGGGTAAGAAGCACTGTCTGGTGGTGGTGGACATGTGGTCCAAATGGGTTGAAGCTTTCCCAGTAAAAGCACAGACAGCAAATGCTGTGGCAAAGGCACTACTGAGGGAAATCATTCCTAGATGGGGGCTACCAGACAACATTTCTAGCGACAACGGTTCACATTTTGCGAATGAGGCCATTACGCAGATAGGAGAATACATGGGCATGGACATCAGAAAGCATTGTGCGTATCATCCACAGAGTGGGGGTGGGGTGGAAAGAGAGAACGGCACAATAAAAAACAAACTAGCAAAATGCTGTGCAGACACAGGTCTGTCATGGACACAAGCTCTGCCCATTGTGTTGATGTACATGCGGATGCGGAAAAGAAGGAGGAGTCAACTCAGCCCATTTGAAATCCTTTTTGGGGCTCCTCCACAGATTGGACTCAAGGCTCCAGGATGTCCTCTTCCCTCCACAACTTTGTGTGAGGATGCTATGTTGTCATATTGTGTTAACCTATCATCCACTTTAGCAGACATCCGACGTCAGGTAGCCGCAGCCTTACCTACCCCTGCCACTGGTCCACTTCACCATCTCCAACCCGGCGACTTCGTGCTGGTCAAGGATTTCCGTAGAAAGAGCTGGAAATCCAATCGTTGGCAAGGTCCCTACCAGGTGCTTCTCGTCACCCAGACGGCGGTCAAGGTCGCTGAGAGAGCTACGTGGGTCCACGCCAGCCACTGCAAGGTCGTAGTCACAGGAAAGGAGAAACGGTAGAAACGGAAGACGACAACAAGTGACGTGTCCTAGTCACCAACGGAAGATGACAACAAGTGACGTGTCCTAGTCACCAACGGAAGATGACAACAAGTGACGTGTCCCAGTCACCACCAGCACCACACTTGCACTACATACACCAAAACAAAACACACACTACACACAAGGTGTCACGAGCGAGTGCCAGCTGAGCGGTTCCATATGCTCTCTGGTTCCTCGTTTGTGTTATCGGTGTGCGGAGTCTGACTGTTCGTGTCACAAAATCGACCAAGGGAATACACACACACACACCCCATGGAGCTTTCCCGCCTCGTGATGGGGGCTCGCCTGGAAAGACAACGCAACCGTGAGCAATGTGGAAAGTGCGGATACTACTGGAGAGCCTGGACAATCATAGAATGGTTCCTCTGCATACTTGCCATGATGGTTGTGTTAGGACTGGTCCTGTGTTTTATGTATCCATGGTCAGCACACAGCATGTCAGCCAAAATCGAGGTATCTAAGAGGTACATGGGGAAAGCAGGGCGAACCACATGGGCAGAGGGGCTGGTCAAGACAGGGATTGGTAACATTACTCTAAGGGATGGGGAAGATAGCACAGTGCAGTTAGACCCGTGCGACTACATATATTGCTCCGACCCTAAGAAACTGGGGTGGGCAGACGCCTACATATGCTATGTCGAAGATGACAGTCACAGCGCCACTCACTGCTCGGGGGGGTAGGTTTTTTGTTTTATGGACCACCGCGTACACCGATTGGGGTTATTCCCTATGGGCCGACAAAACAGACATCAAAAGGAGATTGTCTATCTCCAAGGTCAATTAATCGAGCCCCGTTATCCTGTTGCAACTACGGGCTGCCCGGATATCAGACAGGGGTTATTATGTTGTCTGTATGTATGTATCCGGCACCGACCCGTGTGGCGCATTTTACATAGACATCGCGCCCAAAACTCAGACCCCCTTGCCAGAGAGAAAGGGTAAGCAGCCTTTGACGCAACTGTTGACATCCATAGGTACATCTACATTTCTAAAACGTAACCTATACATAGGCAATAACGACCATAGCAACATTGATGTGGTTCAGATCAGTAATGGGATCACCGGTAACGTCTGGTGGCACACTCTGAGATCATTCTTGCAGGCCGCAGGACAAAATGGGTCATGTTATGCATGCACCCTTTTCCCCCAGGACTCATCAATGTCCGTGCCAGTTCGTCCGCGCTCTCTGACCCAGGTTGAATACCTCTGTGCGTTTATGGCTATGACAAGGCCCATCAAGGGTGAAGACCGCGTAACCGAGTGGCGTTATGCCAGGCCGCTTCCCCCACCATGCACTAATCGGTCTAACTCCCCTTTGCGTGCATCTACGTTCGATGACACATACGCAAAGTACCAACCCGTGAGCCATGTGCACCCCAGCCATTTGAGAGGGATGAAACACACACTCTGCATCAAGAGAGTGTACCACAAGACGTCTCTTACACCACCTTATTTTTCCCTAGGCACTACTACTGGTTGTACTCGTATCCTACGAAACACGTGCAGTTACGGTGCTTACAATATCTCGTATTGTCGCATATTCGGGGTCTCTGGAAGAATCCTTTCTAACGTAGCATTCCCTGATGTTAAACATATTTCCCTCCAACTGGCCTGGCCCAGTGATCGTGGGTTCAGCGCGCCACAAGATTACGTTTGGTTGTGCGGCGACAAGCTCTATCAGGTTCTGGCTCCCCTCTGGATAGGTACATGTACTCTGGTGGATTTGAATCCAGCAGTCACTGTCCTCACGTCCTTAATGTACACGACACATCATTACCCAGAGTTCCAACACCCCGACCACCACAAGGTAAAAAGAGATCTGACGTCCACTGGAGCTAAATTCTTTGGCGGCCTGTTCCCATGGTGGGGCACAGTAAACAATGCCCATAACATAGATACCTTACACGTTCGGCTAGAGAACCTCACTTACGAGACGACGCAAGGCTTCCAGGCATTGACTCCATTCATAATAGCCTCTAGGAACATGCTCATGCAGCACCAATTTGCTCTTGACCTTTTGTTCGCCTCAAAGGGTGGCCTGTGTCATGTGATCGGTGACTCATGTTGCACTTACATCCCCGACGCCACCCAGAACATCACTGCCACCGTGCTGCATCTTAACAACCTGTTAGCCGACATGAAAGCGGATGACATATCCAACACAGGGGGCTGGGACTGGTGGTCCTGGCTTACATCAGGCGGGTGGGAAGCATGGCTGGCTAGGATAGTTACACCCGTGGCGATCATTTTCGGCCTATTAATCAGTTGTACCTGTTTGATTATCCCAATACTGAAGAAGTGCGTTTCCAGCATGATATCCTCAGCTTTCGTGCAGTATACTACTATTCCATTACACGACAATCCTTTGCTCCACAGTGAGATAGACCAGATAGAATCAGAAGAGTCTGATTCCGACACCACAATGTAATCCATGTGAATTCTCCTCCTTTATGCTTACATTATATTAGGAGTCTGTCCTCCACAAAAACAGCCAGTTTTCTATGATATATTTGTGATGTGTTTACTTAAACCAGCGATGGAGTGTATTCATTGATGGGTTATATCAGTCTATCCTGTCATTTATTATTTTTCATTGATCAAGTATGATCAAAAGGGGAGAATGTAGTGGAAATTTCATACTCTTTACATATATGCTTAAACCAAATGCTTCTTATAACCTTCTCTGTGTCTACCTATATCATTTCCTGAGATGTGCTGTCTTCTTCTCTTCAAGGCCACACAGCTGATTGTTTAGAGAAGGGTGAGACTCACACAAAGTCTAAACAAGAACGTCCCTGGTTCTGAGAACATTAGCTACAGCTCAAGGACAGGGGTCTAATAACAATGAGACCTTGTGAAGACAGATGTCTGAACTTTCCTCCCTTTATTTCTGTATATAAGCTTGGCTATTTTATTCCCTCTTTACACACTCTCTCAGATTATTTATATTCTGTGAGACCTGTGTCTCTGTGTTGCATTTTTTATGTTGTTTGAAGCTTCAAATAAATTAACCAGAAAGACAACTCTGTTTGTTTCACCATTTATTTGTTTAACCACTCTGACTTGTACTCCCGAGTATTGAGCTTAAGATTTCCACAACAGAGCGCCTTGGGATCCCCCAGTCAGAGCTGGTTGATGTCGCCAGGGAAAAGGAAGTTTGGGGCTCTCTGCTGGAACTGCTACCCCCGCGACCCGACCACGGATAAGCGGAAGAAGATGGATGGATGGATGGAGATTCTTTGTGCCGAGTACAATAACTTCAGTTTTGGCCGTGTTTAACATAAAAAAATGTTAGGTCATCCACGTTTTTAAGTCCTTGAGGCAGTCTTGTATTTTATTGCACATTTTTTCGTCAACTTATATTTATATAGATATGTATTATTTGTATTCTAATGTGGCGCAACTGGCACAAAACCCTCATATCCCCCTGGGATTAATAAAGTATTTGATTGACAGTGAAGGCAGTAAGGACATAACACAACAGATAAATATAAGACTATTGGTCTCAGAAAAATATGAAATTGCATTTTTGAGTGATCCAACATGACCTTGCTGGTCCACCACTTAATGGTATGTTCACTTCAAGGTTTATGATCTTAACCTGTTTCGAAAGTGATCCATGGTCCAGCAATGGGGCTCAGCTTATTCAAAAATTACACAAACATGTTATACTACCATCACATGCTAAGAGCGGCGTTTGATCCTTAACTCTGTGTTTTCAGTCTCTGGGGCAGGTTCATGTGAGGACCCAGCATGGGGCGATGGGCAGGCCATCTGCAGCATGGATTTAGGGCATAGGGGTGTAGCTAACGGGGGAAAGGGGGGTTGCATCCATTTGTGTGCTACGCGGCCCCATGCATGTCCCCTGGGACAGCTGGTGCTGAAACTCTTTTGGAATCAGGATGAGAAATGTTTTCACACCTGGTTAATTTATGGAGCCTGCTGAGGAAGCGACAAGCGGCATGTTAATGCATGTGCGTGCGTGTGCATGCGTGTTTCAACAGATGTGAACGTACATATGAATGTACTTATCTCCATGTGCTCATGAGTGTATTATCAGGCAAAGGGCGGAAAAACAGAACTGGATAACATCAAAAAGCCCAGCTACACTAAACTGAACAAATAAAAGGATTTATGTCGATTACATAAACAACTATTTGATGAACAGCTCGGCCAATATGGTGTGGAGCAGCATATGGGAGTGAAGCAGCAAAGCCTTGGGTACATATGTCTTTGATTTGGAGTGTAAGAATGTCTGTGGAATACACATGGAGCAGCGTGTCCCTGTTTAACATGTAAACTGAAAAAGTTTTAAGGTGACAGGGACACACTGGGATTATATATTATCAGTGACGTGACATGATATAACGTCACATCACCCAGGTCTCTTTACGATATCCTGATGTGCCTGCAGGGACTTTGTGCAGTTAACTAACTGGCTAGCTTTTTTGTATCACACAACAGTACTATCATGTGTACTGCTGGATTCAGTCGGGCAGTGGTGACTGCCCCCACCCAATGCCACCATGTTCAAAAGAAATACAGCACTTCCGGATACCCCTATGATAAATATGAGGAAGTGCATTTTACAGCTAGGTGAGCATGACAACTTAAAAGCGACCCTATTCTGCTAATTTTCAGGTTCATATTAGTATTTAGTGTCTCTACTGGGACATGTCTCCATTCTTTAATGTTGAAAAAGCTCTTTATTTCTCTCATGCTGCCTGTGCTGCAGCACCTCTTTTCACCCTCTGTCACCCCCACCCACAGAACTTCAACAGCTATTGGCCGGTGACGCTGACATTGAATTGATGAAGACCCTGGTCCTTGGTTGTCTTCTGCCCCTCGTAGGACCATAAATGGACCCGCTGCAGTTCACGGACCTGTGTGGATGGAGCAGCTACATGTTAGCTTAGCCTGATCGATCCAAAGGAGGACCATTTCAGTCGTTACATTCTTAGATTAACAGTTCAGTATTTGCATGTTTGCTCTCGTGTTATGTTGGTTTGTTGAAGGTATTTGAGCGTCAAACTTTTAATTCCATGAGCTTCTTTTATGGAATGTCACAAACTATACGATTCAACAATACAGCCTTTATACGGCATTGATATCTAGAGGGTTGGGATCCTTTACTTCAATTAACTGACAACAACAGTTACCACATTATGTATTGCAAAATACTATTGAAAGGAACAATAGGGACTACATGTTCTCCAATCAGATTAAGCATGCATGTCATCGGGATCTCCCCTGTGACTGGACAGAATAACTCTGCCCTAACTACAAAACACCATTACATGCCGTTATGTGCCGTGATGATTTAAACTGCTTGTATGAGTGCTGGCAGGCTGGGAGTTCCTGTTCTCATTCAATCCAGGTCAGTGTGTCTAAATAAACAATGTTCACCCCGAGATCCCAGTGACAATGAGAGGGATGAAACAGCTCAATTAGTTCATTACAGTTGGCCTCACCGAACACATCAACACCCACATAAACAAACAAAGAATGGAAGAGGCTTTTGGGCGGCTATGGCTAAGAAGTTAGAGCAGTTGTTGGCGGGTCGAACCCCAGCCCCTGCAGTCAATATGTCAATGCGTCCTCGGGGAACATACTTAACCAAATTGGTCCTTATGGCTAACAGTTAGTGTGAGTGTGTAAATGTTAGCCTCCTGAGCTGGATGAATGGCAGTCTGTGCCTCTATGAATGGGTGAATACTGACTTTTTAAAAGCACTGTGGGGTAGTATGTACTGAAAAAGCATTATATAAATGCAGTCCATTCACCCTTTTTGCCCCAAAAGCATTTTGATTGAAAAAAGAAAATTGAACAATATGTTTAAGAACATTTGGAATTTCTGCTACTGACACTGTCCACTGCACTTGTATTTTTGTCTTTGAAAATCTGGATTATTGTGCCTGTCACTTTAAAGGCCCCCCTCCCAAAATGCCATGCCTTCTCTAATTGGTCAGTTTTTCCAATGTTCCACATCTGTAATGTCAGTGTTGTCAATGTCCCATTGTTAGATTAATATTTATGCATAAACTCTGTTAACCATATACAGCATTTGTTGAAAAAAAGATACACGCTAACACGTAGCATTATAGGTAATGTACTATAATACTTAAAAAGCAAAAATTAGGATGTGGGAGTTGAGAGTACAAATGAAACAACAGAAAATGTAAATTAAAAAAAGGTAAACAAGCCATATTTTATGTAAAAAGACAGCAAAAAACATATGAAAGCTAATATAGTAGTATAGTGTCCCCATGTGTTAGCAGGATACTCTGCAACATCAACAGGTGCATTATTAAGAGTATCACAAACGGCTGCAAAACCATCTGTTATGTCCCTGCCTTCCTCCCGCATGATATGATTCATGTATACACCAGATTCAATTATTATTACCAACCCCCCTTTAGAGAGCCCCAATAAGGGTGGACATACCCGCTATGACCATGATATGCACAAGCTACAAAATCTACAAAGCTGACTTTCCGGAAGGCATGGCCTGGACTTCCTGTCAGGTCGTTTCCAGGTGCTGCGATTGGGCTCTCACACCTCTGCCTCTCTTTACATCAAGGCAAAGCCCTCCCCACCATTTCCTGTACACATTGCATGACCAGTCAAGTTTGTCGACCACACGAACCATGTCGATTTAACCGAAGACGGATTCAATAATCTTGTTAATAACTTGCCGATGTAGTACAGCTCTTATTGTGGTCTAACAACAGGCCTGTAAAATACATGCATGATCATAGTGTCGTGAACTGAGGCACAGGACACAGGACCCAAATGCAGGACTCAGAGACAGTCGTCCAAAAACAAAAAGTATTTTTATAAGGGTTACTCCAAAAATCAAAGTCACACTTCACGTGGAAATATTTTCTTTTCTCTAACAAATCAAAATCACACATCCAGGGGGGAAAAGGGTTTTCCAAAAATCAAAACTCACTTGACAAAGAGGTACTTTCTCAATCTAAAGTTCAGGAGTCAAAGGGCTCAGTGTTGTGACTCGACAGATATGTTAGGTTTAGTTATGTTTTACTCTAGTTTTGTGTTTTGATCTTGTCACTTCCTGTTTTTATTTTGAAAGTAATCTTTCCTGTCATTCCAGATCCCACATTTCCTGCCTTTGTGTGTTTCCCGCCCGTGAGATTGCTTGGCCCTGCCCTGATTGTTTTCACCTGTGCCCATCCCCCTCACCTATATATAGCCCTGGTGTTCCTTTGTCAGTTCGTTATGTTTCATGTCGTGAGCACCTATGCCTTTTGACTCCTGATACCTACCTTGAGATTTAGACCTTTTGCCAAGTGAGTTTTTGTGTTGCTCTACAACTTAGTTTTGGCTGTTTAACTACTTTCTATTTTTTGAAAGTACGATTTAGTTTTTGTTATTAAAGGACATTCTATTTTTGGACAACTGTCTCCGAGTCCTGCTTTTGGGTCCTGCGTCCTGTGTCCTGTGTCTCGGTTCATAACACTCAGGTTCTAACAGTATGGAACACAACGAACTGGCAAGGGACAAAGAAACACAAGGGCTATTTATAGGTGAGGGGGATGGGCACAGGTGAAAACTATCAGGGCAGGGCCAAGCAATATCAAGAGCAGGAAACACAAAAAGGCAGGAAGTGTGGGATCTGGAATGAGAGGGAAGAGTTACTTTCAAAATAAAAACAGGAAGTGACAAGATCAAAAACACAAGACTAGACTAAAAAACATAACTTAACATAACTGTTGAGCCACAACACAAAGTTACCTAAAATAAAAATGGGTAATCTGAAAGTAAGACTAATGTAATAGATACGGTTTAAGTTGGAAAAGTGTAAGTTAACAAATACTCTACATGTATAACAATCACATTGTGACTAATTTTATGAAACTGTATCAAACTGGATTTAGTTCTGCGAAGGTAGTACTCCACTGTCACACTGTTTCTGTACTTTTCCATGATGCATACTTCCCATAAATGAATATGTTTTTTCTGTTTTAATTGACCATATTTTGTAACTCATCGCTATAAAAAAAAAAAGAATTGTGGTGGCAATTCCAAGTAGCATCTCCTGTTGGGAATGGTGAATGCAGTGTTTTTTTTCTCTCAAAAAAAAGCTCTAAAACACACTGTACTACAACTCCAAAGAGATGATAATAGAGATGATAATATTGCTAAATATCTGCAGGATGCGCTTTAACACGTTCACCAGAGAAACTTTATAAGGTCATACATGCTTGAGCTGCACAGTCCTGTGGTCTAAACAAACTGGTGTATTAAAGGACCAACATGGAAAAATAACATATCCTTCTAATCGAAGATAGTATGCTAATTACATATTTCAACATGTTGGATTTCCTGTGTTTACACTTTCATCCAGCTGTTTTAGTTACTGCCCATTAATACTTTAAGTCAGCAAGTTCCTGATTTTATTTTATTTTCCCCAAATCCACAGATTTCAAAGGAACCATTCTGGGCTATTACTAAGTCTAATACATTCATTGTTTTTATTTGGATCATCATCAGTTGCCGGCAAGAGAAAGTGGCTGTGACTCATCACTTTCCCCGACATCTCCCCTTACTTCCTCCGTATCTAAGCTTGGTTTGATCTAGCTATGCTGTGAATTAGTGAGTAGGTGTCTGTTGTGTTTTGTGAGTGTAAGAGGGAGGGTGACTAGACAGAGTTACGCAACAGCAGGAAGAGTTGAGTAACAGGAGGGAGAGCGTGCGAGTGGACCATGCTTTCCATGACACGCTTTTTTTATGCAGGGAGGTAACATTACTCTTTTTTTTTCCCACTACGTTCGATACATTCTCCACTTCATTAATCCTACTGCTTTGGTTATGAGTAACTTTTCAAATGTATGTTTTTACTTATAAAAAAACCAGGTGGTCCTGGCTAAAGATTTTTCCCACAACTTATGGGGCCCTGGGGCACATATAGACGAAAATCCCCACCACATCCCCTGCAGTACATAGTATGGAGGATGTTAATTAAACGTTAAAGACTCTAAATAGTCAATTTGAATCTCTACGTAGTTTAAATAACTTAATTTATCCAGCACTATTGAAAGCAAAGATACAAAGTGCTTTACAACAAAACTTTAATGAAGCTAAAACAAATATAAGATATAAAATAGTTCCAATAAATACCCTCTGATTAAGACAGATGGTTCGAGTTTTTTTCAACATTAAATAAAACAATCAAGTAATTAACGGTCACTAGGCTTGAATGGTCAAATACGTCGGGTCATTCGAAAACTATCTATTATGTCTTTCAGGTATGCCACTGTGGTGATAAAACATCTGTTAAGCTTTTAAAATGGAACACATGGTTGCTTTTTAACCCATCACAAAATCAGTGTGTAGTTGGGCATTTTGATTGTTAAAGATGTTTATTATATCCCCTCTAAATTTCTCATAGGAATTATTTTCCAAGCCCAAAAGGTCTAGAATGTGTTGGTACTTTTACTTTTTAGGGTTACTTCTATCACTTATCATTGCTCTCATGCAGCATTTTCCTCTTGTATCTATGTCCTAAATCCACCTTGATCTTTATGGACAGTCCGTATTTTGTCATCCTACCCGCTGTTGTTAGCTCAGGAGATCATGTTGCTTCTGGAGGGAGTAGGTCAGTTCAGATATCTGTGTGATGTCTTACACCTTTTTTTCCTCCATGAGGGATGGAACGCTGCTGGCTTCAACTACACATGTTTGACTGTGGTTTCTGGCATTCACTCTGAGATATCTGGAACATCTTAACTCTTCCTCACATCAGGAGAGAGTTATATCCCGGCAGGCTGCCTCAAACAGAAATGTTTAATGTGCAGTTGAATCACTGCTTGACTTCCAAAGAATAGAGAATGTAATATGAGGCTACAGCCAGCAGCGAGTTAGCCTAGCTTAGCAGAAATTGAATATAGGTTTGAAACAGCAGATACAGCTAAATGCTGCCATGATTAAACGCCATATCATGTTCCAAACCACTTCAAGGATTATTTCTGAAACTTTTGTCAAGCTTTTTTTCAAGCAGGTATACTACAAGGTGAGTTCCTTTTTTTTAATTTCCTGCTTGTTTACACAAGTTACAAAGTTAGCGCTGAGCTTCAGTCTGCAATGTTCAAAACAACAGATAAAGCCAGATATCTAGGTGTAGTCATGGACTCTGACCTGAGTTTCAACAGTCACATTAAAACAGTTACTAAATCAGCTTACTATCACCTAAAGAACATATCTAGGAATAAAAGACTAATGTCACAGCAGGATTTGGAAAAACTTGTCCATGCTTTTATCTTCAGTAGACTCGACTACTGTAATGGTGTCTTCACAGGTCTCACTAAAAAATCTATTAGAAAGCTGCAGCTGATTCAGAACGCCGCTGCTCGAGTCCTCACTAACACTAAGAAAGTGGATCACATCACTCCTGTTCTGAAGTCTTTACACTGGCTTCCTGTGTGTCAAATAATAGATTTCAAAATACTGCTGCTGGTTTATAAAGCATTGAATGGTTTAGGCCAGGGGTCTGCAACAGGCGGACCGCGATCCGGACCCAGGCGCCGACCTATACGGACCCGGACCTATAATCAATACATTAAAAGGGGATTTCAATTTTGACTAGGCGATTCTATTTTAACCGCTGGTGACAGGGGGCGAAAGAGACGAGTGAGCGATACAGGGAGAGAACCACAGAAGAAGAGACGAGAGAGCGGCAGAGAGAAGCGGAGAGGAAAGTCAGTGAAGAGAATAATTAGCGATACAGGGAGAGAAGACGGAGAGGAGAGTGAACAGGCGTGTTAGCGGCAGACGGGGAGAGACAAATAATTACACATGGCGCTCTCCAAGAAGAGGAACGTGGACAGTGAGAACAGAGCTTTTAACCCTGAGTGGACTCATTCATGTTCATCCTGCCCACTGGGAGCACAGAGCCAGTGTGTCTCATTTGTTCAGAGACCGTGGCGCTCATTAAAAGTGACAAAACGCCACTATGAGACAAAACACAAAGTGTTTGACCAAACATTCCCTCTCAAGTCAGAACTGAGGTCACACAAAATAAGCAGTCTCAGAGCCCAATATGATCAGTCCACCAGGATCAAAATTAAAACTAAATATGGTTCCAGGGCAGGCTAACCGAGGATAACCAATGAGCACCTGCATGTGTACACTGTAAAATATTACCATGATTTCACAATATTTAGCAGTAATATTTTACAATAAATTACTGTTTTACCATTTTACAGTCTTTACCTTTAATGTTCACAATATAATACTGTAATTTTGAATTTCACAGTGAAATCAATACAGGCACAGTTAATTACTGTGAATGTACAGGATCAATGATTACCAGGGATTCACAACATGTTACTGTATTATTTCACAGTAAAATGCTGTATTCAGACCATCCTCTGTGATAACACAACAAATTAAGGGATTTTCTTGCTTGGCTTTAAATACTAATTTCTTTCTTTGGTGCAGGTTTTACTTAAATTGAAAGGGGCACCGCTGCATGTGCCTTAAAATAAACGATGCAACATATAAATATATGTAAAATTGAAATGGTTGTCTTGGCTTATTGTTTTCAGTTGCTTCCTGGGCCTTAACCCTGAGACGGGCTGGAAAGCCAAAAAGAGGCATGGCAATTTGAACCCCCATGTCAGCACATTCTTCAGAAAAATTGTTGACTTTGAGTGGATGTCTGTAGACATGTTACGTGCTCCCCTCCTTGTTTTCTTTCTGTCTCCCTGCAGCAGGTGCACCTGGTCTGCCCCTGGCTCCGCCTCTGCCCAGGTGCACCTGGGTTGCGTTCCGATAATCCAAAAATCAGCTCCTAAGTTCTAACCCTATCTCCTATTACTTGATCTCTGAGTGAAACGTCACGGGGTTAAGGGATAGTGGATAGGAGAATTCAAAAGGACTTAGGAGAAGAGACCGCGGTACTTTAGAGAATCCGAATGCACTTTCACTATCCGACGTGTTTATGATGCGCCAGCGGACGTCATGAATGTGCGTCTGCTGCTGTGGGGAAACTATGGAAACTACAGCTTTCTATACAGCGGACTACAACATGGATGTTTAATAAGAACGAGGGACTCATCTAGAGACTCTGCACCGTGCTCTGACGCTGTTATGTTATGCTTTATGAACGTGGACAACAGAGAAACATATTCTTCATGACCAAAGTTGGAATTGAAATAAAAAAGGAAAGTGAAACTTATGCTCGTCACCCTCTCCCTCCGGTCCACATTAATACAAATGATCCCAATACGTATGAAAATATCTTAAAATCAATACAAATGTATTTATTATAAACGTTAGTCCTTAACATCTATCACTGTGTATATCACCATTCAAACATCTTTTAAAAGTTGAACAAACTCCACACAGCTCAGTAAAGACTGTGAGATGTTGACTTTATTTGATCATTTCAGTAAAAACTAGCATTCATATTTCTCTTTTTGATTATAATACTGATGAACGTTCAGAAAAAAGCACTTACCACATACGTTTTAAAATGCTTAATAAGCACCGTAACTTTCATGATATCATTTCTCGGTCATAATCGGTTGTTTCCGTGGGCGGCCGACTGTTGTGTGACATCAAATGCTGCGGCTGCAATGCATTGTGGGGCAGCATTTTCTCCTCTCCTTTCGGTTAGGGAGGTCCAGTGGTTCCTAAGCTAAAGGAGGTTATAAAGGAAGTTTGAAACCTCTTTTCCTTTCATTTGGAGAATTGGAACGGCACTTATCATGGCTGCCACTGACGTACTTCCGGGTCATTTCACTCCATTAGGAAGGTTCCTAAGCTAAATGGACTATTGGAATGCAACCAGGGTCTGCCCCTGGCTCCGCCTCTGCCCAGGTGTTCCAAATTCCACTCAGCCGTGTATATATAAAGAGAAGCTGGAGGATGTGGTTAGGGGGGGGAGCTCTGGGTCCTACGGCCCGTGGTGTGGCTGGCTCGGGTTCCCTCCTTCTGTTTGTTCCTTTTGGCCACTCCTCCAGACCTCTTTTTGTTTCCCGTTTCGCTTGTGTGAGCAAACGGCTGATTATCAATAAATGCTCGTTACCAAGTACCGGTTATTGTGTGTATTCTTTCATGTTGCGGGTCTCAGCACGAGCCACTACCGCGGAGTAGAGGTTGGGGCCGTAACAACATGTCCAAGACACTGTGAAATGTACTTTGCACTTCAATGGAGTAATACAAAGTTAAAATGGGCATTTTCTTTGTTTTTCTTTGTTGATTGAGCTGATTGAATTGTGTAGTTATGGTAAAATCCCAGTGATCTAGTCAGATTTACAATATATTATCGTATTATTTACATTTTTATATTTACAGTAAATTACTGGCTACTGTGTTGCATTACTTCTACAGTAATAGTGTGAAAATAGAGGTAATTACTGTAATTGATGTACAGCAAGGTACCATAATACCACAGCTCTGTACTGCTATATCACAGTAATTCCATGGGCATGGCAACTGTAAAGTCACAGTATTTAGTTGTACTTTTATTCTAATTTACTGTAAAATATCTACAGTAAATTACTGTGAAATATTCACAGTCAATTACTGTGAAATCCATGCAACTAGTAGCCAGTAATTTACTGTAATTTGACAGTCAAACATTTTGCAGTGTATGAGAATGGCCCAGATTTACAAACTCCTGGCAGGACAAGCTCGAGCTCAATTCTCGCACTGAATTTAAAAAAGTGAGTGAGGGACTGCAATATAAGAGGGAAAGAAAGAGAAACTTTAAAACTGTTCAATTGTTATGATGTGTAAAGACTGATATTGTTCTATAATCGGCTGAAACTGTTAATTCATGATGTGAAACGGTTAACAAAGAAAAAGGGAAACTCAAGCTGCTGCTACACTTTATTTTATTTATCTAACATTAAGCACTTTTAAGATGCACACATTTTCAAAAGCTATTTTATTTATTTTCTCTATTTTATTTTTAAATGAAGCCCGAGAGGAACATTACACATATCCACAGTATTTACTGTATATCTGTAGAGTTCAATGTTAATTGTTAATAAATATTGTTGTTTTTGAATTGTACTTTCTTTATTTGATTGGCAGTCAGTTGTTGATTACATGCAGACGTTGATAAAGCTACAGCTACTTCAATATATATCACACTAATTCATAAAGCAAGTAAGACATTTTGATGTTCCGAACCTTTACATGGGGACATTTTCTCTAACTGGACCTCGTTGAATACCCCTGGTTTAGGCCCAAAATACATTTCTGACCTCCTGCTAAATTATGAACCATCCAGATCTCTCAGGTCTTCAGGGACTGGTCAGCTTTCTGTCCCCAGAGTCAGAACTAAACATGGTAAAGCAGCGTTCAGTTATTATGCTCCAAATATCTGGAACAAACTGCCAGAAACCTGCAGGTCCACTACAACTCTTACTACTTTTAAATCCAGGCTGAAGACTTATCTTTTTGCCGCTGCTTTTAATTGAAACTGAGCGGTTGTGTTTCGTTTTTGGTTAATGAACATTTGGGGCTAGTAACCCCAGGGAATCAGTGTCTGGGGACTTTGTCCTGGCTGCTTTTCTCTGTGTATGCTGCTCGGGACGTATGTGCCATACTAGCGTACACAGCTCATGTTCGGAGAAACCTTCAAGAAAGGCATCAGTAAAGTGGAACTTCTGTGTGAACTATTCATATCTTAAACTGCACTGTAACTTTTTATTCATGTACTTTTTATTCATGTATTTTTTCTTTTAATGTTTATTTTATTATCTTTTCTTTTTAATGACTGTTTTTAAATGCCTTTGTCTGAATGTCTTTCATTTTTGCAAAGCACCTTGAATTGCCTTGTGTTGCTATATAAGGTGCTATATAAATAAACTTGCCTTGCCTTGCCTTACACCCTGCTGAAAAAAACAGCATATACCAGTTTAAGATTGTTGCTGGTTTTAGCTGGTGTTAGGCTGGTTTAGTTGGTTTACCAGGCTGGACAAGCTGGCCAGGCTGTTCTTGCTTGTTCAAGACCAGCCTGGTCAGCTAAACCAGCATAGCCCAGCATGGATGTCATTCTGGTCTATGCTGGTTTTAGCTGGTCTATGCTGGTGAAGCTGGTATTTATGCTGGTCTACCTGCAGTCTTGCTGGCGAAACTGCAACAGACACAGACAGACAGAGAGGGCGGGACACGGGGGAACGACGAGACGGCAGTGGTTGAAACAAGGCGGTATTGTTTTGACAGCCAGACCAGCCTTGTTGGTCTAAGCTGGTTTTTTCAGCAGGCATACTCTCTCCAGTACAGCTTAGCTCTGAGTGTTAGCGATGCTTGCTAATGTAAACAAAGACCATATTACGTCCAAAACACGTCGCGCATTGTTTCTGATAGCAACGTTTCTGATAGGGCTGTGGGCGTAAAGCCAGCCCACATTTCAGATATTACGTCATATCGGCAGCAAATCTGGATCAGCTCCGTTGTACCCCCGTTTTTAGAGATTTGGGTACGGAGGAAAAGAGAGAGGATTTTATTTACTGACACTTTGTGAGTTCCCTGACACACCGAGACATATATTTATGTATAAAAGACATACAAACGTGCATTTTGCATGATAGGACACCTTTAATAGTACAGCCAGAGAAAGAGAGAAGAGGGGAGGACATGCAGCAGGTCCTGGATCAGACTCCATCACAGGATGCTCTGAGAGAAACACAGCTGTGGTACATGTGCTGATGCTCTACTGGGAGAGCTAGCAGGACACCTGTGCTGTTGTTTATAAAGGGGCCCTGTTATTATTTTTGGGGGTTTCCCTTTCCTGTAGTGTCATATATGTTTTTGTGCATGTCAATGGTCTGCAAAGACAAAAATTCCAATGTTCCCTCCAGAGGGAGTTTCTCTCCCACACTCACGTGCAGCAGCACAGGCAGTATCAGAACAAAAAATTGCTTTTTGAAAATGAAAGCATGTAAACATGTCACACTAGAGGCACAAAATAAAAATATGAACTCTTTAACTGTGCGGAGAATAAGATCCATTTTCCATAAACTGATGATTACTTACTGTTTTGACTTGTGCATTTGAATTTAATGAATTGTATTATAAAGAACATTGAGTCTAATTGTAATCGAATATACTATACAGTATAAAAAAGGATTTAATAAGATTAAACACTGTTTTCCAGCTGAGTTATTCTTAAATTCAATATAATTTCACGCTTTCCATATTCAATCAAAGTTCCTCCTTTTGTTTAATCAATGTACTAACAAAATCTGGAGGTAAGTGCATGGACATGCCTTAGGACATGCCTAGTTTGTGTTAGATGTCCTCTTTATAACACAGATGCAGATTGAAAAAATGCAATATTTGATTAAGCAGAACCTTGACTTTTGTGAACCAAATACAGAATTATTATATTGTTGGGCTAACCGCAGTAAAACTGTAAGGCTTCCAGAATTAGGGTAAAGGTCTCTCAAATGAAGTTTGCAGAGAGTTCTTCCTTTTACGATTGCTAACACAGCTGTAGGAACGCACACCGCTGTCTTCCACCAAATACACGTCTGTAGCTGCTGCCTCACTTTGGTTGCATAACAACAGAGATGCAGAGTACTGGGTCAGTGTTGTGTCTTGCTGCAATGCGTCCTGCAGATGAGCTAAGCGGACCGGTGCTCCGTGACAGAGCCCTGGAGGTTTCCCTGGAACATCATAATGCTGAACAGCCGGGTCCACCCAGGTCAGAGACACAGGGTGGCGTTTATCTGCTGGCAACAGTGTGCAGCTGGAGCCGGTCAACATGCGTAAGCAACAGTGACAACACATACGGACCAGGCACACAAACACATATGCAGCGTTTCGCTCACCACACCTTCTGATTTTAATTTCCTCATTGGTACATTCTACATCACAACTGTACATTCCCCTAAAAAATATTACCTTTACATTTAATTTAATCATGAACTGGATAATTGTCAGTGTGGGAGGAGGTGGATGGTAGTAGCTTGAGATGCGTGACCCAGGCATGAGGAGGTTTGTTAGCACAGCTGAGCTTAAACACTCAACACGTGTTTGCTGTAACAGAGGCTACTAGCACAACACAAACAAACACTCAAAACAATTCAAGGCATTATCAAGGTTCCTCCCTGACCACAGCTACATGAAAACACTATATAATGTTCTTTTATTTGGCAGAAGCTTTAGTTCAAAGTGACATTCAACTTGATTCCTCCCAAAAGAAAGCAGAGCAGAAGTACAAGTGTTTTGATTTGTTGATGCTCTGTCTACAAAGCAGAATGTAGCAGTGAAGCTTTAGTGTTTGCATTCAGCTGGATTTATAGTTGACACATTTGGTAAGGGTTTTGATCAGTTGAGGGCTGGATTTCTGTTAACATTTCCACAGCAACGCTAAATGCAAGTGTATGAAGAGGCAATTTTATTTCCCCCAGTTATAGTGGTCTATAATTTATTTTTGACACAGAGTGACTTCACAGCTTCACAGCTTTTTATGTAACAGTTATATTTAGGTAACCTTTAAGGTTACTTGGAGATTATTTTTATGTTATATTTCTTTCTAGACATAGGTTGGGGATGTAGCCGGGCTCTGCCGTAAGTACACAGCCTTAGCAACATTTGCAGCCGCTCGACCAAGTTAGCTAACTGGGTGCAAAACTCGTTTAATTCTGGTTAATCTTTCAGCATTTCTTTAGACATCTACAGTTCAAGAAGCTAATCACAGTTCTTATTTTTTTCTTTCACAACATGCAAGGGTGAGAGGGTAACTTTCAAACTATATGCAGATGTAATTACTGATTTACCGAAAGAGATTACATTTTTGTTTTTTTTAATCTTACCAAAACAGATTTGTTTTTAATTCAGAGTATTCCAACATCTTTCTCACAATTCGTATTTCTTTGGTTTGATAAAAAAAAGTATTCACATATGGCCCTTATCCTCTTCCGTACTTGGTGCTCTCTCATTATATAACACTGCTGCAAGCAAGGTCAGAGGTCATTGTGTGGGGGGGGGGGGGGTCTTTACCAGAATACAATTTAGGACATGGTTAACATCTTTGTCCAGGGTTTAAATGGCTGTCTCATTAACCCCTCTTTCAGCACTGTGAGCCTCATGGGACAAAAGGAGCGGTGACTGAGAGGAGAGCGGTTTGATGAGGATACACAACTAGAACTTAGCCAATAGACAAGACTAGGAAGGCGTTATGTAATGTGTTTTTATTTTTGAAATGTTGTTGCCAATATCAAGGTTTTTGTTCTCTAAATTAAGATTTCAACATTAGACATTGTTCCTTACCTATTATTAAGCACATTTAATAATGAATTATAAAAAATAAAAAATCAATCAATCAAAAAGATACATCAGTCACATTTATTATCTATTTAAAATCAACAAACCCATCCATTTAGACATGTTATTACAATATCACGCTTTATCAAACTTCTTTATATACAAACCCAGATTTTGCACATTTGGACTAGCTCCTACAACAATTGCCACGAACCTAACTGAAAAAACGTAAACTATATGTAGAAAAATATGCTTTTCAATCTTTAAGCATTTACAACCCTGTTGTTGAATGTCAATTCCAAAGTTTGGTCAAACATGGTCCTTTTAACAAGATTGCAACCTGTGTCGATGTTAAGAAATGGTAAATCTGTGCCCAAGAGCACCCGTAGTGTCATTCCCCTGTGAAGACATTCTATTACAGGAAAAAATACACCTTTAATCTCTCTCTCTCTCTCACTCACACACACACACACACACACACACACACACACACACACACACACACACACACACACACACACACACACACACACACACACACACACACACACACACACACACACACAGTAAATTAGCAAACAAATATTAACATGTACTACAGCTGCAAACATGCAACAAGTTATGTCTAAACACACACACCCTCACACACGTCTTTCCTCTCCTATTGTTGCTGTGTGTATATCTCTGTGGTGTGTGTGTTTATCTTTAACTCGTGTACATGACTGAAAGCACTTCTGGCTGCCAGATGGGACCAATCATATTGTTACCAAACTCGTGCAATTGTATAATTTCCTAGATTTACTGCAGAGACACTGCAAGACAATTTTCTCAGAGTGTTTTTTTTGTAGTTCTATCCTATCGGCTCTCAGGGATGAAGCAGAGGAAACAGCATGTGCCAGTTTTCCACATGATATATGTTCAAAGTGGAATAGAAACGAGAGGATTAGTGTACATAAAGTGTGTGAGAGCTTTTTACTCTGGTCTGGTACCGTTGGATCCTCATGTGGACCAAGCTGATGCTCCATTTGTTCAACAGACCGCCATTTTCAAAATAGCCACTCAGACGTGTCATCAATCAATCACAGTAATTATGGCCCAGTTCCATTGGTATAATGTCAGTGTACACACTCCTGCCAGATCTTTAAACCTTATTTTCCATTAGAATTTCTTATGGAGCAAACTCTATGGTCATCAGCTGTTTCTTTTGCCCTTGTACTCCCCCCAAACCCACAGCTTCAAAATAAAAGACCCCGAACTGTAGCTTAATAGGAAGCTGAGCAGAAGGCTTTTTTTTTTTTTATTAAAGCCCTAGAATGTAACTGAATCCTTAAAGAAAGCTCGGGATAAGCCTTGTATTTCAAATAAAAGCTCCAGAACATAACTGTAAACTTACAGGAAGAGGCATGTTTTGTTCAAAATAAAAGCCCCTTTGAGTAACTGACTACTAACAGGACGCTCCAGACCAGGATTGTTCCTGTTAGTAGTCAGTTACTCTATGTAATAAAAGCCTCAGAAAGTGACTTTATCGTACAGTTACCTCAGGTTTGTGCTTGCTTTTTAATAAACGGCCAAGAAATTAGCCTAACTGTATAATGACATGAATCTCACATTTATTCTTTTTTTTCAAAACTAAAAGATCAGGCTGGACAAAAAAAAAGTGAGAGTGCAAACTGTTGTCTGGTCATGAATGCTGCCAACATTTAAGTGAAAATGGAAAGGATTTGCTTTTTTAAGTTCACATGGAGGCAGTCTATGGGATAAGCCTCAGTTTAAACATACATGTTGTCAACATATGTGAAGACAAATAATACTTGAGAAAATACAAACCAAGATAACTTTAAGTTCTGTGTGAACATACTGTCCTTGTGTTATCCAACTGTGTGCAGGTTGGAGGGATGGTAACATGGAAAAAGGCTGTATGTGCGTACAGATGTTTACAGAGGAAAAATCTTTCCAAGGATTTTACTACATTACACATAACAATTATGATGGGAACAATGAACCAACATTCCAAATGGAAATGTTTTGTTAAGGAACTATCATAAAGTGTATACACACTACGGGATTTAGTTGAAAGGCCAAGGTTCCCCCCCCCCCAACATCTCGCCAGAGAGCTTATCAAAACAATCTTTGAAACTTTTTTTTGAGAAGCTCATACACAAGCACACACACCTACAGGTTTGACATTTTTACCTGTAAACCTAAAGGTGTTAAATGTCAGATATATCAGGTATTTCATATCTGAAAGAACCACGTGTTCTGTCTCTGAACTGCAGCTCTTTAGTTTCTTTATTCTGTGCTCTCACTTCAACTATCCAGCACTGATATAGTTTTTTGAATTATATGATTCAAGATAAAAAATTCAAGATTTAAAAGCTTTACCCCCTGATCGCACCGGAAGCGTCAGCGCTGCCCTGCGTCAGCGCTGCCCTGCGCTGCGTCATAACCCACCAGGCGCGTTTCAAAACGTTGCGGAAGCGGAGCGTCGTGTGTGCAGCCTCGCAGTTGTTGTTGATTTTGGAATATTTCCTGGACATTTGTACTTCTACAAGTAAGTAGGCTACGTAGTTAAATGGTTTATGTTTGTGTCTGTTTAAATCGTGTTTATTGTTGTTATTTCCTATTTTGTTGTGTTGTAGACTACAGACACAGTTAATAATAATTGTAATATTCCAGTTATAAACGACATGAATCAAAGATGTGTTGCTGTATTTTAGTGGTAAAAAAATATGCATTCATCATCATAATTATTCTATATATATATATATATAATTTACAGTGCCTGTAAACCGGAGGAGAACGCTGGCATGTATTCTCCTACTTGAAAGACTACGGGGGTGGGGGGAGGAGAAGGAGCCGGTTTTGGGTGCACCCCCTCAACCAGCAAAGGAGACAATAAGGTGATTTTCATCACTTCCTGCGTGCGCTGCGCTGCGCCGCTTCAAAAATAGGATTCATCCTATATTTTAGAAATTCCTTGCGGCGAGGAGCTTCTGGGACGCTTCGAGCCGCGGCGCAGCGGGTCTGGTGGAATAGCACCCATTGACTAGAGTGGCCGCGATCGCTAAAAACGCCGCAGCCGCAGCGCAGCGCAGACGCTCCTGGTGGGATTAGGGGGTTATACACTTCAGGTACAGCGTAGTTGTTGGCAATTGAATAGTGCCAGGCTCCTCCAGCAATGTAACATACAATATACTTAAGACATTAAAAGAAAAATGGAAGTAAGTGGTACTATAACATGGTGTAAGTGACACAATGGTGGAAATGAAATAAGTAAACAAAGTTTGAAATAAGTTAAGTTACTTTGACGAAAATACAGAAACACGAGCACATTACTGTGACTTAACTGCAAACTGTGGGCTAGATCTAATGAATGCTGCATCTGTAGACATTATCTACATCGTTAAATGTTGGAGATGAATGTTCAGATTGGAGCCACAAACCACCAGGAGACAGGAGTTTAAATTTCTTTGTTTTATTTATCAGGGTATTCAGTTGGTGGGATGGTAGCTGTTGCCAATGGTTCTAGTAGAACAGGTGAAACAAACTGATTACAGCATTTTCACATTAAAATAATACTTATATTACTTGCACATTAAAGTTAACAAATATGTATGCCGTAATTATATTAAATTGGAACTAAATTATATTCATTACTACATTGAACAACAAATGTGTTCAATACCATTGAGGTTACTCAAGTGCAAACATCCAAATTACAAAGAGGATTCTACTTACATTGGTAAATCAAAAGACACATGGTGAACAGCTACCAAACACTCAATCCTGGTGTGGGTGTTTGAGGACAAAGAGGAGGAAGTCCTCATCCAGGCCTCTATGCAAATCCTATTACAAGAATTGTAGCCAAACTCGCTTCACAGTAGTTCAATAGACAGATTAGTATAACATGACAGGATAAAAGCAATGTAGAGGAGCAGCTACACAACAACACATTATATCTACGAAGATTAATACATGAAGACTTGTGACTCGGACTTGACTTGGACTCGAACACAGGTAATGATGACTCGGACTCGACTCGGACAGTCCTTGGGTGACTCGGACTTGGACTCGGACTCGAACACAGGTAATGATGACTCGGACTCGACTCGGACACTCCTTGGGTGACTCGGACTTGGACTCGGACTCGACTACGACTCTCCCTTGGTGACTTGGACTCGGACTCGAAGAGTGGTGACTCGAGAGTGACTTGGACTCGTGAATTGGTGACTTGACTACAACACTGGGTTACACACATGCAATTTCTAACATTAAACTTACATAAAACATACAATGTCAAAAAGTCAGCTTGAAATTAACCTGCAAACACTTGAACTTTACTTTTTAAGCGTACATACACAACCTATTATAGCTTCAGGTGTTTACACTACAGGCCATCTGGGTTGGACCTAAAGGACCCCCGAGCTGCCCCTTATATATTTGTGATCTTGTGACTGTGATGTGATCTTTATTGTAACCATGACTTGATCTGCTTAATATTTTTAGTTGCTTTTGCACATGGACATACAGTGGGGCAAAAAAGTATTTAGTCAGCCACCAATTGTGCAAGTTCTCCCACTTAAAAAGATGAGAGAGGCCTGTAATTTTCATCCTAGGTACACTTCAACTATGAGAGACAGAATGGGGGGAAATAATCCAGGAAATCACATTGTAGGATTTTTAATGAATTAATTGGTAAATTCCTCTGTAAAATAAGTATTTGGTCACCTACAAACTCCACTATGGCCAAGACCAAAGAGCTGTCAAAGGACACCAGAAACAAAAGTGTAGACCTGCACCAGGCTGGGAAGACTGAATCTGCAATAGGTAAGCAGCTTGGTGTGAAGAAATTGTGGGAGCAATTATTAGAAAATGGAAGACATACAAGACCGCTGATAATCTCCCTCGATCTGGGGCTCCACGCAAAATCTCACCCCTGTCACAAGTTAGACACTTCTATTATTGTTTGTTTGGTGGCTCATCTAAACTCTCCTGTCATTTCAGATCCCACCTTCCTCCAGGCCCTTGTAATCAGCTCACTTCTCTCACCTGGTCTCCCCAGCCCTTCCCCAATTTAGAGACAATGGACATCCATTCTCGGGAGACGTCTGACAGTGGTTACCCAAAGTGACAGACCTAATTTTACCTCTATTTAGAGGCAATGGACGTCCACTCTCGGGAGAGAGACCTCCAGCATGTGTCCCTGAAATGGGGACTCAGGTTATTTCACACATCTGGGACAGAGACTGGGGAAATCACCTCTCTGTGGCCCCTCCAAGACCCCCAAAGGACGGACTACAGACCTCCAGCATGTGTCCCTGAAATGGGGACTCAGGTTATTTCACACATCCAGGACAGAGACTGGGGAAATCACCTCTCTGTGGCCCCTCCAAGACCCCCAAAGGACGGACTACAGACCTCCAGCATGTGTCCCTGAAATGGGGACTCAGGTTATTTCACACATCCAGGACAGATACTGGGGAAATCACCTCTCTGTGGCCCCTCCAGGACCCCCAAAGGACGGACTACAGACCTCCAGCATGGGACCCTGAAATGGGGACTCAGGTTATTTCACACATCCAGGACAGAGACTGGGGAAATCACCTCTCTGTGGCCCCTCCAAGACCCCCAAAGGACGGACTACAGACCTCCAGCATGTGTCCCTGAAATGGGGACTGAGGTTATTTCACACATCCAGGACAGAGACTGGGGAAATCACCTTTATGTGGCCCCTCCAAGACCCCCAAAGGACAGACTACAGACCTCCAGCATGTCTCCCTAACATGGGCACTCTGCTTATTTCACACCTCCAGGAGAGAGACCAGTAATGGCACCTCTATGTGGCCCGTCACAGAGCCCCAAAGGACGGACTAATGACCTCCAGCATGTCTCCCTCACATGCATACTTCCATAACCTCGCACACCGTGAGACCCCGGACCCCCGGACTTAAGCACTCACCCCCACGGACTAAACCCAGATGATCACACCCTACAGAACCTCATGCCCCTGGTAACACTTAAAGGTGGTGGATTTTGTGGTGCTTTTCTGTCAGCCCATCAGCATCCATATTCGGCCTTCTTCACGGCACCACCACCCCCCCTTCTGTGGTGGATATTCTCATGCTCCTGGTAACCCTTTAAATAGTCTGATACTACCAGGGCTCATCACTGCACTTTACAAGCCAAAAATAATGTTTAAATGGTCGAGTTTTATATGTCCATTTCCAGGAGAGGTTCAATGTTAAATCATATCATGCAAAATGACAGGCTAAAACCCAGGAATAAGTGTTTGAAAGGCGGGGAAAAGTTGTTTAAAATAGTCTGATACCTCCAGGGCGCATCACCGCATTTTACAAGCCAGGGAAGGTGTCTGAATCATGAGTAAACTTTGTTTAAATAGTCTGATACCTGGCACTGTATCAACCCCTGGGAATCTTCAAGGTTATATAAATGTTTTTTTATTTGTTTAATTATCACACGATTTTTACAAAAACAGTATACACAATATGCATAATAAACATAATAAAAACATGATTAGCGGGGGCCCGGGGGCCATATTAGCCGTCTAACTTGTACGGTGCACCGGACGACATCCTTACTGAAACAGACACAGTGAATTGTATTTAAATTATTTTATAATTTGTTTCTCCGCGCATATGCGTTAGCGTAACCGGTGATTGCAACAATGGGTCCGATGCTTCAATGCCTGGTACACGGACCAAGGGAGGACTTGGGTTACCACCGGGTTAAATGGTCCCACCTCCGCACCAATGCAGGGCTGGTGATGGCAACATTGGGTCCGATGCTTCAATGCCTGGTACACGGACCAAGAGAGGACTTGGGTTACCACCGGGTTGAATGGTCCCACCTCCGCACCAACACGGGGCTGGTGATGGCAACATTGGGTCCGATGCATCAATTCATGGTGCCCCGACCATGAGAGGGTTTGGGGTGCCCCGGAACCAGGCAGTACCCCAGCAGGAAACACGTTTTATGGTCAAGGGAGGAAAGAGTGATAGAACCGGGGTAAAGCAAAGAAAGTGTCCGACAATAGTGACTTGTGAGGCGGCCAGAGAGTCTGTCATCTCTCGGTCCTATCCTCCAGGCAATGCGGTACCAGAACTGGGTCAAATTGACCAAAATGTAAAACAAATAAGTTTCAATTCATCCATGGAAAAGGGCTGAAAATGAAAAAAAGTATCCGAAAATAGTGCATCATGAGCCCGCAAGAGTCCCATGTCAACTCCCCTTGCATTCCTCCAGAGTCAGGAAAAACTCTGTTATCTTTTGGGAGAACCAGAGGAAAGGGGTGAAAATGGAGAAATTGTATCCCAAAATAGTGTCTCTTAAGGCGGGTAGAGTCCCCTGACAACTCTCCTTACATTCTTCCAGAGTCAGGAAAAACGTTGTTATCTTTTGGGAGAACCAGAGGAAAGGGGTGAAAATTGAGAAATTGTATCCCAAAATAGTGTCTATTAAGGCGGGTAGAGTCCCCTGACAACTCTCCTTACATTCCTCCAGAGTCAGGAAAAACTCTGTTGTCTTTTGGGAGAACCAGAGGAAAGGGGTGAAAATGGAGAAATTGTATCCCAAAATAGTGTCTCATAATTCCCTGACAACTCCCTTTGCATTCCTCCAGAGACCAGTTCAAAAACTTAAAGTTTGGGAAGAACCATACTGGGGGGTCTCCATGCAACAATTGTATCCGAGCCAAAGCACTCATGTCGCGGACACATTCCTCCATGATGTGAAACAGCCGTTTTTTTTCTGAGTCCTCTCAAAAACCGGGTTTCTGATTTTGTGCGGATGGTAGCTTGAAAAACATGAATGAATTTTTTGGACGGAGGAGGGGAGGTCTCGATTCCCCTCTCTGTTGTAAAATGCAACGGGGGAGTGGAAAAGTGTCCGGGGCTTCGCCTTGAGCTTTTTGGAGCCCCTCCTCTGTTGGCACTCTGTCATTTTTTGGAGAATTTTTTAAAACTTCATTTTTGATTATTTTAAGATATAATTGACCGTTTTCTTTAATTGTTTCGACTTTCCACGGGTGGGGGCGCATGGCAGGCCGCCTATGAGCTCCCAAATTCGGCCTGGAACCTCCAGGAATTGTGGGCTAATCTCTATAAACTGACAAAGTCACCCAGAAATGTCACTTTAATAGCCCAAAAATATATAATACAAATACATTTAAATAGTAAAAGGTACAATTGTGCTCCTAATTACCCGGAATTTTGTACCGGCCGTGAGTCTAAGTACTCACGGCCGGTACAGAGAAACTGCGAATGGCTCATTAATGAATTTTATATAGCCCCATGATAGTGAATAAAAATCATTTTCATGGAAAAAAGTGTTAAAACGCCTGATTAATATGTTTGTAATGCTGGCAGCAGGTTCACTGCTGTTAGCAGGGTCTCACACTCAAAGGCACCTAGGCAGAGCTCCAGGGTGATGCCCAAGGCTTTCATACCCAGCAATAAGTGTTTGAAAGCTGGGGAAAAGTGCTGTGAATACAGGGAGAGAGCAGCCAGAGAGAAGCGGGCTGTGAGAGCCACAGAGCACACCGAGAGATCTCATTGCAGCGCATGGCTCTTGCACCCAGACTGCACGCCGAGAACAGGCTGCTTCACAGCACTTTGCAAGCCAGGAAAAGTGATTGAATCCTGGGTATACATGTTTTAAATTGTCTGATACCTCCAGGGCGCATCACCATATTTTACAAGCCAGGGAAGGTGCCTGAATCCTGGGTAATCATTGTTTAATTGTTTAAGAGTTTTTAAATGTGTGAAACAGTGTTTTGTCACTTTCAAAACTCTCCCGTCATTGACCGGAGAAATTGGGTCGATGTTGTATTCAATCTGACCGTTAATATTCCAGTGAGACGAAGTATGTACAATGACCGGAGTGATCCCATGTTAATTTTGTCCCAAAACCGGAGCATTCCCTAACCCTCACCTGTTACTCATTCCCTCATCACTCCACAGTATTTATACCACCTCACTATCACTTGTCCTTTGCCAGATTGTCTTGTCGTTTCCGCCAAGCTCTCCAGTGAGTGTTGTGCTCTAGCCTAGATTTTTGTCCTGCCCGGTTTTTGATCCCTGCCTGCCTGTTTACGGATCTCAAGTTCCTGCCTGCTCCCTGTCTGGTTTTGGTTGCCTGTCTGACGGATTTCCTGGTTTTGACCCTGCCTGTCCCTGACCTGAATAAACTGGACATTGCTATACACTGGTTGTATCTGAGTCGTGCTATTGGGTTCTGATCTGTACCTGTGATCGTGACAGTACAATCTGGCCAACATGAACCCAGCCGACTCAGCGACAGAACCGCCGACGCACGATATCATGTTACAACGCCACGAGCAGCAGCTTACCTTCATGGCTGAAGCTATGCAGGAGATGGCCGCTCGTCACGACCGGACCTTTGTGAATCTCTGTGATCATCTTCAGAACCTTCCTGCTACGGTCCAAAGTCCGGAACTAACTCCAGCTTCCGCTGTTCGAATCCAGAATCCTCCGACATCGGAGGCACGCCTGCCTCCTCCGGAACGCTACTCTGGAGCCCCAGGTTCGTGCCGACCATTCCTGGTCCAATGTTCCCTCGCCTTCGAGCTTCAGCCTTCCGCCTTCCCAACAGAAAGATCCCGGGTGGCGTATATTGTCTCTCTTCTCACGGGCAAAGCTAAAGACTGGGGTACCGCCGAATGGGAGAGACAATCCTCTGCCTGCTCGTCTGTAAGCTTATTCTCCGATGAACTGCGTAAAGTCTTTGATCACGCTACACCCGGAAGAGAGGTCGCTCGGGGACTGTTTAACCTGGCGCAAGGAGGGAGATCTGTGTCCGATTACTCCATCGAGTTTCATCCCATAGCCGCCGAGAGTAACTGGAATGCTTCTTCACTTCTCGATGCCTTCTACAACGGTCTGTCGGATTGCCTTAAAGACGAACTGGCAGCTCGGGACCTTCCTGCTGATTTAGATGAGCTGGTGGCTCTCTCCATCCGCATTGACTGCCGTCTGCGGGAGTGGAGGAGAGAGAGGGTTTTCTCCGTCGCCCCTCAGGCTCCGCCTCTCCCGTCAGCGCATGCTACTGAACAGGTGAGAGGAGGATTTTCTAACTCTTCTGAACTAATGCAGCTGGTGCGGACCCGGCTCTCCGAGGCAGAACGACATCGCCGCCTGCGGGACAACTGCTGTCTTTACTGCGGCCAGGAGGGTCATCTTGCCTTCTCTTGTCCTGTAAAAGGCAGTGCTCACCAGTCATCCAGAGGGCGCTGGTGAGCCGAATTATGAATTTAGAAATGCCCTCTCGACCCCTAACCCATGCTCAGCTGAGCTGCTCGGGGAAAATGCACACTGTGGCAGTTCTTATTTACTCTGGTGCTGATGCCAGTCTTTTGGACATAACACTAGCTCTAGGTGGTCGTCTTCTCTGCAGAGTGACACACCGTTCAACTCCAGTTAAAATGAGCATGTCAGGTAATCACCGCGAAACACTCTCTTTTCACCTTATCCATGCACCACATCAGCCTGTCATTTTGGAGTTTCGTTGGTTTAGGAGGCATAATCCTCATATAGATTGGGCTTCAGGGACTATTATAGAGTGGAGTGCTCATTGTCATGCTGTCTGCTTTAGATCTGGTTCCTCAATTGATTCCAGTCAGCCGATTATCTCTGAGTGTCAAGACCTTTCCGGTGTTCCCAAGGATTACTGGGACCTTAAAGAGGCCTTTAACAAGGTTCGGGCCACCTCACTCCCGCCTCATCGTGCTAATGACTGTCCTATTGACCTGTTACCTGGTACTTCTCCTCCTAGAGGTCGACTTTTTTCTTTATCGGCTCCTGAAACTAAGTCAATGGAGAAGTATATCAATGACTCGTTGGATGCAGGGCTTATCCGGCCTTCATCATCTCCTGCTGGTGCAGGTTTTTTCTTCGTGGGTAAGAAGGATAAGACTCTGCACCCATGCATTGACTACAGAGGACTCAATAACATCACTGTCAAGAACAGGTACCCCCTTCCACTTGTTTCCTCTGCATTTGAACTGTTACAAGGCGCTACTATTTTTTACCAAGCTGGACCTACGTAACGCTTACCATTTGGTGAGAATCAGGGATGGGGACGAGTGGAAGACGGGATTTAACACTCCTAGTGGACATTATGAGTATTTAGTCATGCCTTTTGGACTCACCAATGCACCTGCAGTCTTCCAGGGGTTGGTGAATGATGTTCTGCGGGATCTACTCAATATCTGTGTTTTTTTATACCTGGATGACATTTTGATTTTTTCCAAGTCAAAACAGGAGCATGTGGTCCATGTTCGCCTAGTCCTCCATAGGCTCTTGGAGAACCACCTCTTTGTCAAGGCCGAGAAGTGTGTGTTCCACACCACAGAAGTCCCTTTCCTGGGATTTGTGGTCTCCACCGGAAACATCAAGATGGATCCTGACAAGACCAAGGCGGTGACTGACTGGCCACGCCCTTCAACACGCAAGGAGCTCCAACGCTTTCTGGGTTTTGCCAACTTCTACCGGAGGTTCATTCAAAACTACATTTTGGTGGCAGCCCCTCTCACAGCTCTCACCTCTCAGAACATTCCCTTCCGATGGTCCTCGGTGGCCGAAGGGGCTTTTGGTGAGTTAAAGTCACGCTTCACCTCTGCTCCTATTTCGATTTTTCCAGATTTTACTCTGCAGTTTACTGTAGAGGTAGATGCGTCGGACACTGGAGTTGGGGCAGTTCTTTCTCAACGGTCGGCCGAGGATCAGAAGATGCACCCGTGTGCCTTCTTCTCTCGGAAGCTGTCCCCAGCAGAAAGAAATTATGACATTGGAAATCGAGAACTGTTGGCAGTGAAACTTGCCCTGGAAGAATGGAGACACTGGTTGGAGGGAGCAGAGCAGCCTTTTGTGGTCTGGACTGACCACAACAATTTGGAGTACATCCGTTCAGCTAAGCGGCTAAACTCTCGTCAAGCCAGGTGGGCTCTGTTTTTCACACGCTTTGATTTTTCTCTTTCATACAGACCTGGTTCTAAGAACATCAAACCTGTCGCCCTGTCTTGCCAGTTCCAGCCAGAGAGCTCTCCATCTCATACTGAGAATATCATCGCTTCTACATTTGTCATTGGTCTGGTGACCTGGGAGGTGGAGGATAAGGTCAAGCGCTCTCATGCTGAACACCCTGCCCCAAGTGCCTGTCCTGTTAACCGTCTGTTTGTTCCTGCCACTCTCCGTACCCAGGTTCTCCAGTGGGGTCATAACTCTCGCCTGGCATGTCACTCAGGAGTGAGATGCTCCCTAGCCCTGATTCGACAGCGATTTTGGTGGTCTTCCATGGAGAAGGATACCAAGGAATTCATTGCTGCTTGCCTAGTCTGCTCCCAAAATAAGACCTCACGCCAAGCTCCCTCCGGTCTTCTTCATCCCTTGCCTATCCCTCATCGTCCCTGGTCCCACATCTCCTTGGATTTTGTCACTGGACTACCACCCTCAGATGGTAACACAGTCATACTCACAGTCATAGACCGGTTTTCCAAGTCTGCCCTCGGGGACCACAATTTACTTCTCGTTTTTGGTCCGAGTTTTGCAGGCTGCTGGGAGCCAGTGTCAGTCTCTCGTCCGGATTTCATCCCCAGTCTAATGGTCAAGCAGAGCGAATGAACCAGGAGATGGAGACTGCCTTACGCTGTCTAGCCTCCTCCACTCCCTCCTCCTGGTCGAGGCAGCTTCTATGGGTTGAGTATGCCCACAACACCCTTCCTAGTTCTGCTACTGGTCTTTCTCCATTCCAATGCTCCCGCGGATACCAGCCACCCCTTTTCCCTGCACAGGAACGTGAGGCCAGCGTCCCATCTGCACAGGCGTTTGTAAGCCGATGTCGACGCATGTGGTTAAAGGCCCGCTCCGCGCTCCTGCGCTCTTCCGACCGTTATCAACGGACCGCCAATCGCCATCGCAAGCCAGCTCCACAGTACTCCCCAGGGCAACGTGTCTGGCTCTCCACATGGGATCTCCCTCTCAGAGTTGAGTCAAAGAAGTTGTCTCCCCGTTTTGTAGGCCCATTTCCCATATCTGGGGTCATCAATCCTGCAGCTGTCCGCCTGCGTCTGCCCCCTTCTATGAGGATTCATCCTACCTTCCATGTGTCCAAGATCAAACCAGTTAATGTGAGCCCTCTTCAGCCCCCCTCTAGACCCCCACCACCACCCCGGACTATCGACGGGGAGACTGTTTACACTGTCCGTCGCCTCATCAAGTCCCGGCGACGTGGTAGAGGGTTGCAGTACCTGGTACACTGGGAGGGTTATGGTCCTGAAGAGCGTTCATGGGTGCCCGCTCGCAGTATCTTTGACCCATCTCTCATTACTGACTTTCACCAGGCTCATCCCGATCAACCACGTGGGACGTCAGGAGCCGTCCATAGAGGGGGGGGTTCTGTCACAAGTTAGACACTTCTATTATTGTTTGTTTGGTGGCTCATCTAAACTCTCCTGTCATTTCAGATCCCGCCTTCCTCCAGGCCCTTGTAATCAGCTCACTTCCCTCACCTGGTCTCCCCAGCCCTTCCCCTCACCTGTTACTCATTCCCTCATCACTCCACAGTATTTATACCACCTCACTATCACTTGTCCTTTGCCAGATTGTCTTGTCGTTTCCGCCAAGCTCTCCAGTGAGTGTTGTGCTCTAGCCTAGATTTTTGTCCTGCCCGGTTTTTGATCCCTGCCTGCCTGTTTACGGATCTCGAGTTCCTGCCTGCTCCCTGTCTGGTTTTGGTTGCCTGTCTGACGGATTTCCTGGTTTTGACCCTGCCTGTCCCTGACCTGAATAAACTGAACATTGCTATACACTGATTGTATCTGAGTCGTGCTATTGGGTTCTGATCTGTACCTGTGATCGTGACAACCCCGTGGGGTCAAAATGATCACAAGAACGGTGAGCAAAAATCCCAGAACCACACGGGGGGACCTAGTCAATGACCTGCAGAGAGCTGGGACCAAAGTAACAAAGGCTACCATCAGTAACACACTACGCCGCCAGGGACTCAAATCCTGCAGTGCCAGACGTGTCCCCCTGCTTAAGCCAGTACATGTCCAGGCCCGTCTGAAGTTTGCTAGAGAGCATTTAGATGATCCAGAAGAGGATTGGGAGAATGTCATATGGTCAGATGAAACCAAAATAGAACTTTTTGGTAAAAACTCAACTCGACGTGTTTGGAGGAGAAAGAATGCTGAGTTGCATCCAAAGAACACCATACCTACTGTGAAACATGGGGGTGGAAACATAATGTTTTGGCGCTGTTTTTCTGCAAAGGGACCAGGACGACTGATCCGTGTAAAGGAAAGAATGAATGGGGCCATGTATTGTGAGATTTTGAGTGATAACCTCCTTCCATCAGCAAGGGCATTGAAGATGAAACGTGGCTGGGTCTTTCAGCATGACAATGATCCCAAACACACCGCCCGGGCAACGAAGGAGTGGCTTCGTAAGAAGCATTTCAAGGTCCTGGAGTGGCCTAGCCAGTATCCAGATCTCAACCCCATAGAAAATCTTTGGAGGGAGTTGAAAGTCCGTGTTGCCCAGCGACAGCCCCAAAACATCACTGCTCTAGAGGAGATCTGCATGGAGGAATGGGCCAAAATACCAGCAACAGTGTGTGAAAACCTTGTGAAGACTTACAGAAAACGTTTGACCTCTGTCATTGCCAACAAAGGGTATATAACAAAGTATTGAGATGAACTTTTGTTATTGACCAAATACTTATTTTCCACCATAATTTGCAAATAAATTCTTTAAAAATCAGACAATGGAATTTTCCTGGATTTTTTTTCTTCTCATTTTGTCTCTCATAGTTGAGGTATACCTAGGATGAAAATTACAGGCCTCTCTCATCTTTTTAAGTGGGAGAACTTGCACAATTGCTAGCTGACTAAATACTTTTTTGCCCCACTGTATGAGTTAATAACAGTTTAAGTCAAATACAATAAAATACAAAAGTGCTTATACAAAATATTGTCCATTCACAATCTAATGTCCATTAATATGCGCATCCTTACTATGGTAGGGCGGGCCATACTATTTTTTTTTTCTAAATCGACCGAGAGGGGTGTTCAAATAACGTAGTTTGGCGTGTAGAACACAAATCTGAAGACATTTTTCAATTTCAATAAACCTAAGCTACATCAATTTGCAGTTGAATATTGTCTATTTTTTGATTATTTAGCTATTCTTCAGGAAAAAAGAGACTTAAGTTGGGGGGCTTTTATTTTGAAGTCAGGGCTTTTATTTTGAAGTCAGGGCTTTCATGTTCCTGTCTGACGTGAAAATTACAGGAAATGAAACGTTTTCAGTGTGAACTAGTTGAAATGGCTCAAGTCAAAACAAGGGCAAAATCGAATTCTCATTTGAGTAATCTTGTTGGCACTGGGCGAGAGCTGTTGGTGTCTGAACTGCCAACTTTGAGGGATATCCTGAGGTATGGCATCTACTTGAGGGATCAAAGTACAGATGATAGGAGGAACTACCCAGTGGACCAGCTGGTGGGTGACATCTTCCCTGGTCTGATTGGTCAGTGGTCCAAAGCGAATGCTCTTTTCAAGCCACCTGTTATAAATGAAAAGGTGACCATCATGTCCAAGCTCAAGGAGGTCTGGAATCAGGCAGTGAAGTTTTCCCTTGGGAAGGGAAAACTTGATGCAAAAGAGAGGTTCAGTGTCAAGTTAGACCAACTATTTGATATTTTGACTTGCAAGTGTCAGATTAGCAGTTGTGAGAGGGGAGGCTGTGATGGCTGTGTGATTCAAGCCCACATGAACTGTTGCTGCAGCAGAGAGAACAGGATTCCTTTAAAAGATCTTGCATACATCAAGGGACAGAAAGAGAAGGTTGGAAGTAAAGGACCCCACCAAATGGGGGCCCCTGATCTGCAGGAGCACAAGAGACAGGTGAGGACATTGGAAAGGCAGGGGATGGAAAACATGGCTGAGGAAAGGAGAAGGAGCAGGGAGGAAAATGCTGCAGCAGCAGACAAGGCAGCCAGGAAGGATGTTAAGAGATTTTTGGCAGATGGTGATGAGGATCTGGAATTGGAGAGTGGTTCTGAAGATGAGTTTGTCCCTGAAGTTGAGCTCTTCCCTGAAACTGAACCTGAGCCTGCAGCTTCAACAAAAGTGCAGAAAAACTATGACGATATTCCAAATATTGCGCTTGCTAGTGTAAGGTATGGCATAGGGCTGAGACCAACTGCAGCGATAGCAACTGCAGCTCTGATTGATGCAGGAATCATCACAGAAGACAACACAAGTAAAGTGATTGATAAGAACAAGGTCAAGAGAGCACAGGAGAAGTTGATGAGAGAACTGGGAGAAGAGTTTGAGGAGAAGTGCAGGGAGATGGGGGGGATCTCCTGCATCCTCTTTGATGGGCGGATTGACCTGACCAATGTGATGATGGAAGCTGAGGGCAGTGACCAATCTTTTCCTGCAAAGATCAAAGAAGAACACTATAGTGTTGCTAGTGAGCCTGGCAGCAACTATCTGTTCCACTTTATCCCAGAGAAAGCAACTAAAGAGGACTCACATGCTGAGCAGATTGCTAAGGTCCTGTTGGCCTGGCTGAAAGAAAGGGGTTTTGATAAGACCTTATCGGCCATTGGAGGAGACTCAACTAATGTCAACACTGGTGTGAAAGCTGGGGTTATGCGAAAGCTGGAGCTGCACCTGGGGAGAAAGCTGGTGTGGTTGGTGTGCAACCTGCACACTGGTGAACTTCCCCTGCGCCATCTCATTGTTGGCCTTGATGGCCCTACTCTGTCAGACAGCAAATTATCTGGGCCAATAGGAAAGCTCCTTGATTCCGCTACAGACTTGGATATCAATCCAAACTTCACCCGGATCTTTGTTGGCCCTCCACTGATCAAGCTGCCTGACAAGGTCATTCAAGATCTCTCAACTGATCAACACTATGGCTATAAAATGGTCTGTGCAGTCAGGGATGGAGTGTTTCCTGCAAGGCTGGCTCTGTTGGAGATTGGACCAGTAAACCACAGCCGCTGGCTCACCACAGCAAACAGACTTCTCAGGCTCTGGGTGTCAAAGCACAGACTTAAAGGAAAGAAACTGAAGAATCTACAATTGATTGTGGAATTCATCATTGGAGTGTATTATCCATGTTGGTTTAACGTGAAGGTCAAGCACTCCTGGATCGAAGGGCCTAGGCACATCCTGTTTCAGCTGGACTGCCTCAAGTCCCAGAGGAAGGAGGTTCTGGAACTTGTGATGCCAACTGTGAGAAGATCTGCTTGGTATGCCCACAGTGAAGCCATCCTCCAAACACTGCTGTGCTCTGAGGATCAGAAGGAGAGAATTGAGGGGGTGGGGAGAATCCTGGCCATTAGGGGAGAGGGGGACCCAGACACTCAGCTGGGGGACTCCTCTGTCAGGACCAGAAGGACTCCTGACATCAATTGTGATGCTTCCAGCATTGGGGACTTGATCAGCTGGTCAGAAGGTGTGTCAGAGCCACCTCTCACCTGCTTGCTAAGCACCTCGGAGGTGAAAAACTTCATCAAAACCCCCATGGAGGTACTAAACTGGCCTTGCCATACTCAAAGCATTGAGAGGGTCGTTAAAATGGTGACCGAGGCTTCTGCTACGTACTTCTCACAGGAAAAGAGGGATGGAGGGATCAGAGCTCAGGAGACCAGCAGGAGACTGATGTCCAAGAATGAGTCAAAGCAGGACTTGTGCCACCTGACAAAGTTCAGATCAAAGTCAGAAGATGTTTCTTTGTAATCTTATCCAGTTATACATATGCAGTTCACCTGTTAATAAATATGTAAAAATGATTTGGCTTTGTCAATATAAATGATTTCCCTTATATATTTTACTATCTTATATAGACGTTCGAAAGGGTAAAATTGCCAATTTAGAAATACAAAACGATGTAGCTTAGAGTTATCCTATCTAAAAAATAAGCTCATATTTGAATTCCCCATAGAAAAACACATAATTTTGACACCCCTCATGTTAGGATTTCCTTCAGATTCATTTTGGCACCTGAGTATGACCCGCCCTATTACTATGGGTCCCACGATACGATTAAACTCATTTTAAATTAATTTGAATATGTCTATTCATTTTGTAAGCTGATGTCAGGTCGTTGATAATTGGAAAAGCAATGTATCTATCCATTCATGCCGAGCTGTCGAAATGAAGACAGAGGGACAGAGTGTGTGTGTGTGTGTGTGTGTGTGTGTGTGTGTGTGTGTGTGTGTGTGTGTGTGTGTGTGTGTGTGTGTGTGTGTGTGTGTGTGTGTGTGTGTGTGTGTGTGTGTGTGTGTGTGTGTGTGTGTGTGTGTGTGTGTGTGTGTGTGTGTGTGTGTGTGTGTGTGTGTGTGTGTGTGTGTGTGTGTGTGTGTTGCCTTTCTGTGTAATAAACACAGCAGTGTGTGTGATTTCACACCTTTCACACCTTTGAACACAGCATTGGGAATACAGGGTGTTCTCCTCACCCAGCCACCCCCAGGCCCTGCACCGCGACACCACCAACAAAAGGCCAGGGCCAGGAGGTCAAGGGTCAATCAGGGTCACATGACCAATAAGCAGCTACCGCTACTCAAGCGCTCTACAGGCTGCTCTGAGCTGTGCTTTAGACTCTGAGATAAAGGGCAGGGGGGGGTAAGACAGGGATGAAGAGATGTTGAAACATGGCCAGATGAATTGAAAAACGATAAAAGATGAATGTGAAGGAGGAGAGAGGGGAGTTAAAGGGGAGGTGGGGGGGGGAGCGACAGGGGTCAGTGCAAAGCGAACACAGGACCACAGTAACAGGGCATCAATCCATCAGCGAGTCAATCAAGACATCAGTCAATACACACACAAGCCTGTGTTAAGCCATCAAACAGAGCTCAATAAATCTCCATAGTGACAGAGCATTTTGTTTGGACTACACGGATTACAGCCACCTGTTGACATGCTTTGTTTACTTGAACATCCAAAGCTCCTTTACAATAGTAATCTGCAATTAAAAGTCCTGGGATAAGGTCACTTGCAAAATGCAACACAAAACCCAGTTTCTCTTCATTCTTTAGCGGTAACTCCTCGTGCAGACAGCTCTGTTTTTATTGTTGTACTTCTGCCTGCACGCCAATGCAATAGACGTCAGGTTTTATGATTATTATAATTATGTTGAAAACAATTTGAAATGTATTAGATAATCTAAAGAACACAAAGTCAGCTGTAGCGTCTTTCAGTAGTTCCAAACAAAACTGGGAGCACTACAAACTAGATTACAGTCATTTACATTGTGTTGTAGCTGTAGCAAAAAAAATTATATCTGAAAAAAATACATTAAAAAAATAAAATAAGCTGCATAGCTAGATGCCACTATATGCTTTTTGGGGGTTACGTTATTTATTTATTTTAATCCAAAGAAGTTATTACTAGAAAAATAACAAGTAAGATCAAATAGGAAAGCTCAAGTTGAAAGTAGTACTAATCTATCAGGAGCAATGGCAACAGGCTGCTTGCACGGTTGGCACATCCCACTAGAATTAAAGGTGAATATTAAAGGTGAAAATGGAAGTAAGTGGTACTATAACATAGTGTAAGTGACACAATGGTGCAAATGAAATAAGTAAACAAAGTTTGAAATAAGTTACTTTGACGAAAATACAGAAACACGAGCACATTACTGTGACTTCACTGCAAACTGTGGGCTAGGTCTAATGAATGCTGCATCTGTAGACATTATCTACATCGTTAAACTTACATAAAACATACAATATCAAAAGGTCAGCTTGAAATGAACCTTGAACTTTACTTTTTAAGCGTACATACACAACCCATTATAGCTTCAGGTGTTTACACTACAGGCCATCTGAGCTAGCAGATGGCCATTTTGACCCTCAATGACGTCAAATGGCTTAATATGCGTCATTGAGGGTTGATAGGCACAACTCTTCAGGTTACGCCAATATTTATCCAGTGTTAGTGAGTACAGCACATCCTGTGTACAATTATGACTTCTCTGTCTGTGTGATGTGTTACAATCTACCTTAAAGCTGGAACAAATAGGGAGGCCACACAGAGTTAAATGCCAAATATCTGTTTATTTAACAAGTTAACGAAAAACACCTCTGATGAATAGTGTACGTAAGAATCAGACTGTCAGTAGAGTCAGCAGTGTGTGGGTGTGTGGAAGGGTGTTGTAGCATGTTGGAGGGTGCATCAAACCTAACTCAGGCTGTAGGCTGAGGTTGCTGCAGCATGCCAGGATCAGAATCAGAGACTGAACCTTGCAGCTGGGCAACCTTTATACCAAGTGTTAACTAGTGTTTTTCTCCCTGCAGGGGTGTCTGTTTCTTCTGTTTGCCCTCTCTTAAAATGCTTCTTGGGTACCAAAGTTGCTGAGGGGGTGAGCTACTGTAGATGCTACAGATGTGCTTGCAGGTTGTATGAACATTTCAAGGTTAACTTGGTTTTGTCTATTGTGTTTTGTGTCTGTGATTTTGTGCCCCAGGTTGGAGGATCCTAGTGGGTCCTCCATTTTAAGGGAGGGGGTGTGACGACCCCTCCCCCCTTCTGCCTGGCTGTGCTCCCTGCCTTGCTGTCCTCTGGCAGGTACTGGGAGTGTCGTCCTGTTTGTGCCCGCCCATCTAGAGGCGGAGCCTCAAGAAGGTATAAAGGTTGCCCAGCTGCAAGGTTCAGTCTCTGACTCTGATCCTGGCATGCTGCAGCTACCTCAGCCTACAGCCTGTGTTAGGTTTGATGCACCCTCCAACATGCTACAACACCTTTCCACACACCCACACACTGCTGACACTACTGACAGTCTGGTTCTTACGTACACTATTCGTCAGAGGTGTTTTTCGTTAACTTGTTAAATAAACAGATATTTGGCATTTAACTCTGTGTGGCCTCCCTATTTGTTCCAGCCTTAAGGCAGGTTGTAACAGATGTGATTCAATGTGTGCTATGAGCACTAGCATAACCATTAGATGTACTTATGGGTGTACATCCGGAAATAAACTGGGTGTGCCACATCTTAATATCTCAGGAACACAGATAGACTAAACTGATATGTGCCACCACACAATAAAAATCCATTAGGAGTGATCAGTGTCAGGTTTCACTGTCTACACTGTACACCTGCATTAATATGATTGTTACGACACAGCCACAGATTTTTTATGTGTACACAGCAGAGTGTCTGAGTTTGTCTCTTTCACGCTACATGTGTCTGGTTAGGCTGCCAGTGACACCTAAAATCATAAAATCTGTATGCAATTGAGCAGCATTCATCTCCTTGCTGTGTGTACTGTATGCGTATAAGTGTGTGTGAATAAGTGATATATTCGTTCGTTCTTTGGTTTTCCAGATAGAAAACCAAATAGGAAAAACCATCCAAAAACCGAAAGGAAAAAAAAACAAGAACAAGAGAGAATCAGATGAAATTTGTGTTTTTTGTTGCGGAACCCCACCAGAACACTTCACTTAAGTATTATTATAAAAAATATGGGCTAATTTTCTACCAGTGGTCATTGGGAATCTCCTTTCAGCTGCATTTGCCATGCTAGGTGTCAGATCTAAAAAGCCCCAACACATCGCAGAGCCAGAACTAGTGTTAATTTCGTTGACTAAAACTATGACGAAATATGTTCGTCAACGACCTTTTTTTCCATGATGAAAACGAGAAGATGACGAGACGGCACCGACGGCAGTAAACAATAACTGTAACGAAATCATCATGCAATATCGTTGACGAAAAGTGACGAGACGAAAATGTAGTTTACTAAATAAAAACTATGCCAAAATCTCTCTTTACTTTCGTTGACGAAAAATGAGGAGACAAAATATTATCAAAGATAACGTTACATCTCTGATAGTCAGTTTTTCTCCCAGCAGTTCCATTTCCGGTGCTGCGGCAGGGCAGCAGCTGTGTCTGTGCTGCGCGCGGCGGTAGATTTGAATTACACCGGGCAGCGGCAAAATATGAACTGTCAGGAAGACTCGGGTCTAACTCATGGTCTAACTAACCTTATTTAACAGAAAATAAAATGGCAACAACAGGGCTTGGGAGCAGTGGTCGCACTCGCGTTAACCGAATAGCCCCCCGTCAGCGCGAGTGATTGATAAATTGTGCACTCGACGGATAATAATGGATTATGACGGAAATGTTACGATCCTGTCCGTCAAAATGACTGACAACGAAAAAGTCTAAAGCCACCACTGCTTGGGAGAAAGAAACGATGTGATATTTGGGCCCATTTTCGCTACAATGAGGCGGAGAAAAAAAGCGAATGCATTGTTTTATCAGAAGGGAAGCAATGTGGCCATTACACAGCTGGTAAAAACACCACAAACCTGACCAGATATTCTCTGCAAAGCTGCATTCTTAATCATTCAACCTGTGTTTTTCATCAAATAAGGACAAGATAATCTTATTTATTTATATATACTAAAATGACAAATTATTGGTTTTGGCTAGACTAGTTTGACTGAAATGTTCTATATAATCTGATGACTAAAAAAGACTCAACAGTTTTCATTGACAAAAAGTAGACTAAAATAATTAGTTTTCTTTGACTAAAATAAGACTAAAATGCTCAGACTTTTAGTCGACTAAATCTTGACTAAAATGTTTACTGTTTTAGTCGACTAAAATAAGACTAAAATGCTCAGACTTTTAGTTGACTAAAACTTGACTAAATAAAAACAGGATGAATGTGACTAAATATGACTAAAACTAAAAAGGAAATTTAACACAGGACTAAGACTAAAACTAAATAAAAAAATAGCTGACGAAATTAACACTAGCCAGAACCAGAAACATGTCTCGACACAACTTTTTAAAACCCCCTTATTTTACCCCATTGTTCCATTCTGTTTTGATTTTACTATTGGGTTATAAAATGGAACAACTAAAAAACGAACAATGCATTTTTGACTTGTGCACTCTTTCCTGGGCGAGCCTCCTCCACGATTGGAATCCTAGAAAGTTGCACCATAACTAAGTGTGTGTATGCATGAGCGTTTAGAAAGGATTTCCCAAACAGGGATTAAGTAAAGTATATCTTATCTTTAATAAAGCTGTTTTTGATGACATATTGGAAATGTTTGACCAAGATTTACTCATACGCTGTTGAGAATGCTAATAAAATAATTTAATTAGCCAATTAATCTGACCACTTGGGTTGGTGTTTCTTTTAATTGGAGTTAACATTCTTAATTACATTAGCCTGCCATATTCTTTCCCCAAGATGTCAGCTAACTAATTGACCCCTCTCTGGACCCCGCTAAATGTTGTTGAGAGTGGTTCAGGGATTCACTGCTGGGTGGTACAAGCTACAGAGCAGAGATTGGATTTGGGGAAAGGGTGGAGTGGCTGTAGGTCAAAGGTCCATTGGGGTTTCTGGAAAATGACCTATTTGGTTCAAGATAAATATGTTTCCAAGGGGAAGACTTACACAACAACACTGTCACCAAGGCTAAGCAATTATACATAAGATCTGTTCCAACTAACAACCTAGTTTTTTCACATCTGTGACTTAAAAATGATCTCTGAACGGGAATAAATGTTGCATCCCTGGTGATTGAGTTGAGTCCTGTGAGGCAGTGGCGGCTGGCCCATAGGGGGCGATAGGGCGCCACCCTCCCAAAACCACACACAAAAACATAATTATTAATAATAATAATAATAATAATACTAATTAATTATATAAATGCTCAATATTTGTATGTTTAAAATATGGAATGCAACCAGAAATATGTGTAAAATCCATCCATCCATCCATCTTCTCCCGCTTATCCGTGGTCGGGTCGCGGGGGTAGCAGTTCCAGCAGAGAGCCCCAAACTTTCCTTTTCCTGGCCACATCAACCAGCTCTGACTGGGGGATCCCAAGGCGCTCCCAGGCCAGCGAAGAGATATAATCCCTCCACCTGGTTCTAGGTCTACCCCTTGGTCTCTTCCCAGCTGGATGTGCCTGGAACACCTCCCTAGGGAGGCGCCCAGGCGGCATCCTAACTAGGTGCCCGAACCACCTCAACTGGCTCCTTTTGACGCGAAGGAGGAGCGGTTCAACTCCGAGTCCCTCCCGGATGACTGAACTTCTCACCTTATCCCTAAGGGAGACACCAGCCACCCTGCGGAGAAAACCCATCTCGGCCGCTTGTATCCGCGATCTCGTTCTTTCGGTCATGACCCATCCTTCATGACCATAAGTGAGGGTAGGAACGAAAATGGCCCGGTAGACAGAGAGCTTTGCCTTCTGGCTCAGCTCCCTTTTCGTCACAACGGTGCGGTAAAGCGACTGCAGTACCGCTCCTGCTGCTCCGATTCTCCGCCCCATCTCACGCTCCATTGTTCCCTCACTCGTCAACAAGACCCCGAGATACTTGAACTCCTTCACTTGGGGTAAGGACTCATTCCCTACTTGGAGTGGACAGTCCATCGGTTTCCTGCTGAGAACCATGGCTTCAGATTTGGAGGTGCTGATCCTCATCCCAGCCGCTTCACACTCGGTTGCGAACCGATCCAGTGAGTGCTGAAGGTCGCAGACCGATGAAGCCATTAGAACCACATCATCTGCAAAAATCAGTGGTGCAATCCTTAGTCCACCGAACTGCAGACCCCCCCCCCCCCCCCCACGACTACGCCTCGAAATCCGATCCATGTATATTACAAACAGGCTTGGTGACAATGCGCAGTCTTGGCGGAGGCCAACCCTCACCGGAAATGGGTCCGACTTACTGCCGAGGACCCGGACACAGCTCTCGCTTTGGGAGTACAGAGATTGGATGGCCCTGACCCCCTCACTCCCGCAGCACCTCCCACAGTAACTCCCTGGGAACTCGGTCACACGCCTTCTCCAAGTCCACAAAACACATGTAGACCGGATAAGCGTACTCCCAGGCCCCTTCCAGGATCCTTGCGAGAGTAAAAAGCTGATCCATCTTTCCACGACCAGGACGGAATCCGCATTGTTCCTCCTCAATCTGAGATTCGACAATCGGCCTGACCCTCCTTTCGAGTACCTTAGAGTAAACTTTCCCGGGGAGGCTGAGTAGTGTGATGCCTCTGTAATTGGCACACACCCTCTGATCCCCCTTTTTGAAAAGGGGAACCACCACCCCGGTCTGACACTCCTTCGGTACTGTTTCCGACTTCCACGCAACGTTGATGAGACGTGTCAACCATGACAGTCCCTCAACACCCAGAGCCTTGAGCATTTCTGGGTGGATCTCATCCACCCCCGGGGCTTTGCCACTGAGGAGTTGTTTGACGACCTCAGTGACCTCCCCCCGGGAGATTGGTGTTGATCCCCCGTCATACTCCAGCTCTGCCTCTAACATAGAGGGCGGAGTTGTCGGGTTCAGGAGTTCCTCAAAGTGTTCCTTCCAACGCCCTAACACTCCATCAGTTGAGGTCAACAACGTCCCATCCTTACTGTACACAGCTTGGATGGTTCCCTGCTTCCCCCTCCTGAGGTGTCAGACAGTTTTCCAGAACAACTTTGGTGCCGCCCGAAAGTCCTTTTCCATGTCTTCTCCGAACTTCTCCCACACCCGCTGCTTTGCCTCGGCCACGGCTGAGGCTGCTGCACTTCAGGCCCGTCGGTACCTTGCAACTGCCTCGGGAGTCCCCCGGGATAACAAATCCCTGAAGGCCTCCTTCTTCAGTCGGACAGCTTCCCTGACCACCGGTGTCCACCAGGAGGTTCGAGGGTTACCGCCCCTTGAGGCACCTAAGACCTTGAAACCACAGCTCCCCGCCGCGGCTTCGGCAATAGAGGCTTTGAACACCGACCACTCTGGTTCAATGTCCCCAACCTCCACAGGAATGCCCGAAAAGCTCCGCCGGAGGTGTGAGTTCAAGGCCTCCTGAACTTGGGCCTCCTCCAGACGTTCTCAGTTCACCCGAACTACACGTTTGGGCTTACCAGGTCTATCCAGAGGCTTCCCCCGCCACTCGACCCAACTCACCACCAGATGGTGTTCAGTTGACAACTCCGCCCCTCTCTTTACCCGAGTGTCCAAAACATACGGCCTCAGGTCCGATGATACGATAACGAAATTGATCATGGACCTTCTGCCTAGGGTGCTCTGGTACCACGTACACTTATGAGTATCCTTATGTTCGAACATGGTGTTTGTTATGGCCAATCCATGACTAGCACAGAAGTCCAGTAACAAACCACCCCTCCGGTTCAGATCAGGGGGGCCGTTCCTCCCAATCACGCCCCTCCAAGTGTCTCCATCATTGCCCACATGTGCGTTGAAGTCTCCCAGCAAGATTAAAGAGTCCCCTTCAGGAGCCCCATACAGGACTCTTTCCAGGGTCTCCAAGAAGGCCGTATACTCTGAACTGCTGTTTGGTGCATAAGCACACACAACAGTCAGAGTTTCCCCCATAACCCGCAGGCGTAGGAAGGCGACCCTCTCGTCCACTGGGGTAAACTCCAACAACGAAGCACCCAACCGGGGACTTGTGAGTATCCCCACACCCGCCCGGCGCCTCACACCTTGAGCAACTCGGGAGAAGAATAGAGTCCAATCCCTATCCAGAAGTAAGGTTCCAGAGCCGACGCTGTGCGTAGAGGTGAGCCCAACCAGATCCAACTGGTAATGCTCCACCTCCCGCACAAGCTCCGGCTCCTTCCCCCCCAGAGAGGTGATGTTCCACGTCCCCAAAGCTAGCTTCTGTCGCCCGGGTCTGGTCCGTCGAGACCCTCTGCTTTCACTGCCACCCTTCTGGCAGCGCACCCGACCCCATCGCTGTTTCCCGTAGGTGGTGGGCCCGCGGGACGGAGAAGCGGAGGTGTTGCCCATGTTGCCTTTTCGGGCTGTGCCCGGCCGGGCTCCATGGCAAGCCCGGCCACCAGACGCTCGCTGACGAGTCCTCCTTCTGGGCCTGGCTCCAGAAGGGGACCCCGGGCTTCCTCCGGGCCGGGTATCCTCCGGGTATGTGTAAAATGTGATTTAAAAATAATTTGCGCAAAATATGCTTTTCCTATACACTGTATGACTGAAGTACTGTGCTGGGGCGATGGAGAAATCGCCCCACGGAGGTGGGTCTCTGCAGCAGGTTAGCCAATTGCTGATTCAAGATATAAATGTGTGTCATAAAATGTAGCCAATCAGCGACCTCAAACTGCTTCCGGAGGGGCTTTTATTGTATCTCCCTGTTACGTCCCCCTCTAGGGTAGAGGACAACAACATACACCAGAATGGAATTGGTAATAGTTTTATTATATAACAGGATGAAACAAAATGGAAGGCACGCAGTCTGGACAAACAAAAGGGCCAAAAGGGCGCCGACTTAACTAAGGAACAAACAAAAGAAGGACTCTAACAAAAGGAGCCTGTTTACATACAAAGAAATAGATAATAATGAACTAAATAGCATCTAAAACCCTCACTGTCAAAGTGGTACAGTCTAAATAAAGGAAGCTGTAAGAAAACACAGCTGAGGTAGAGTACAACAGTCACACAATACTAATCTAATCGCGGCACATCTAATCACAATAATACTGATCAACACGGACCGCACAAGTTAACCACTGTTAACAAATTTGCACACAAACGAGAGCAACTAGCGAGAGGCATCCGCTCACACAGCAGAGCCTCCAGAGTGATCGTCGGTCACAGGCTTTAAAGTCATCTCCAGAAGGTGTGCGCCGGCTGTGCGCTGCGATTGGAATGCGTCGGGCCTGGCGTGCTCCAATCACAATCTTCGGGTGGGGGGCGGACCAGGAGATGGCAGCCAATGACGTCAGAGCAACCGCACAGCTCATTTACATAGACACATAACAGAGTTAATAGGACCGGGGTGTCGGCGGCCGTAACACTCCCCAAGTAAGCAACTGCTAAGCAGCTGGACAACGGCCACAGGATTGCGGTGAGGAAACAGAAAATGAGGAGGTGGATAAAAACAGGCATATTTTATCCAAAATAATGACGTTTTGTGGGGCTTTTGAGTTGACTTTGCGTGGGCATGATGATTTTGTTTCCTGCACACTGTGCTGGAGGAGCACCTGAAGACTTCCACCGTTTTGAAAGGCACGTCAAAGACGTACACCACATTGATTTTAAGAATAAGAATAATTATTATTCGTTTCTTACATCTTCAGCTTTTTGTATTACTGTTGATTATACCGTTGTATATTTCCATACATATATATATATAATATATATATATATAAAAATTATATACATAATACATACATATATGTATGCAAGTATTGCTAATGCCATTGTTTTATGTTTTTGTACATAGTCCTCAGTCTCAAATGCTAAAATTGTTTATGGAGGCATTACAATTGAAGACTGGAAATGAACACTGAAAACTCCTGTTTTTTTTGCATTAAGTCATACTGGGATGTTTGCTGAAATGTATTGCATGTGGCACAGCCCTACCTAGAAAAAATTCCACCAGCCGCCACTGCTGGAAGGTTCACTTATTGTAGATCTTATTGACAGGAAAGTTATTTGTGCAAAAGTTATAGGGTTAGGTGTAACAGCCCGTCCACACGGCGGCATGCGTTGAAGCTTGCCGGCGGGCGTGTATGAAACTCGACCAACAACCAATCATATGAATCTCCCGCCCCGGACACACAAGCACGTTGTTTGATTGGCAACATTGCTCAACTTTTGCAGCGAGCAACGCGTAGCGACGCTCCCACAATGTAGTTCGGCGAAGTGTGACGTCACCCCATTCAAAGTGAATGAGCAGAAGCGTTGAAGCTTCAACGCACGCCGCTGTGTTGGTGGGCCGTATGGGTTATACAGAGATAAGGGATGATCCTCATATAATCCCTGAACGGTGAGTGATAATTACCTTTTGGGGGGTTTCCCCTTTCCTGTATTGTGTTATATAGGTTTTTTGCATGTAAATGCTCTGTAAAGGTTAAAATCCCAAATGTCACAGTAAATACAAATATGGACCTGAACATCAGCATAAATTATGTCCTTTAAGATACAATCTTTAATACGCAGCGAAGACCAAGGAACTGGTGGTGGATTTCAGACGGCGCCAACACTCCCGACACCAGTGAACATCAGTGGCGTAACAAGGTTGTGATTGGCCCGGGTGCACATTTTTTTTTTGGGCCCCCTCCAACTCAGCACTGCTTGCTTCTTTTTTTTTTTCTCTCTCTCTCTCTCCACTTTCAAAATCTTTTTAAAACTCATGACAAACAAACAAAATTCCCAAAGTTGTCTTGAAATTAACTTAATAAATAAACGAAACGAAAAATATAGCCTACTTATGCAAACAACATTGAATCTGGACTTGAAATGATTCTGATTAGGCCTATTCGGCATTATTCCTGGAGCACGCGCTCTATCTCTCTTTCTCTCACTCTCTCACTCTCACTCACAAACACAGGCTTCAAATCAAGTCGTCATTATTACAACAAATACACACTTGCGACTGATAACACTGGCAATTATTTTATATTTATTAGACTATTCAAAAAAATCATGCTTCAAAAAACAACGGCACAGTGAACTAATCACACAATCACAGAATGAATCATTCTTCATCATGGCACAGCGGCCAAACGTTATCACAGACACAGGTTAGGTGCGCACCAGGCGCATTTTCCAACATAAGAGAGGTCACAATTACATTGCTACAGATTTAAATCTCCGATCCCTCTCCATAACAAGAGAAAAGCTACTCATCACCATTAGAAGTTAACCTTGCGCTCAGCAAAGTCGTCAACAACGCTGCTCAGGTCTAACTTCCGGGCCCTGCTGTTCTCTATTGAGAGTGTTGCCAATCCACTGAGTCCTTCTTGTCCCATGCTGCTTCTTAAATACGTCTTAATCAATTTGAGCTTTGAGAATGAGCGTTCTGCGGTCGCAACAGTGACAGGTATGGTGAGATATAACAGCAATGCTGTGCACACTTCGCTAAATGTGGCTGCCATTGAGCTGTGGTCCACAATAAGCATCTTGGTCATATCCTTCACAGATGGTTCTTTAGCTATTTCAGTCTTAAAGCAGGCTCTGAATGCAAGGAGTTGGACGGGGAAACTCAGGGATAAATCCCTGCTGTAGTGGTCCGCGAGGCGCTGCGCGTGCTGGTGAAGGGCATTATCCTGCGCACGGTTCAATGTCCCGGGGTGGATAGCCTGGAACAGTTCGTTCGTTTCACGCATAGAAGTGAACCTCTGTGACAGCTGGCTGTTAATGATGTCCAGGCTGGCGTTGAACACATTTATTCTGAAACGGCTCTCGCCATCACTAAGCCTCTCGTCTTGACTGAGTTCATCGAAGTGGCGTTTCATCCTTCTTTTGCGAATTTCCGTGAGCTCCCCATCTCTCAGCAAGATTTTGAGCGGTGCGTTTGACCTGGTCAAAGTCATCTCGGTATGCAGATAGGGCCTGTATTGTGTTTTGGAGGACACCAACAGCTTTGTGGATGTCTACATCATTTGCCTGCAACATCTTTGACACTGCATTCATGTTTTCCAGTATTTTTGTCTGTTGTACGACAAGAAAAATAAAGCTGAATTTTTCCATATGGTTTTTTAGGGCTGTAGCCTCGTCCCGTTCCTCCCTCTTTTGGCTGACCAGTGCGATTTTAGTTAGAGCTTTCATGATATCTACATACCAGTATCTAAGGGCAGCAATTGCATCATGCCTTGAGCACCACCTGGTTGGGCAGAGGCGCTTCATGGTAACTTTACCATGCTCTGAGACTTCTGATGACATGATACCGGAAAGGAGTGACCATCTCTTAATACTTTGGCTGAAAAAAGTATAAAGAGTCTCAACAATATCATAAAAATTGCGCAGCTCCGCTATATTCTTTACGGAGTCATTCAGTGTCAGATTTCAATTGTGTGCAGCACAGTGTACATATTTGGCAAGCGGTTCCATCTCCATGATCCTGGCCTGCACACCTGAATAGACCCCACTCATGTTCGCCGCGCCATCGTATCCCTGGCCCCGACACTTGCTCAGGTGAAATCCGTTACTCTCTATGCTGTCCAGGATTTTCTTTTAGAGTTCACGAGCTGACGTGTCCACTGTTTCCACGAACCCCAAGAAAGCCTTGTTTATCAGAATATCTTTTGCGTTGTTGTTTTCATCCCTCTGGATTGTCACATATCTATACACTTGGCTAATTTGGTCTCTTTTGGAAATATCTTGGGTGGTGTCCATGATCACAGAAAAAAACGGAGCATTATTTATTTCTACTTGAATGTCGCACTGCACCCGCTTTGCGATTATGTAGATTATCTCATTTTGAACAGCTGGACTCAAGTATTTCACAGAACCTTGTGGTCGCTCAACAAGTTCTTTCAGAACCGGATCGTAACATGCTAAAAGTTCTATTATACTGAGAAAGTTTCCACTGTTGGGCTGTCCAAGAATCTCCCTGTGTCCTCTAAAAGCCAAGTTACAAGTGGCCAGAGTGATTATAACGTTGACAATACGCTCAAGTACCTGTCTCCAGTAATTAGCAGCATTCCTTGCATTCCTCTCCTTGTTTGTATCGATTCTCCCGTTTTTCTTCCACTGTTCATATATGACACACGCTCCGACATGGACCTGAGATTGTGCATGTGAGTCAATCCTCGCAGACAAATGTTGCCAGTCACGAACTCCTTTGACCCACGCATCACTGTAGAACGGTGCACCTCGGTCTGCGAACAGCCAGCACGGCTCACAATAGGAACAGTCCAGGGTGGGGGAGTAACACAGCCATGTCCGTGGCAGTTTGATACCTGCTCTGGTAGTGGTGGTGTAATAGATCTCGGAGAAACACCTGTTTCCTTGATGTGTGTCTCTGGGGAATGGGCCGGTAGGCCTACATGGGCCAGTTGCTATAATATAGCCTTTGATCTTGGCGTCGGGGGTCTCAATAGCGCCATAGAGTCCCCTATCGGTTGGGGAAGGGGCCCTTGCGGGAACTGTAGGACCACCGCCGGGCACAGCCAAATCCATCCTCTCCTCCTGGCTCATGGCTGGAGAAGAAGGTCGCACAGCTACGGATACAGCTTCACTTGTGGAGCTAGACGATGGTGAGGCAGGTGAGCTATCGTTAGCCTCCGGCTGCCGCTGCACGTCAACATTACCAACGTTAGCGTTCGATTTCGAGGACGATGTATGACAAAAAAAATTGTCTAATTTTGTCAGTTTAGCCTTTACATCTCCTTGTTCTCTCGTCCTTTCTCTTTTGAGCGCCGCTCTTGTGTTTTGGTTTGCTGTACATTATAAATGCTAGCTATTCAATTTGTTATAATTCTGCCGATCTTGCTGCTGCTACTGTATAGCTATGTAGTACATATAACTTTTGATGTTGATTTAACGGTTCGCATGTCACGCAAGGTATCACATGACATGAAAGGGAGCAAGGTCATTGGACAGACAAATTACAAATTAATTTAGGTTGCTAGGTTACTTTGAAGACTGCGTGAACCAGTCAATGCCATTGGGGCCCCAAAAAATATCATTGGGGCCCCAAAAAAAAAATGAAAAAAAATAAATAAAATTATATACATTTTTTTTTTTTGCATGGGCCCCTGGACGGCTGTGGGCCCCAGTGTAATGCACCGGCTGCACCGTCGATAGTTACGCTACTGGTGAACATCCAGGGAGCGGACATTGAGATTGTGAAATCTTATAAATACCTGGGCGTTCATCTGAACAATAAACTGGACTGGACTGATAATTCTGCAGCTCTGTACAACAAGGGACAGAGCAGACTCTTTCTGCTGAGGAGACTGAGGTCTTTCGGGGTGCAGGGGGCACTCCTTCAGACATTTTATGACTCTGTTGTGGCATCAGACATTTTCTATGGTGTGGCCTGCTGGGGCAGCAGCATCTCGGCTGCTGACAGGAAGAGACTGAACAGACTGGTAAGGAAGGCCAGCTCTGTCCTGGGGAGTCCTCTGGACACTGTGGAGGTGGTGGGAGACAGGAGAATGGCAGCCAAGCTGTCCTCCCTGCTGGACAATGTGTCCCACTGTTAGAGTTTATTGAAGGATAAATAATGTATTTTCATAATGTGTTTTGATAAATATGTTAACATCATGTGTTCTCATAGATGTGGTACAGGAGACTCGTGGTCAGAGAAGAGGAACAGACTATAGTCTGTTCCTTGGACCATACACACACACACACATCCATATGACTGCGAGTCACAAGATTCCCATATGACAACTAAGGCGTTGGTCATAGCCACTTCCTCATGCATGTGATGTACATTGTATTTCTGAATAAAAAGGCTGCACGGAGAGAAGGCAGTAGGATTTTGGTTAGGAGTGGACATTGCATGTCACTCGCCGATCCTCCTTGCTGGCAAGTAAACTTAAATCTCGAGTCCTGTCATCTCTGTTCACTGGATCTGGTATATTGAACCGAGCGGGGGTTTTACCCTTACAAAGTAATATAGATACCTCACATTAATTGGTCCTTCGAGCCGGATTCCAACACATCGTGACGGGAAGGAGGAAGGGGACGACACGCCGCAGTCTGTCGACAGCCGGGATCATCAGCCGACCCCGAGAAAGACCCGGGACGCAGAATTCGTGGCCGGGCCGGTGCTTATATGTCCAACCTCCCTCATCCTAGGCACGATTGACGGAATCCAACCGGACCAGTGACCACAGATAAACGGGTAAGACACGGTTTCTCCACCGTAAAGGAGGTTGATAAAACGTTTATACACGGTTTCTCCACCGATTAAGGAGGGTGCTAAAAGTTTTTAGACACGGTTTCTCCACCGTTAAGGAGTTTGATAAAACGTTAATACACGGTTTCTCCACCGATTAAGGAGGGTGCTAAAAGCTTTTAGACACGGTTTCTCCACCGTTAAGGAGGGTGATACAACGTTGATAGAGAAAGGCTACTCCGCCTAAAAGGAGGATTGACGTGTACACTTGTGAATGATTGAGTGAAAGCGGTGTGTAAAAGTGTCACCAGTGGAATCAGCGCACAGAGTGGAAACCTAACGGTGCTAACACAAACTCTGTGGTCTGTTGAAGTACACGTAGTGGTGAATTAGGTATTAGGTTCCGACCGGCACGTTGTCCAGTAGGAACACCAAGCTAGAATCATGGGGTCCGATGGGAGTAAGCCTGCCGCTACAGGGGACATGAGGTATATGGAAATATATAGTCACGGCAGCACCATTTATTGTAGCAAATGGTATAAACAGTACGGCTTCCAAGGGAAGCTGGAGAAAACAGCAGTAAGAGAATTAAGCGACAAATTGAGAGTAGCAACAGCTGGAACAACACAAGGCAAGAAAAGAAATAAGTTAGAAGCTCAACTACGGGTTGCAGCTATATGGGCTGAACAAGCCCATATAAGGACAGGTGGAGCAGAGGAAGGTATGATAGCAGCGGCTGTTTTAGTGAAAGCAGACGAGGAGACGGGGCGCTCAGGGTCAGTTGACGCTGTACGCCGCGAGAAAGAGAGAGCGATAGTGGAAGAACACAAAGCGCAGGAACAAAGAATAAAAAGAAAGCAAGAGAAAGAGAGAAAAGACAAGGAAAGAGAGACACAAAAAACGCATCGACAAAGAAGTGGCAGATGCATTAAGCCCACTGCACACTACACTGTAAAAACTGTGACCTATAGTTACTTAATAAAATTGTGGCAACAAAGTGACACTTAATATAATTAATTAGATTTGAAACACAACAATTTGATTAAAAAATAAATTTTGAGTTAATAAAATATAATTATATTAAGTAAATGTTAATTGAAGAAACAGTCAAAATGTGTTATATTTATTCATTTTAATTGTGTATTAAGCAATTATTTGAACAAACTTAAGTTAGATTTACTAAACATCTGGTAGAATTTAGTTTATATTTACTAATTATCAAAGATAAATTGATTTGAATTAATTAACAATGGGGAAAAATTAGAATTCTTATGTGACAGCGGTGCAGACTCATCAGTAGTGAACAAAGAGGTCCAAAGAATGTGGCCACCAACTGGCACTATGTTTGTAAAATCAGCAAATGGACACATAAATCAGAGGTCGATTTCAAAGCCACTTTTTATGGAAGATAGAAGGTCAGGCCTCCAGGCATCCCTCAAATTTGTGTTCATCTCAAACTGCCCTGTCAATTTGCTAGGGAGAGACGGCATGGAAATATTAAAAATCAGTGTAGTACCAGTCAAAGGGGGAATGCGAGCAGTAGGGCCCGGAGAAAAGGTGGAAGACCAGGTCTTCCTTCAAAAATCCATAAACACCCCCAACTACTACTGGTCACTAGACATGCCACAACCTGACGTGACAAACACAGGTGAACACCTGTTAACGCTATTCACCCCACAACATGGCCAAGAAGTAATGAAACCTGACGCATTGCACGTTACACTAAAGTACAAGAACACCCCTGGCCCAGATAAAGACTATGATGTGCTCGTGCATCGACTGACACCACAGAGGGTAGTGTTCCACTCGATGTATGCAAACCAACACGGGGATGTTGTAATTGACGCTAGGGTCCCATCAACCACTGCCTTGATAATGGAACCAGGTTCCACGCCACACATATCAGTAGCTAGGGGCCCAGGGACTTCATGGAGAGACTTAGGTTTATTAGTGGCTAGAGGTAACAGGATAACAAAATGGACAGATGACAAAAACGGTTGGCAAACTGGAGGCGGGTTAAAGCGCAAAACTCTAGGGTTTACCCTAGTGATGACACCACGCGCCCACCTAGACGACCCTGAACAACAATGATGTATGCTAAGTGAAGAGGCCTTAGAGGTCCTGAAAACGGTGCCACCATGCGTATGGTCACAAGGAAAATGTGATGTAGGTCGCATGGTGAACGCAAAACCTATACACGTTAGACCAAAAACTAACTACAGACCTAACATAAGACAATACCCATTGAAAGAGGATGCAAAAGTTGGCATCAAACCTGTAATTGAAGAAATGCTAAAAGCAGGAATCTTGTGTGAGTGCCCTGATGCATCATGCAATACCCCCATCTTCCCAGTAAAAAAGGCTGATGGGCAGTCATGGAGAATGATCCAAGACTTAAGAGCAGTAAATGACGCTGTACAAAGCACAGCCCCAACAGTACCAGATCCACACACGTTAATGAACGGCCTTAAGCCAAATATGGCGTGGTTCTCAGTGATAGACTTAAGCAATGCCTTTTTCTCCATTCCTGTAGAAAAAGACTCACAAGGATGGTTCGGGTTCACACATGAAGGAACAAAGTACACATACACCAGATTACCTCAGGGGTATGTGGATAGCCCAACAATCTTTTCACGAGAAATAGCTAATTGTTTGGCTACATTACAGATACCTGACACATCGCAGATTTTGGTATATGTCGATGATATTCTTGTTGCGTCACCCACACAGGAAGAAAGCACAAAAGTCACACTACAAGTATTGACACATTTGGCAAAAACAGGAAACAAGGTTTCAAGACAGAAACTTCAGTTTGTGAAAGAGGAAGTTATCTTTTTAGGCCACAGTTTAAACCGAGAAGGGAGACACATACACTCAGAGAGGAAACAGACGGTGTTAAACGCACCAAAACCAACAACAAAAAAACAAATGATGCAATTCCTTGGGCTGACTAACTATTGCAGAGCATGGGTTCCAGACTATGCAGGAATGACTCAGCCCCTACTAGATTGCATATACTCAGACAATGACATGAAAATGTCCGGCAAGATAGAATGGACACAAGAGGCAGAAGCTGCATTTGAAAGGACTAAACAGTGTCTCGTAGGGTCATCAGTGTTAGCATTACCAGACTATGAAAAACCATTTGTACAAACAGTTGACTGCAAAAAAGGGTTTATGACATCAGTATTAGCCCAAAAACACGGCACAAAACTAAGGCCTGTCGCTTACTACTCTAAAAGGTTAGACCCAGTAGCACAAGCATTACCAGTATGCGTACAAGCAGTATGCGCTGCAGCAATGGCGGTACATTGTACAGCAGAAATAGTTTTGTTCCACCCACTCACACTGATGGTTCCACACGCAGTCACCATGTTGTTACATGACACCAAAATGGCTTTCTTATCACCTGCACGTTATTTGGCACTGACAGCTACACTAATGTCACAACCACACATTGTGATAAGAAGATGTAATATCTTAAATCCAGCCACATTAATACCTACAGCAGAAGATGGAGAACCACACTGTTGTAAAGAAGAGACTGACAGAACATGCAAACCAAGACCAGATTTGAAAGATGTTCAACTGCCAAGTGGAGAAACATGGTTTGTGGATGGGTCCTGTTCTAAATCTATAACAGGCCAAAATCAAACAGGGTTTGCAGTTGTATCACACACACAGGTCATAAAAGCAGGCCGACTCCCACACACATATTCTGCACAAGCAGCGGAATTAGTAGCTCTTACAGAAGCATGCAAAGCGGGGGTTGGAAAAGATGTGACTATGTGGACAGACAGCCAGTATGCACACTCAACAGTACATGTATTTGCAGCCCAATGGGCCCGCAGGGGCATGAAAACGTCAACAGGAAAACCAGTCACTCACGCACAACTGCTGACAGACCTTTTAAAAGCGGTGTTGTTGCCGAAAAGCATCGCTATATGCAAATGTGCTGCGCACACTAGTGGAAAGGATGCAGTAACACTTGGCAATGCACACGCGGATAAGGTAGCTAAACTAGCAGCTGTGGGCGAATATGGGTTTCATATCCTCTTGCAGAAGGGGGAAAGTGTTTCACAACCAATACCTCTTGTGATATTAAAGGATATGCAGAACAGCGCACCCGACAGAGAAAAGAAGAAATGGTTGACAGATGGTGCAACCACAGACCCTGAGGGAACATTCAGAATAAACAACAAGATAGTACTCCCTGTTAGTCTCTACAAAACAGCAGCTAATTTGAGTCATGGGCCGTGCCATGTCTCAACAGGGGGAATGATAACAGTAATAAATGAACACTTCCATACATACAACTACATTAAATTTTCTAAAAACTTTTGTAGAGCCTGTATAGTATGTTGCAGACACAATGCTCAAGGCAATGAGCGACCACAGAGAGGAAAGTTCCCTCCACCAACATACCCGTTTCAACACATGCATATGGACTTCATCGAACTAACACCATGCCAAGGGTACAAATACTGTTTGGTAATGATATGTCCGTTTTCAAAGTGGGTTGAAATATTCCCAGCAAAACATGCAGACGCTATTACCGTAGCAAAAGCCATATGCAAGACAATAATACCAAACAGAGGTATTCCAGAGAAACTGTACAGTGATAATGGTTCCCATTTTGTAAATCAGGTTATTACCAAACTGTCCGAACATATGGGGATAACATTAAAAAACCATTGTGCATATCATCCACAGAGTGCAGGCTTAGTGGAAAGAACAAACGGAACAGTAAAGTTAAGACTAAGGAAAACAATGGAGGAAACAGGAAGACCGTGGGTGGAATGTGTGTCTCTAGTAGAAACATGCATGAGAATCACGCCCACGGCAAAAGGGTTGTCTCCCTTTGAGATCATAACAGGAAGGCAATTCAGACTACCAATCACAGACGAGGTGAGGGAGGAGGATGATGCTGAGGCAGAGACTACATTAGCTGAATGGATGAGCAGACTCTTCAGAAGCAATGAGATAGCTCGAACAAATAACCTGCCAGACATTTTTACTCCCTTACAGGACACTCGAGTGCAGACTGGTGACCAGGTCCTCGTGAAGGTGATTAAGAGGAAGCATTGGCACTGTCCACGGTGGGACGGTCCCTACACGGTACTGCTGACAACACCGACTGCACTAAAAATCGCTGAAAGAACTACGTGGATACATCAGAGCCACTGCAAAAAGGTAATACCTCTCCAACTTAACGACGGATAAGTGGTGGAAGTCCGGCTACAAAGGGCGGTGTTTCATTAGGAAATACTGGTCTCAACCCCGGTGAAGAAAACAACAGAACCACTATCACAAATAGACTATATTGGGAGAGGTGTTGTTCGTAGTGGCCCTGCTGGGTCTGACGCTAATGACTATAAGACAATTGAGTGAGGAATCCTCAACAAAAGAAGAAGTCCATCGAGAGAAAAAATGGTCACTACTCAACGATGACCCATGGAATTACAACGACAAAACTGCATGCTCCCCTAGGATGACAAATGCATGGAATGCCTATGTCCATCAACTTGTTACAAAGACTTAAAGCTAGGTTACTGTCTGTCATATGACGAATGGTTCGAAAATGTCAAAAACAAGTGAATTAATTCTGAAAGTAATAAAGACACTGTAACCAGCTAGTAATTATGAAAAACAGGAGGGAATGTTAGAGTTTATTGAAGGATAAATAATGTATTTTCATAATGTGTTTTGATAAATATGTTAACATCATGTGTTCTCATAGATGTGGTACAGGAGACTCGTGGTCAGAGAAGAGGAACAGACTATAGTCTGTTCCTTGGACCATACACACACACACACATCCATATGACTGCGAGTCACAAGATTCCCATATGACAACTAAGGCGTTGGTCATAGCCACTTCCTCATGCATGTGATGTACATTGTATTTCTGAATAAAAAGGCTGCACGGAGAGAAGGCAGTAGGATTTTGGTTAGGAGTGGACATTGCATGTCACTCGCCGATCCTCCTTGCTGGCAAGTAAACTTAAATCTCGAGTCCTGTCATCTCTGTTCACTGGATCTGGTATATTGAACCGAGCGGGGGTTTTACCCTTACAAAGTAATATAGATACCTCACACCCACCCCCTCCAGGACACCCTGTCCTCACTGCGCAGCTCCTTCAGCGACAGGCTGCTGCACCCCCGCTGTCTCATGGAGAGATACCGCAGGTCTTTCTTTCCTGCAGCGGTCAGACTATACAACGAGCACAGCCCCTAGTAGACCCCCCCCCCCCCCCCCCCTACACACACCACAACACAGACTATATCACCCCTTGCTGCTAAATATCAACAAACTATGTGCAATATGTGCTATATTTGCAATATATATGCCGTTAATAACTGTGTAATATATACCTGGCGGCTAAATCCTAAGAACTGTTACAGGATGTGTATTTAGAAAATTACATATCTAAAATATTTTTTATTATATCATAACTTAGTATTTTTTTTAATGCATGTAACATATGTAACATTAAGCTGTCTGTGGCTCTTTTTCCTGCTGTAACTATGCACATTTCCCCTCCGTGGGACTAATAAAGGTATTCTGATTCTGATAATGCACACTAACTAATTAACACATGCCAAATCCTCATCCTGACAAAAACATTCTGAAAGATCATTCTGTTGCATCAGAAACCAAAAAGTAGCCTAAATATAATCATCAAGTACTCAGCTTAGCCTTAAAGCAACAAATAATGATAGGAAACAAATCTCAATATATCTTATCCAAAGGTAGGTTCCTGTCTCCCCCCGAGCCTGTTTTTCAGGTCTCAGGCTCGAAAATGACATTCCCGAACAAATGACCATATCTTCCCTTCTAAAAGGGTTAAATAAATAATATTTTTTCTCAAAGCAAGGTTACATCTGTGAGTTGGATGTAGAAGTGTCAGAATCAATATAGATGATTTAAAAAAAAAGTAAATTCAGATTGAACACAGTAAAAAAATTTAAATGATTGTGTCCGTCCAAAAGAAAAAAATTACTTACCACCCTTGAATGATGGGATGGTAGACTAAAAGCTTTAGGAATCCAAACTACAACATATAATAAGTATCCTGTATCAAGATTGATGCAAAACAAGTGAAATTTGACCTTTTTAGAGAGATTTAGCAAAAAAAAAACACTTCTGAGGTCATTTGGGTGGGTTTTCCATATCTCTGGCCCCCCTTGGTCGATTTTGATGATTGACATCTCTTTCTAACCGTCAGAGCTAATGGAATCGAGGGGAACTCCCACATACACACACACATTACCAAATAAGGAGTGAGAGTGACGCATAGTAGGGGTGAGTGATACTACAAAATCTGGATTTGATCCGATACCAAGTATTTCAGGGCCAGTATCGCCGATACCGATACCTATACTTTTTTAAATGAAAAGCGTCTTATGTACTTTCATATAGGGGAGAGCTGCATGACATGATTTTTGAGCTGAAAGCATCATAACTAGAATACATTTGAATTCATTTTCATGATTGACAGGATAGTTTTTCATGATTGACAGGATAGTTTTTATAGACAAATAAACGTTTTACTTTTGCAAATGTAAAGTGCAAACATGAAAAATAACAATACAAAGTGGCCACAGTAGCGAACTGCCTTCTTGCACACATCACAGTTAGCTAAGTTTTCATTGACAGTTGTGAAATAGCTCCATACAACGCTCCTCTCTCTCTCAGCCATCATGCGCGTGTGTGTGTCGCACTCGCGAGTCGCTGGCTGTTGCTGTACTGCCCTGCTGGCTGCTGTCAGTCAGCTTCATAATCGGCGTTCAGGCAGGGAGCGCGCTGCACGTGTGTGAGCCTCAAGGAGAGGAGGACAGCAGTGGAGAGAGAAGAAAAGAGCGCATATACTTGTGTTTGTCTGCACTCTGCACATCATTTTTGATGAAATTGACAAGTAGAGGAGAGGAAAAAAAAAGTATAAAAGTATCGATCCTATTGGCTCTAGTATCGATATTTTGAAACGTAACGTAATATCGGAAATATCGATATGTTGGGATCGATCCGCCCACCCCTAACGCATAGCCAAAACCGGAAGCTGCGATAACTCTGGTGGCTACCATTAGCAGCTAACTTTGGATTATGGATTATAAATAATTTTTTAAAAGCGACAGACACATTATCAACCTATGGATTAACCGATTCAGCCGTGTTTTTTCTCGTTTTAATGCCATTGCACACGTCTTTTGATCAGATTGACAGCTACGGTGAGACGATCTCCCGTAAAAGCTCCGTAAAGGTACGTGTTGTGATGTCTGTGTTTGCTTTCCCTGTTGCGAGTTCAGATCGCTCAGTGATGATACTATACCTATATAATCTGTGGAACCTCAGCTTTAATCGGATATCTTGTTTGTGCAGCTACGATAAGTAATAAGGGTATCTTTTATCTTGAGTTCTGTGCCAAAGTGCGTTAGCATTTTTCACTCAGGGGTCATTTAGATGCTTCTTATGAGACTTGTGTTTTGTTTTGGTAAAAATGGTTTGTATTGTCAGTTAGCTGAGATTCTTCCCGTTAATCTGGTATGACACATTAATAGGTTCTTAAATATTAAGATCCCCTGAGACACAGTGTCGTGAAAAAAAAAAAACAGACCTGCCGAGGGGGTCTTTGGGGCTTAACAGGTTAACACATCTGGGTAATTACATGTTTGTTGATTAAAGAAAATATAACTTTAAGTGCAAAGAAATACACTGAGGCTGACATGTTATGAAAAGTGTTACCTAAGAACAAGATTAAGAAGAAATATGACACTGATAAAATAGAACATTATAATTACAGTATAAGTGGGGATGCTTTAAAGGTCACCTATCATGCAATTTTTAGGCAATAGCATAGGTCTCAGATATATAAACATATATAAAAAACATGTAAATTAAGTGTTTTGCTCAAAATACCAAACAGATCACCCATTCTAGCCATGCCTCATATCCCTCTATTTCACTTCCTGTTTCAAAAGTGCTGATTTTGGGTATAAGTAGGGCCGTCATGTGATTAAAATATTTAATCGCGATTAATCGCACATCTTTTATCTGTTCTAAATGTACCTTAGAGGAATATTTTTCAAGTTTGTAATATGAGTGGACAAATATGCTTTATGCAAATGTTTGTTTATTATCATTGGAACAATGACAAATATTCTCCTGAATATTCTCAACACAACAACCTGGAACCTCTCTCTCTCTCTTACACTCTCTCCCAACCCTGTCTACTTCTTTGCACTGAGCCAGTTGCTCAAACAGACAAGCCTGTTTACAGTTGTCGGCGAAATGCCGCTCCTCTGTCTTCATCTTCAGTCAAAGCATGAGACTGAAGTCCCCACTGTGGGTCAAAATAACGCGCTGTGATGTGCAGTCGACACGTTGGATGCGATCCGAATTATCTAACGCAGCCCCTCGTCCTCCACAATGTTAAGCTGTAGCCACCCTACAACTATCGCTGTTGAAAGCTTGCTGCTCGTAGACGTGTCCAGGCGTCTCCCCGGCAAACTTTCAAGCGTGGTCTGCCGCAAGCGAGCGGCAGGAGCGGGGCTGTCGGCATCAGCTGTGTGCTTGGCTTGCTGTTTAAAACACCTTGTTTTGTATCCATATCTCTCGCTAGAATCTCCCACCATCCAACTAACAACAACAACGTCAAGCCTTTGGGCTCTGAAACTACGGGCCGGGCCGAGGAAAAATACACATGCGTTAATAGCACGTTAAAATAATTTGTGGCGTTAAAATTTGTTTGCGTTAACGCGTTATTAACTTAACTTCACACACATGCTCTGTGCAGTACATGTTAGCTCTGAGTGTTAGTGATGCTAATGTAAACATGCACCGACCAAATTACGTCCAAACCAGTCGGGCATTGTTTCTGATGGCAACGTTTCTGATATTACGTCATATCGGACACAAATCTGGATCAGCTCCGTTGTAGCCCCGTTTTTAGAGATTTGGGTACGAAGGAAAAGAGAGAGGGTTTTATTTTCTGACGCTGCGTGAGTTCCAGACACACCGGGGACACATATTTATATATAAAAGACATCACAAAGTGCCTTTTGCATGATAGGTCCCCTTGAAGAAAAAACATTTGTGTAAGGGCTGATACTGTTCTGGAATCAAAACACAACACATAGACTTGCTCCGCCCAGCCTGAGCAAACACACACATCAGGACATAAGATCTGTTACCAACTCAATTACTAATGAAAGCAAGGTGTGAAATACACACATACACACACACACACACACACTGCAGGGAGCTGCCACATTAAACGCAGCTGCTCATGTTCCTGTGCGTGTGTGTGCATGTGGATACTGTCTGCTTTCATCAGCCCACTGTATTGGTTTCTTCCATTCCTAATGTCGCTCTGTTATTTCAACACACATGTCACCTGAAAATATGTTTTGTGTTTCAACACAGTGCATGTGATCAGTCACTTCAGAGAAGCTGTGTGACGTTTTCTGCTGTCACTCAGTAGATGGAGATGCTGGAACATTCTTTATGCAGGGAATGAACGGAGGAAGGGGGTATGCACGGAGGAAGGGGGTATGCACGGCCACTTTTTTTTTTTATGTTAACACGCCTACTGCCTGAATCTGCTTTATGGTTTGTACACTTAAGTAAAGCACATCTTATTCATATTAGATATATCTTGTATTTAGTTGCATTGCATTTGATATCGAGGTAATCCAAAAGTAACAGAAAGTAATCAGGTTACATTACTTTTATATTTGGATTCTTAGATTAGGCTGCTGATCACATGTTTTTGTACAGGTAACAGTAACCCTGAACACTACCCAGATGAAATCTGTGCTTATTCAAGTCTGTCAGCAAGACCATCGCAGTGAATGATGCAGCATTAAAGAGGACATATTCTGATCATGTTCAGGTTCATATCAGTATGTACTGTCTCTCCTGTGACATGTCTCCATGCTCTAATGTTCAAAAAGCTCTTTATTTTTCTCATACTGCCTGTGCTGCAGCACCTATTTTCACCCTCTGTCTGAAACCAGAGCCCAGTCTGCTCTGATTGGTTAGCTGGCCGGCTCTGTTGTGATTGGTCAACCGCTTAGAGATGTCTCGCCAAGAGAGTGTTACATCTTGATGTCACTATGTTACAGAAGTAAACAAAGGAGTTCAATCAAGGCGTTTCAGGCAGGGGGGGTGGTGGGGGTGTTCAGACTGCTGGGATCAAGCTCTGAGAGACAGAGGGGTGTTAGGACATGTGGTCAATCATGTTTATGTGTGCGCTCTCATGCCTGTTTATCCTTTATTTCTTCTTTCTCTTACTTTCCTTCTTCCCTTCATGGTCTGCTTTAAAGGTCATAGTCACAACACAGCAGAGGTTCCCTTTGAAGAGCTTAAATAGGACATTATGATAATGTGTAACAGATGTCAGACCCTTCAGCTGCATATTATGTCAGAAGAATCTTGGATGCAAATGCAATCACATCGTCTAAATGCAAACAAACAAATGTATCATCTTCGTAAGAGTATAAGTGCCACCGGGGAAAAGGTGTGGTGAGACTAACCGCTTCTTCTAGGTGACTCACACTTCCATTAGCAGTGCATTATCTCTGCTTTGTTTATCACCAAGCGCCATACACAGACCCCGACATCACATGCTTCATCTGGGCACTGTAACGTCATCTGCACAAGCAGCAGGGGAAAACATGAGCAGAGTGACAGCTTGTAAAAGCATTGCGTGTAAACTGTAGGCAGTTCGTAAATAAAACCAACCACTATAGCAAAACCGGTCATCATCTTTTGACGTACTCCCATTTCCTTTGTAGCAAATGAAACAATAATATTGAGAAAAAACCCTTTACGTCCCACATTATAAAGGATGACAGTGCACTTTTCTTTTTTCCCACAGGTAAAACCCAGCCGAGCTTCAATGGAATCAGCATGATGCAAGAGTTACAGTTCTAGTCATAAGTCATTCTTCTTATTCATCCATTCAACAATGGAATGTCAAGAAGGAAGTCCATTTAATGGCACGATATGCGCGTGTTGCATCTCATATGCAAAGCTTGTGATCACTGGTTGTGAATTAAGAAATGGCGTGTGTTGACATGAGCCGAGTAATGATCCCGCCCTGTCAGAGAAGATTTGCCTTTCACGTGGCCTGAGGTGAAAACAATATAAACAAACAAAAACTTTTAAAGGTGTAGGCGTGGAAACTATAATTACGTGAATGACTCAGCTTTCGATCACGAGTTTGACTCTGGACTTGGATTTTTCCATCTCCCTGTTTGTGGCACCACTTTAAAACAACAGATGTGGATGTTTTTCCTTGCCTTGGTTGTATTGTTGTACACATGCATGTAAGTGCTTCACATGCTTTACTTGCGGTAAAACGCACTCTAATGGATCTGTTTTGACCCCAAGACGAAAACATTAAAGAAAGAAGATGAAGAAGCAAATTAGTGGTAGTGTATAACTTGAGGAAAGCACATAATACTGGCCTACCCAGAGACAGATGTGAGGAATCACTCTCATCTCCAAAAGTCAAATTGAGACGTACATGTACGTCCAAGACCCGTAAGCCCAATAAAACACAAAACCGGGAGATACATGTATGATGGTTTTCATGCATATTTTACACAAAAAGTCACGAGTGAATGGCACATTAAAGGCAAGGTATGCGTACTATTGAAAACTATGTAGCTCTTCTACTTTACATTCTCCTATACTGTGCTTTGAAAGTGAACTTGCTATTTTAAAGACTTTTTTTCTTTCCATTTGAGGCTTTTCGCTTGCCGTACACAACATTACTGCTCCATAGGCCCTTGATTTCCCAAACTCGAGGGTGGATCGAGGGTTATAATCACATAACATGCACGTGTTAATCGCCCGTAAAAGAAAAACAGTGGCATTATTATTGAAGAGTTAACCAGAATTAACAAGAACGTCAATTATGTTTATTTATATTGTATATTATTGATTTTTTCTAATGTTGGCCTTTCTATATCTGCTATTCATTTGTATTTAATGTGCATTATAATGCACTTTTTATATGCTTCTGTAAT